>JAWNGG020000098.1:0-600000 GCA_036937485.2 Tetragonisca angustula | reverse complement strand
GTAGATATATATATTAAATATACGCTTAAAGTAAATAGCATTTTTATAAATATTGCTTTTCATATACATTTAATAATTTTGTGCATTACTTTAATTCATTGAGATTGCCTCAAAATGTATAAACAAAATTAAATTTATAATTGTTGATCATTTTTGTAAGAAATGATTTTATAAATTAAATTTAAATTTATTAATTTAAAAACATCCCAAAGTATTTAGAATTTGTTTTATATTAAATTTCATGTTTTTCTAGTTCTATAAAGGTACAACGAGAAAAATATATACTGTGTATATAAATAAAATTAATGTAGAGCTTATAAAGTGTTGATAAATATAAATATTAAGAAATATAATAAGATTTAAAATTTTTGTTCAAAAACATTATTGAAGTAATCTTGTTACTTCAATAATCAAATGATTTTTTGCGATTTTTATTATGAGTGAATTGAAAATTCACTTTTTAAGATTTATTACGTATGTATTTAAACTTTGTTTTTTGCAATATGTATATGTACATTTATATATAATTTGTAAACAATACATTAAACAAAGATATTCTTAATAAATTGTAGAATTTCTGTAATTTCTTAATTAACAGATAATAAAATGTTATTAATAAATTAAAAATATAATTTAATAAAATAACAAGAAATATTAGAGAAAATTCATCACAATAAAAAAAGTTTTTTTAATTTCTATAGTTTAATTAATTAATATTTTGCGATAAATAATATAAAACGTTAATATATACCCTTTTTCTCTCTATATATATATATAATGCTCTAAACATTCGAGAACATAGATTGTATTATGTATATTAATTTTCTTTAGGTTACATACATTGTACATCACTGATGTAAAAGTTTCCTTGTATTGATACATATTTCTAAGGCATTAGCAATTTAAACATTGAAGAAAAAGACAGATATCGTAATTAAGAGCTTATTTTTATTTAAAAAATGACATAAAATTATCAGACACAGAAATATCTATAATAACAAAAAGGCCCCAGCATGTTGTACTATAACCTTATTTGTAAATTTCAAGGTCTGCATTTATTTTAAACACATGCACTACAGGTGGAACATTAATATTCAAGTACGTAATTTCGTGAAATCGAAACACTTTTTATAAGTAGATAGAAAAACTTAATATATTGTCAAAAAAATTAAAAAAAAGGAATAGATGTATGTGTATAAAAGAAATAATATTATCAGTCAAATTTATATCTCAGTAGGCAAGTATGTTACAACCAGTTTATAAATCAATTGTATTACAGAAATGTCTCAACATCGGGTGCCTGATGTCATTGGTATACTTAGAGGAGCTAAGATAGTAGCTGATGCTGTGATTAAATACCAAGAAGAAACAATTAAACATTTAATAAGGACTTCAAGCTTGAAAATTACTGCAGAAAAATGTCTGACAGATAATTTGAAAACATTGAATAATATAGAACCAAATAAAATTCCTGTAAGTTCCAAAAATAAATAAAAATTATTATATTTTTTTATCATGACAAATTTTTTATAATATAACATTATAACATTATATATTTTTATAATATAACATTACTAATATAACTAAGTATAACATTATTATTTGGTGGTCATTAAAATAAATTAATTTTACAAATGAATATTATAATTTTTTGTACAGTATAACATATGTATAGGTTCAAATAACAAAAGAGCTTAAAGAAGTGGCAGAACGAATAAATGTTGTTGAAAAGGGTATAATAGAATTTATAAAATTAAGAACCAAGGAAGTGACAGGAATACCACTCGATCCAGATAAACCTGTAAAATCTATGAAATCTAAATTACATGTTTATAATCCTGCTAAAGATCCAAAAGAAGTGATAGTAGGGATGGATATTCAAAACATCAAATCTGTTACTAAAAGCGATGTACAAGATAAACAGGATAATCTATCAAAAAAGTACTCAACTGTAAAAGAAAAAATTGAAACAATTTCCAAACTAGAACATGAAATACCTAAAATTGTACTTTCTGAGAAAGATAAAGCAATTTTAAAGAAATTGGAATTAGAGCATGAAAAAAACATAAAAAGTCAAAATATACAACAGGATATATCAAATACGCTAAAAGCTGATTCTAAGATATTAGAAACTGAAGCAACAAAAAATGTAAAAACAGCTCCAGACAATCTTCAAACTAAACCAAAACTATCTGTTAGACCAAAACAAACTGTGAGTTTTTATATTTTATTTAATATAAATTATATTATATAATGCATTTTATGTAAATATATAATAAATAAATTTTTCTCTCAAAGCTTTCACCTAATGCAAAAGAACAAAAAGTTCCATCCACCAGATTACAAAGAATGATAAGCTTCGGAACATTAGGAGTTGGTCTTGGTATGGGTACTTTTGCAGAATATACACGCAGAACATTTGGATTAAAAAAACAAAGTCTTGGAGACACATTTGATAGCTTGTTTCTTACTAAAGCAAATGCAGAAAGAATAGTTTCTACTTTATGTAAAGTAAGAGGTAAGTATCCTTTATCAATTAATAGCCATATAATAGGTACATTTATTAATATATATATTTATAATAGGTGCAGCTTTAAAAATTGGACAAATTTTAAGTATACAAGATGATACAATTATAAGTCCTGAATTACAAAAAGTATTTGAACGAGTTAGACAAAGTGCTGATTTCATGCCAACATGGCAAGTTGAAAAAGTATTAGGTACTGAACTTGGACACGATTGGAGAAATAAATTAGCCACATTTGAAGATAGACCATTTGCTGCAGCTTCCATTGGTAATTACCACATTTTTTTTTTTAATTAAAGAAGCTTTATTTTAAAGAACATTTTTCATGCTAGAAAAAATATTATAGGCCAAGTACATTATGGTACTTTGTTAAATGGACAAAGTGTTGCAATTAAAATCCAATATCCTGGTGTAGCCATGGGTATTCAAAGTGATGTTGAAAATTTAGTAGGCATAATGAAGGTATCAAAGTATTTTGATTTTTATTTTATTGTAGATCGCCTGGAAATATATTTAGAAACTTTTACAGGTTTGGAATATTTTTCCAAAAGGGATGTTTATAGATAATGTAGTGGACGTTGCAAAACATGAACTGGCATGGGAAGTGGATTATATCAGAGAAGCAGAATGTACACGAAGATATAAACAGCTTATGAAACCTTATTCAGATTACTATGTGCCAGCTGTAATAGGTAAATTGATAAAATTTGTAATTGGTAAATAGGTAAAAAATTAACAATTTAAATATAAAAAAAACCTAATTTTATATTTAGATGAACTATCAACGAGTCAAATTTTTACAACTGAACTGGTAGAAGGAATTCCAGTAGATAAATGTACAAATATGGACATGGAAACAAGGGAACATATCTGCAAATTAATAATGAAATTATGCCTTAAAGAATTATTTGTTTTTCGATATATGCAAACTGATCCAAATTGGTCCAATTTCTTTTACAATACCAATACAAGACAGGTTTGTATATAAAATATTATTATTCTTATTAATATTCTTGATATTATTAATTATATTTCTCAATACAATTTTTAGTTAATATTATTAGATTTTGGTGCATGTCGAGAATACGAAAAATCATTTATGGATAAATATATTGAAATAATTTATGCTGCAAGTGAAGGCGATCGTAAAAAAATTTTAAATTTATCTAGAGAAATGGGATTCCTTACAGGATACGAATCTAAAGTATAATATACTTTTATATAATATATTGATATAATATAATGATATATTTTTCAATAATATTGCTAATTTTTAGAAAAATTACATTTATACATTTTTATACATATTTGTATATTTATTATATTACATTAATTTCAGCTCATGGAAGAAGCTCATGTAGATGCAGTAATGGTCTTGGGTCAAGTATTCGATAAAAATTTTAAATATTATGACTTCGGTGGACAAGATGTAACTAGAAAGTAAGAATAATTTGATATTAATTAAATTAAATTATTAATAAATTAATAAATCATAATAATATTGATTACAGAATTCAATCACTAGTCCCAACAATATTAGATCACAGGCTTTGTCCTCCACCTGAAGAAATATATAGTCTACATAGAAAATTATCAGGAGTTTTCTTACTATGTGCCAAGCTTCAAGTTAAAATAAATTGTCGTGATATGTTTCGTGAGGTTTATGCAAATTATAAATTTGAATAATGGTATAATTATAAATCAAATATATTTAATTTTAAATGTGTATAATTAAGTAAATATACATTTTTACATTCAATATCTTATACTATTTACTTTAACTATACCTATTTACTATACTTTTAACTCATATAACTGTAAATAAAATTTTTTAAGTTGTATCTGACATTAGTTCATTTATTATAACATTTTTATTTAAATAAAATTT
Source organism: Tetragonisca angustula (assembly GCA_036937485.2). Classification (NCBI taxonomy): domain Eukaryota; kingdom Metazoa; phylum Arthropoda; class Insecta; order Hymenoptera; family Apidae; genus Tetragonisca; species Tetragonisca angustula. The sequence continues at coordinate 595,585 of JAWNGG020000098.1, read as the reverse complement.
GTACAAGTATAATATACAGTTGAACAATGATATAATGTACAATTAAGTATAATATATTTGTAAATATCGTGAATCAATATATAATGTATACTGATAACGAATGATACCTTAACCTATTTATACCTTTGTTTTCATTAATAAGTTATCCTGAACAAATTTTATAAATTGATTAAAATGTCTAATAAATTTTTATATTTTGCATATGGAAGTAATATGTTGACGAAAAGAATACATATTAATAATCCAACTGCAGTACGAAAAGATATCGGATTTTTGAAGGTAAATATATACTACCGAAGGAAATTTCTCACGTGCACGGTTACTACATTCATTTTTATTTTAAACAATAGAATTTATGTCATGTTTTAATAATAAAATTTTATTATTTATACAAATATCATATCAGAATTTCAGATTAGACTTTATAACACATTCAAAAAGATGGGGTGGATGTTCAGCAACAATTGTTCCTACAGAAGATTATGTTGTATGGGGAGCAGTTTGGGAATTAAATGAATGTAACATTTATACATTGGACAATCAAGAAGGTGTAGCAGATAAATTATATTTCCCTTTAATGGTTGACATAGAAACACTTACTGGTAAAATATTAAAATGCAGAGTGTACCAGCAATGTAATAATCCAAATGAACATATAAAATTACGTCTACTACCAAAGCATAGAAGACCCTCACCATTATATCTGTATGTTAATTTAATTCTGTTAAATTTACTCGAAATTTATTACATAATTAACTATTCCTTTACAGAGAAACAATATTAAATGGTGCATATGAAAGTCAGTTACCATGTGATTACATTAAAGTTTTAGAAAAAATACCACATAATGAATATACAGGAGAATATGATATTGGGTAAGAACAATTTTATCCTACCTAATTTTTTTTTACTTCTATTCTTACCTGAGATCACACTGGCACAGTGGCTATATTTTTTTTTGTTGAAATGAATATTTTTGGATCACAGCCTTCCTTTGAAAGAAGTCTAAATTCATCGATCTTATGCTTCTTCAAACGTTTTTGGACAGTTGGTTCATTCTCTATTAAGTTAAGAGCTGTCTCAAGTGATAATTTATCTGTTTCATACTTGGGTATTTTAATCTTTGTGCAGAATGCACCATTTATCTAATAATATAGTATTAATAATGTATTGATATGAAATTATTTATAGTATTAAAGTATTTTGATTTCTAAGAATTACATAATTATCACGTGTAATAAATAATATAAAATTATGTATATAATGTATTATAATGTAATGTAAAATTTATATAAATGAAACAATAAATATTTTAAACACTTTGTACTTACTCTGACTTCCACTGCCATTTTATAATTTATATCTATCTCTGGCCATTTTTGTTCCATAACATCTTTATCTAATTCTATTTCATTCTTATCTATTAGGTGATGTTTGGCCGTAGAAAATGCGGACCACAATTCCGAGGCAAAATGTGGTGCAAATGGTGCAAGCATTATAATTTGGGCTGCTAATGCACGTTCATACTCACGACTTTTCTTCATGCATTCTATAGAAACTTTGCGTATACTTAATATTAAAAATAAAAAAATGGTTAATGTTTCTAAATTTTTAATCAATAGAATTGTCGACATACAAGAAAAATTGTAATATGTACCTATTTGTAAGTCCTTGTAATCTTGATATTGCAATACTTAATTGTTGAGATCCAATTATATTAAAAGTTACAGACTTTAAAAAGTAATTTCGGCTATCAAACATGTATTCATCATCTTGTGCAAATTTAGGATCAGTAGGTTGTGCTTGGAGCTCTTCTAAGGTTACATTATTGCGATAGTCCGTGAAAGTTTTCACTGTTTTCCATAAGCGACTTTGCCAATTTAATATTCCCGGTATAGCTAAATTTTTATTACTAATATATACATTACTCGATATATGTTATAATACTTACTTAAAATTATTATAAAACTTACTGTCATGATTACAACGCTTATCCGAAGTTGGTGCCTGATCAGCTAATATAAATAGTCTAGTTGTATCAATTCCATATTTCTCTACAAATACAAGAGGATCAATGCCATTATATTTTGATTTAGACATTTTGTCCCATGAGACAATGACTGGTTCTTTGGTACTCTTTTCTACATATTCTCCTGCATTTTCTTCTACTTCATCTGTTTTCAAGTATTTTTGTGTTTTCTTTACTTGATATGTTTTCCCAAGTACCATTCCCTGCACAAGCAATTGTTTAAATGGTTCCATAGTGGGTAAAAGTCGTTCTGAATGTAGAAAATGACTTATAAATCTAGCATAATATAAATGTAGTACAGCTGAAATTATACCATTATTAAGTATATACACTTTATAATTGCAGAGAACTTGAATATTAGATATTTACCATGCTCTTTTCCACCTATATACAGATCGACAGGAAATATTTCTTTTATTTTATCAGTAGCAAACATTTCTTTTATATTTTGTGGATCAATGTATCTCAAATAATACCACGAACTATCCACAAATGTATCCATTGTATCTGATTCTCTAACTGCTTCACCTCCACATTTCGGGCAAGAAGTATTTAACCAATCCTTCATTTCGCGTAATATAGATTTTTTACTTGAAGATGAAAATGCTACATTTGGCAATACTACAGGAAGTTTATCATGTGGTACTGGTTGGATGCCACAATTTGAGCAGTAAATAATTGGAATTGGTGTACCCCAATATCTCTGTCTAGATATTAACCAATCTTGTAATCTTGAACCAACAGGATATCCACCAATTTTCCACTTCTTTGCTTTGGATAATATTTCTAATCTTTTCTTTTGTTGTTCCTCGTAACTTCTTATCGAATGCCGTGTAAATTCAAGTCCAATTAGTTCAGAAAATTGATAGTCATCCATTGAGGCAGAAGGTATACCAAGATAAGTATCTCTAAAATTTGGAAATGTAATTTTATCTGTTACAAATATTGGTAATTCATTTCCATTGAACGGATTTACTACTTTAGCATCTATAATTTGAATTCCTTCTACCACATTTTTACAATATTCTGGTCTATTTAATAAGCTCTTTGGAGATATTGCAATAAACTTTGCATATTCGATGAATTCTGGTTGATTAGTCCAAATATTTATTGTTTTGGGATAATTTGGAATATTTCCTATCAACTGTAATTCAAAACTAGTGCCATTACAATCACCTATCCAATTTTGTTGAATTGTTTTAATATCCCTCCATTCTTTCAATGTTGGATCGTTTAAACCTTCAGATAATGATCTAATATGATATAAAATAAATTAGTTAAATATTACTAACTTTCTTTATTAAGGAATGCTAAGTTCTAATATACTTACTTAGCAAATGGTATAGTTCTAATAAACCACTGATTTAATAACCTTTTCTTTACTTTAGCACCTGATCTCCAAGAGCAATTATTTGTATCAATTTGTTCCTCTGCTAATACAGTTTCATCAATAGGATCCCAATTAACAAATGATTCTTTCCTATAAACTAAATCTCTATCAAAAAGTTTTAAAAATAATTCTTGCGTCCACTTATAATATTCAGGATCACATGTAGCAAATTCTCTACTCCAATCAAAAGAATAATTCAACAAATTTAATTGATTTCTCATTGTTTTAATGTTATCATACGTCCACACAACTGGATCAAGTCCTTTTTCAAATGCAGCATTTTCAGCAGGTAATCCAAATGCATCCCAACCAATTGGATGAAGAACATTATATCCTAAACAAAAAAAAAATATGAAAACGAGAAATTTTCTAAATATATCAAACAAGATTATATCAATTATATTTCAATTACATTCTTTTAATCTATTTGTTTAATGTATTGCTCAATTCCGTTTCTTTCAAATTCTTAGTCAAATCTCTATATAGAAAAAATATCAAGAAATGAACTACTGATTTTGAAAATAAATTTTGAAGACAATTGCAACAATTTAAAATTAGAGGAAAAATACTCAACCACCAAAAAACATCATTGAACAAGTTATTTAAAAAACTCACATATTATAGATATATGTGTAGATAATAACAACATATATAGCACAAATTTATTTGTAAAAGGTCACAAAATAAAAAAAATATTCTATGTGCGCAATGTAACACATTTTTAGTCATATTATACGCATTATTAGAATTAAATTTAAAATGCCTATAATAATCATGTTTGGCTCATATTGTCAACCTGCTTGGAACAGTTTCACATTAGTTTTCTAACTATTAAAAAATTTACCTTTCATTCTATAAAAACGAGCAACTGTGTCACTTATTGTATAAACTCTTACATGACCCATATGAAGCGTTCCAGAGGGATATGGGAACATTGACAATACATAAAATCTTTTCCTTGTATTATCTGTATCATCGTACTGATGTAAATTAACTTTATTCTTCCAATATTTTTCTATACTTTTTTTTATTTCATCCGTAATGTCTTTATTCTAGAAATAAATGATCTATATATTACATATATATTTGTTTACAAAATAGAACATACCGAAAATTGGTTTATACCACACGAAGCATATCGGCAAATGATATTTTTAAAAAACGTATTAATCCTATAATATGACATAAATGATTTGATGATCTTCATTTTTTAACTTAATTATTTAAATATTTACTTAAACATTCTAGAATTAAATATAAAACATTCAAAGTGTGTTTACAATGTAAGTTGCCATATTTCTTAACTACTATAAAGGAGCTACGTTCCATATTTAAATTATCGTAATAAAATTATTTACAAAATTAATTAGTTTTGTAAATAAATGATATTTTCAAAATATGATTTTTATCATACAAATATATAATTTCAAGTTTCATTTGATAAATTTTATTTTGCAGGAAACTAAAACTTCCACTTCGTGCAATTGATTCTTTTTCCGGTATTTTTATTTTCTATACACAAGTTTGTAAGTAACCTCCTAAATCTAATTAAAAACTTAATATTTTGAAATAATACTTTGCAAAAGAATTATTATTATTTACGTTTTCAAACACAATTAAACAATATAATTGTAATTTTCAAATTAATAAAAAAATTTTTAACAGTAATCGTGCTATTATTTTTTTATATGTTTTATTTGGAATTAATTTATAATTAATTTTTTAATAGGAAGATATGTCAATAATAATTATAGAAGTGTTATAAAATTATGATAAAATTTTATTCAATGGAAAATTATTGTTTTGTTTACATTTATAATAGTAATGTTTATAACCTATTACACATCAATTGGATTTTCAGAAATTTTTATTTTTAAAGTAGTTTTTGAAAAGCGAATACGTAAATAAATTTTTGTTTTAGTTCAAACAATGGGAAAGGGAAACAACATAATCTCTAATTGTCATTTTTGTAAGAAATAGCAAACATGTGTTAGAACATAGTTCAACCAAACGACGATGAAGTATCGTCGAAAAAAATATCAAGAAAGCTCGTTCTGTTGCGCCAAGGTAAATAATACACTTTTATTTTACAGTTTATTTATTTAAATCATTTAAATTAATTTTAATAAATTTTAAGACCTGTGAAGTTACTCAGACCTGTGGTACATTGCTCAACAGTGCGGTACCACATGAAAATTCGACCAGGAAAAGGTTTTTCTTTGGCAGAATTAAAAGCCAGTGGTATAAATAGAAGATTAGCGACAACCATTGGAATTGCAGTAAACGCAAGAAGACACAGTAAGTCGGTTGAGTCTTTGCAAACAAACTCTCAAGGACTCAATAACTATAAGTCTAAATTGAGTCTCTTCTGAACGAGAAGAAAGTGAATATTATTTCAAAACATATGATGCTGAAAGAAAACTACGATACTAGATAGATTTTATTTCAATAATTTCGGTGCTATGTACCTATATATATAACATCATGATTATGTATTATTAGAATTGTATTATATATTATATATACTATGTATTATATATTATATTATTATTATATATTATTAATTGTATTATATAATTAAAATTGAAATACGGAATTAAAAGATAGAAATATGCAGAAATGTACAGAACGGAAGAAATTAAAGTTATAGAACTAATATAATATCGCTCAGAAATGTTTTTTTCGATTTTTATATTTTTTTGAAATATAATAGTTTGAAACAATTATTTTTATAGGATTATTTCAATCTCAATATTATTTAACAATTTAATTATGTTAAAAGAATTTCCCTTACCAGCGAAAGTAAATTTTCGTTCATTGCAAAAATTGATTTCGATTTCTTTACACACAACTTTTGTTTTGACAGATAATAACATACTACGTGTAATATTGTATACTGAACAATTGAACGACTGGCAGAGCTTGCGGCCAGATCCGTTACGGTAACAAAAGTTAGAACAGGAAAAGGTTTTACCCTGACAGAATTAAAAGCCAGTGGTTTAAATAGAAGATTTGCCAAAACTATTGCAATTACAGTAGATCCTAGAACACGGAATAAGTCAGTTGTGTTTTTATAAATAAATACTCAAAGACTCAAAGAATATAGATCTAAATTGATTTTCTTCCCACTGAACGAGAAGAAAGTATTATTTTGAATTTAAGAGCTACTAAAAAAAGATTATATACTAATGTTGTGAATTTATTGTTTAATATTTGTGTAATAATGTTTTAATAAATTTGTTTATTGTTTATTTCATGTTTAGATTTAGTTTGATAATTTTCTAGCAGAATATCGGATTTCACCATTTAAAATGTTAACATCTAAATATTTTCGTTGTATATTATACAAAATATTATTTAGAAATTGATTGTTGATAATATTAATTGATAATATGAACATCTATCTTACCTGCTAATTAATTAATTAAGAAGTAGTAAAACAGACTTCATTTCTTGTATATTTATATTTGATATTTCATTATTTCAGAACTTTGTAATATTATTTGACAGATATAACAAAGATAATGTTTGATAGATGCTACAAACTGAAAACTGTTTTGATTTAATGTTTAAAATTTAAGTTAAGTATCTAAAATCTAGTTGTAAAATGGACTATACAAGAATATATACAATATTTATAAATGTATTTATATGAAAATATAAGAATAGCATATATGCAACAATTAGCTTATCAAAGCATAGAAAAAGAAAGAAATAAAAACTATAAAAAGATTTTAAATTCGTAATTTTATAGATTTTTAAAGTGTATGATACATATAACATTTATTCTACATCTCATTTGTGGTTTTAAATCTTACAATAAACAATTAAATTCTATTGTGTACATCGTACAAAAACATATTACAAACTCTAATGATAAATAAAATTTTATTGAAATGAATAGTGCAAAATATGATAATAAACATGATTTATTTCTCATGACTCTTATTTACAAAGACATGAGGTCCCAAATTACTTTTTAGGCTTTTTGTCTTTGGCCACCTCATCTGGATTCTCCGCTGCATCTTTCGCACGTTTCGCACGAATTCCCACTAGCCTGGCATCAGCTCGAGCTGTACGAACAGTTGTATAAGCAGAGAATTTCTTCTCGCTCTCCGAAATTACACGAGCCTTAGCTTTAACTCGTGCTTGGTGTCTAACTGGCATGATTTCGCCTTTAACTTGCGTGGCAAGTTTCATCTCTTCTTGAGTAGCCTCACCACTCTTAGGCTAATTTCATAAACAACATTAATATATAATTTTTTTTTTAGTAGCTCTTAAATTGAAAATAATACTTACTTTCTTCTCATTCAATGGGAAGAGAATCAATTTGGATTTGTATTCTTTCAGTCTTTGAGCGTTCGTTTGCAAAGACTCAACCGACTTGTTGCGCCTTCTTGCGTCTACTGCAATTCCAATGGTTGTCGCTAATCTTCTATTTATACCACTGGCTTTTAATTCTGCCAAAGTAAAACCTTTTCCTGGTCGAATCTTCGTGTGATACCGCACTGTTGGGCAATGTACCACAGGTCTGAGTAACTTCACAGGTCTTAAAATTTATTAAAATTAATTTAAATAATTTAAATAAATAAACTGTAAAATAAAAGTGTATTATTTACCTTGGCGCAACAGTACGAGTCTTTTTTATTCGAGTTTGCTTACGGCGATACTTCCTCGCCGGTTGATTGAACCAAGTCTTCACGAATCTTTCCCAGTCCTTATGAAAATGCCCATTCGGGATCATGTTATTTCTTTTACCCATTTTTAAACTAAAACAAAAATAAGAATTTATATACGCCTTTGCTTTTCAAAAATTATTTTAAATATAAAAATTTCTGAAAATCCAATTAATGTGTAATAGGTTATAAACATTACTATTATAAATAAACAAAATACTAGTTTTCCATTGAATAAAATTTCACAATTTTATCATAATTTTCTAACACTTCTATAATTATTATCGACACATCTTTCCATTAAAAAATTAATTATAAATTAATTCCAAATAAAACATATGAAAAAATAATAGCACGATTACTGTCAAAAATTTTCTTATAAATTCGAAAAATACAATAATATTGTTCAATTATGTTTGAAAACATAAATAATAACAATTTTGTATTACTTCGCAAAGTATTATTTCAGGATGTTACGTTTTTAATTGGATCTTAAATCTACGAGCTTACTTGTTCGTAGGAATCAACACGAGGTAAAAACTTTAGCACAAACGAGATACAGAATAGATGTGGTACCTAATGCATTTTTGTCGTATACTCTTTACCATTTTCGTGTCACATCCTGCCGTACCGATTTAAGCAGCGTTTGCACGGCAACACTGATGCACATATTGACGGTAGGAATTGAAATGTAAAAAATATGAATGTTGTTAATTCTGCGCCGAAATTTTGTATGATAGAAAGATCGCTGAATCGTCTATTTGAGTAAATTATTTGAGATTTTGTATAGTTCTTTTGTCCATCACTTACCAAAGTGATAAACACAACTACTGGATATTTGAAGCACCAGTTAAAACAATTCGAATGAGCATCGCTCATCGATATTATCTCGCAATAATTTATACGCAGTTGACATGCCGTTTTTACATAAGCAAAAATTATATCTTGACACGAAATTAAGCAGTTATTAATTAAAATATTAATAAACCGTTTTTCATTCTTTATATAATGAAATGTGTAATGATTTTTTGCCCATTTTTTATAAAAAAAAAAAGATTTGAAACAAGTCTCTGACAAGTGCAAACTTGAATTTAATTTTCAAACTTATTCTACGCAGTGTGACTAATATCCAATGTAGAACCGTAGATAATTTACATTTTTCCTTACACTAAATTTTAGAGTTCAGAGAGATTTAGAAAAGACTAAATTTTACAATAGAAAAAATTGTTTCCAATTAACCAACAAATTGTTATAATCGCTAAAAATCTCATTGCCGTGGAATCTCTAGAAACTTTTTATTATTCTAATATATTTTACAAGCTAATTTAAAATTTCGTTAATAACATTTTTTTATTAAATGTAAATATAAATGTAAATGCAATGAATAATTTCAATTTAAGAATTATTTAACACTTCTTTTTTAAAGAGCAGTCAAGCTGCGACTCATAATTTCTTTGAAACTTTTTGTCTTTATATTCAGTTTTTATCTTTATAATCAATAATATAATCCAATAAAAAAGAAATTTAACTTTGAACTTTAAACTCAAAATCAATTTTGCATGGATTTTTTTTTATAAATCTCCATCAATTCAGAGACGAACAAACTCAAAAAACGGAATGTAGAATTTCATCTACCACTGGACTAGAATGATCAAGAGAATTAGAGAAAAAGAGAGCAAGTTTTCAAATTTAAATCAATTTTATTTGTTTGAAAGATATTTTTCTTGGTTTCAGGCAAAGATTATATTATCCAAAAACTTAATATTATCCAAACAAAATTTTTGATCCAAATTTGTTATTTTGTAGGCTACTCAAAAATCAAGATCTTTTTTTCACGGATTTGAACAGTTTTTGAAATTATTCGTATAGTTTGTTATATCACAACTATTTTTGAATACTGAATATTGGAAAATTATGGCCAAAATATTATGCACCTGAGAGTTTAAGGATTATGATAATTTTTGAATGTCATAAAAGTCATTTTGAATAGGAATGAGTCGAAACGTCAAAATGTCGAGATCTCACGAAATTCAAGAAGGTTTCGAGTTTCGAGAATTTAAAACCCTTAAGAATAAGCACAAAATCAATGAACAAACAATTTGCAACATGAACAAAGAATGTTTGAGTTGTGTATATCTCAAATGTTCGGTACGAGATGCTTCCTCAACACGGTTTTTATTTTATTTTTATTTTTATGGCTGTTGTGATGAAACGAAATTTTGAGGAAGTGGATCCAACTCTATGTCTGTTGGTGTTTTTCGGAACTACAGCCTAAAATATAATTATCCAATGCAAATTTAATTCATAAAAAATTTGTGATCCAGCAAATAGACCACGAATAAATACTTATATAGATTATTGAACTACAATTTCTTTCACAATTTTCTTTTACCTTGTACATTCTTTCTTCCATCTTCATTTTTCATATTTTAAAACTTCTAATAATTCTTCCGATGGAAAATCCATTATAACTAAATTGAAGTTTTGATAACTTGCTAAAGTACTGTATGATTACTTTTGTATGGAAATACATATTCAATTGCAAAATCCCTTTACAGATTGCCTAGTGATATATATATATATATATTTTTTCTTCATGAAAGCCTGCATTTGATAACTTTCATTATGTTATATCTATTTTTTCCAATCAATTTCATTGTATAATGAAATACATTTTCTTATAAACAAATTTTTTAAAAATCAAATAATACTATAAAATCGCTTATCACAAAACTAGTGAATAAAACCAGGTATATGTTGCACGGTTGCACTATAAAATAACAAAGGATAATAATAGGAAATCAGAATATATAGCATATAAAAAAAGTATTTCAAGTCTATTGATAAGAAACGAAAAAATATTGCATGTCAAGTCTATTCTGTACTTGTGTTACTGATTTTACCAACTTTGACAATATTGAATATAAGTCTTACATTCACTGTAGCAAATTGTAGAAACATAGAAAATACTTTTTCAAGGTTGGTATTTTGAAATGTAAGATATGTATAAGTATCATACTATAACTATTTATTCTGCCGTTAATCAATGTGTAAATAAATAAATAAAAATTGTTGTGATTTTATGGAATCGTCAACGAATTTTCATTGATATACTTAATTTTTTGGAAATTTATCAAACATAAATTAATTCGTCGATACAGTTAACTCATTGAAACATAATAATACAAAAAAGTTATATTATTATAAATATTTAAGAGAAAAAATAAAAGAGTACCATTTTAAAGTATCATATTAAAGAAAGAATATGCTTTCACTGGAACGTATCCCAGATCAAATTGGACATCTGGTTTTGACAGAGGATGGAGCTGTACTAACGGTAATATTCTTTTGCTCTTTAAATTATATATAGAATAAAATGTTAAAACTATGTTTTGTTTTATTCTAGTCTGGAGGTGAATTGGAAAATGATGAAAGATTTGCAAACATTATTATAGGTTTAGTCACACTAACCAATAAAATTGATCCCAAAGCATTTCCTAACAATGAGGCTTTTGATAAAATATCGATAACATATCCAGATCATTGTTACATTATTTGTCTTTCAAACAAAAAGATTCATATAGTGAAGAAAAGATTGTTATCTTTGACATCTGCAACTGTAGAACAGCCTCTTATTGATGTATAAGTAAATATTATCCATTTGTACAAAACTAAAACAAAATGAAACAATTTAATAAAAATATAAATAAACATGTTCATTCATTGTTTGCAAATTTTTGTAATAATATTAAATTAATGTAAATAGAAGCGTGATGTTAATAAATCTGTCATAATTAATATCTCATTTTCATTTCATTTTTACAAATATTATACAGGATGTTTCCAGGTTAAATCACCAAACTTTAGATATTAATTTAGGACCATAAAACAAACAAATTTTTCCTGTGGAAGTATGCTCGCAAATGCTTCCTTCAAGAGATATTTATTTCTAAAGTAATGTGTCAATCGGCCACTTCTTCTGTTATTGATAGGTGTAATGCTTGTCTGCAAGCTGAAGGTAATAATTACAATTATTTTTAGTAATAAATACAATTTTCTTTAGTAATATACATAATAAATCTGAATTATTTCGATGGCGTACATTACTAAATCCTACAATTTTAGTAATAAATATCTTTTGAAGAAAGCATTTACTAGCATACTTATAGAGGAAAAATTTGTTTTAGAGTCCTAAATTTGTATTTAAAATTTAGCGATTTAACCTGGGAACACCCTATATATTATATACATAAAATAAAACATAAATTATATTTATTATATATATGTACGTATATATACATATATATTTTTATTACAAATCCAAAGTACTATAAATCATCAGAATAATCGAATAGGTAATATACTACCATTTTGGATGTCAAAGGATCTTATTGAAGAAATTTGGTATATGTATTTGATCTGTTTCTTTTTTAGAAGTAATGCTTGGTACAAAATGTTAATCTCTGGTTTGTATAATAATAATTAATCATTTCAAATTATTATGTCTATTCTTTTTCATATATGAAATACATAAAACATTATAATCATTATAGAAATATAGAATTATAGAAATATCAAATCATTACTGATACATTGTTTAAATTATTATCTTTTTTATGCATCAATAGTTTGGTTAATTTTATATCATGTTTTATATCATGTTTATATTATGTTCATTATTTAATTTACTCTTTTAAGCAATTCTAAATCCAAACTGTTCTTATTTTGTATTTTATTTCGTGTTTACAAATAGTTTTCAGTAATTAATTCTCAAAATATTTATAGCATAAAACTATCAAAAATAATTAAATGCATTGTAAATAGAGTAGTAGCACGAACGAGATATATGAATAGACATTGCCACAGACCAAAGTACATATATGAATATACTTCGTCTGTGCACTACTAATGCTCGTATGATAATGAAGTTCAAATAATATAATGTAAAAGTATGGAGACCATATGATATCATGTAAAAGTATGGAAACCAATGGCTCTCGAAGAGGGGCATAAATCACCAATTGAACAGGCCTATCCTAAAGGTACGTGTCCATTGAGAGTAAATCTGTCGCGAGTTGCTCTCGAGAGTATTTCTGGCAAATGGATATTGCTTCTGAGAGTTACTGTCTGAGAGCATCACTGTTTGAGAGTCGACGTCTCGCGACTTGCTCGAAAATGGACATAATATTATACTGCTCTCGGACAGTTGCTATTTGAATTCGAAGCGGTTTCGAAGTCCTGAGGGTACTGTTGTGCGAGCAGAATAATGAATAATAAAAAAGTGTGGTCAAAAAGTGAAATTATTGAACTAATTTCTCAATATGAAGAGAAATCGGTATTGTGGAATACTAAAGATATTCAATATAGAAACAGGGAAACTAAAGCAAAAATTTTTGAAGAATTTGCATTGAATTTCTCCTGTTCTATGGAAGAAATTCAACGTAAAATACATAATTTGCGGAATCAGGTAAGTATATACAATTAAATCAATAAAATTAAATAAATATATTATTTAATTATTTAAAATACAGATGTCACAGGAATTGAGAAAAGTGAGAAAAAAATCAAAAAGCGGAAGTGGTACAGACAGTTTGATATGTAGTAACTGGCCATATTTTCAAGCTATGCGGTTTTTAGTGCCAGTGCTGACCAACGATAACACATCGTCGTATACAGAAACTTCAGTGTCTGTTGTAAGTAAAAGCCACGAAACTTCACCAGCCGTTGTCATAAAAAAATCTTTAAATTCATTCCTCACATCTTTCTGAGAAGTGGCATAATTATTTCGATTTCTTTTATGTAATGGAAGAAAAACATTGTCGGATAAGTTTTCATGTCACCAACTGCCTAATTCTAATTTGTGAGAATATCCTTTCTGTGTCAACCAATCCCGAATGTAGATAATTTATACATGAAAAATTTGAAGATAACAAAAAATTATGTAATGTGCACATAGCTAAAACAATGTTTGTTACAACGTCCGGCATTGGATTTATAACTCTTCGTAGAATTTGAAATTTATTGGCAATTATACCAAATCATACCCAATTTTCTACTATTCGTCGTGCTCTTGATAATTGAAAATACAATTTGATGCTGGTTGATCTCGAAAGGTAATACAGTTTTAAAATATATTTTTTCATGGTAAATGCCGTCATCTGTGACAAAGCAGTATGGTATGAGCATATCTCAGCATTTGGAACATTTATAGTGCCTTGCTCGAGTCCACTGTTTAGAGAACAGTTCTGAAAAACTCCTCCATCAGAAACTCTTCCATTGCATCTAACGTCGATATAAGTAAACTTGTAATAAGCACCAACAACGGCTAATAAAATAATACTGTACGTTCCTTTATAGTTGTAATAATAGCTTCCACTATTTTTTGGAGTTTGTATTACAATATATTTTCTGGCCCCGAGACAATGAGGAAAATTCCATTGATTATAAAAATCTTTAGCATGTTCCAATTCAGCTGTTGTTGATAGAAACTGAAAAATATTGTGACCATAATTTTGTCTTATTACATTTATTAAATTAAGAACTATTAACTATTCAAACAAATTAAATAATTTTAATGAATAATTGTATTTGATCTATATAAAAATGTTATTTCTTTTAGGAAGAAGACAAAACAGAAGACAAAGCAGAAGAAAAAACAGAAGATAAAAACGAAAACAGGATACAATCAAAAAAACGGAAACATAAAAATAATGACGTGGATGAAGAGCTATATAAATCAGCTTTAAGAACTCTCCAAAAAGAACCGGACGATTACGATAAATTCGGCCAATATGTAGCGTTGGAGCTTAAGTCGTTAAAATCTGACTTCAATAAGGCACGCTTGAAAAGCGAAATACGCAAAATTATTGTACGTATCGCAGATGAGGATCTGTATAGTTCTTTTTCAAACCAGACATCATCATCAATTTCCACGCCAATACCGTCTCCTGCTTTTGAGTCGGAAGGATCTCAATCTCTTCAACAATTTCAAGAATCATGTCATGATTATGATTATGAAGATACAAAAATAAAGACAGCGATGGCTGATATAGCGGCAAAACTTGTAGTATGTCACAAATACATACATAGGTAGGACTCAATGAGTTAATATTGGCAAATATTTCAGAAACTAAGAAATTCCGACAATTATATATAAAAATGTTGATTTCTACAAAATATTTAAATTTTTGAAATGTATTGCGGTTTTACCTTTATTATTTAAATAAAAATTTGCCCAAATTATCCAAGTGCGAGTACTCGACACTGCGGAATTGGATTAGATTATTCAATTTTGGTTGAGTTTGAACAGTACCTGAAACGTACGAACCCGCCTTTCGCTAGTTTAACTATTTGAGTTTTATTCTGATGATCAAAACAGTAACAGAAATGTGAAAGATTTAAAGAATTATTAAGGCTCTACGAAATTAAAATTATAATTTTTCGATATATATAAGTAATACTTTTTTATAAAAAATTTCGAGTTGAATTAAATATTATTATATTTACGAAATCGTATTTCACCTTCATATTACTTCTACAGTGAAATGAATTTTGTGTCTATCAACAAAGAAACAATACTAGATTATGATTCCCACGAAACTATTCACTTCTTATCTAAACTATTTTTTTTATATAATATTTTTAATTAGTATTCATAAATCTAGATATTAATATTTTTTTTATAAAAATCATATATAATAATACATAATATATATAATAATACATAATAACAATTATTGTATAATATTAATCAATTGTATGATAGTAATATAATATTAATTTATTAATATATATAACAATATAGTATTGTAATATCTCGGAACGACTTTCATCTCACATTTTCCCAACAAAAGAATCTCGACTCCAATAGACAAGTGTTGTTCACGAGCTGTGATGGGAGAATATCCTTAATTTCTTTCTTTATTAGTTTTGTAACATATAAGGCATAGCCTATATTTCATCTTAGAAACATTTTAAAACAGGCAAAAATAAATTTCATTGGAGAAGTTTCTAATGAAACAGAAATACAGTAAGCCCTAAGTAGATTCTAACGACAGAAAAGGAAACGATAAAACTCCCAGGGCAATTGATATATAATAGTCGATACTTTCATAAAAGGAAATACTCCATAAATTATGAAATTATATTTTCGCTTGTAATTTATCTATTTATTATGCATATCTTTTTAAGATTTTATACACTTTTATTGTCTTCGATTTTATGCATTAAATACTATTATAAAAGTATAAATAAGCAATCATTTGGGATTCTAAAACGAATTGATCATTTTATGTTAATTCTTTTAGAGAAATGAATTTCAGTTTTCGAATGAGCATTTTTCAGAACGAATTATTAATCAAGGTTCTATTGTAATTTATTTATAATATTATTTATAATAATAATTGATTAATATATAATAATGTGAATTATTAGAAGTGATAATTTTGCACATGCATAATTTTATATACATAATTATACCTTCGTCGATGAATAGTATAAACTATATGATTGCTATCTCACACATGTATGTGTGACATAATATCTAATTTTTAGATGATTAATAATAAATTTTGAGTACGATATTAACAATATATCAATCTACTTATATATTTTGATTGGGTTTATTCAATTTTTATGCACAATTATTTATATACAACTAGCGATTTCCTCGGCTTTGCACATTTTTTTAAATCATGGTACAAATGATTAAAAGGCGATTTTACGTAAAAAATTGAAAAGAAAAATATTTTTTCATACAAAGCTTTGTTTTCAAGAAACTCATCTTTGAAAACTTATCAAGCATCTTTAAATTTAATTTCGGACTGAATAAAAATATATCATCAATAGGAGATTATTTTGTATACAAAAATAAGTAAAAAATCTTGACTTGTTTTAAATAGAGTTTGAACATGTTCAATTAAAAATTGGTTTGATATAATCTATTTGATAAATTTTCAAATTTTAGTATTTTGTAGAAAAATTTTATTTTACATTTTTCACTTATTCTCTTTATTTAAATGAAAAAATGTCGTTCTTTCTTCTCAACTTTTTGTATACTGAATCATTACGGTTACAAAAGTATCCTATAGTTAAATATTTAAAATTAGTGAATAATTTATTTTGATGAAAGGTTGACTATGATAATTTAAAAAAATGATTTGTAAGTTTAACGTTAATTTTTTATTGCAATCTGTAACACAAAAACGATTATTGCAGGTTATCTTTTAAAAATAGATGCATGCTGTCTCGAACATTTTTGTACAATCTTTTATGCTTGATTCTTTTTTCTGCATTATTCTGATATATCTCTATAATTCAAACAGCGTAAGCCAAGAAATTACTCGGACAACCATTTTTTTCTTTAACTCCTTGATTCTCTTTTGTCACAGATTTTATTTTATGTTATGTAAAGATTAATGTTTCACACACTTAAATCTTGCTCGAGAAATGCTCTATAAAATGATGAAACTGATATCAAAATTTAACCAAAAGTTTTTGAGTTCATTTTGTATATACAAAGATATGTATCAGGAATTGTTTATACCATGAAGAGACATACATATACCTATAGAATTCGATGCATTATGTATTGTTTACAAATTTCATAACTTTAATAAAGCTGGATTCATTCAGTGCTGTCTTCGTAACTGATTATCCAACTGTGCTAACTGATGAAGAAAACCGCTATTTGGTTGGACGAAACGATTTTTGCGAACTGTTCGAATTGCATCTGTGGCTAGCATTCCTTTTTTGATCATTAAATATGCTAACACACATGTTGCACTACGTGAAATTCCTAACATACAGTGAACAAAAGCTTTACCTAATAAAAGGGGAAATTTAATTTTAAACAACGTACTTGAATTTTCTTACACATTTTCTTTAATTATTAAATTGTTTCATTACCTCCAGTGGAAATAGCTTCATCGATGAAGTCTGCAATAATATTAAAATACTTGCTAATATCTGTAGTGCACATATCAATAAGTGGTAGGCCAAGATATTTTATTGTTGTGTCAGAATAATAACTCTTATTAGTATTTACACATCCAAATCTTTTTCCTTCAGCAGCATTAAGCAAATGTGTTATACCCAATATTTTGAGGTATTTTTTATTTTTTGCTGTGGCACTGCAAAGTATTAAATGCAAATTAATCTTTTTTAAATATACAGACATAAATGATATTAAAATACACTCACGCATCACCAATATATATTCCAGGATATACTTCGTCACAGTCAATATCTTGCTGAACACGGTAATATTCAACATCATCCCGATTATGATCAAATCCTGGTAGCATTTTATTTTCAGTCTGTGTTCCATATAAAGCTTCTGCTAAGCGACTCTGAGTGGTTTCTCCACTAGGTAAATGTTTCTGAAAGTTTATGAAATAGAAGTTTACTACAAAAAATAAAGTTTTGCAATATTATTAATAGTTTGATTTTATTAAATGTTTGATAGTTCGACTTAAAAAAAATTATAAATTTTATATTACTTTGATATAATTTTCAGAAATCAAACGATTTTTATTTTTTTATATATTTTTTTATTATCAAAATGCCTAAAATTTATTATTTTTAAAGGTTCTTACGAAATGTTGTGCAGTCCAAATATAATTTTTTACATCATGAAATGTAAATGAACAATTTTGAAGCAATAGCAGTTTTTAATATACACGTAGATAATAATATCATTTTTTATAATGTATACTTACATTCCTCAGACTGTTATCCATTTGAAAAGGTTACCTATAAATTAATAAGTTATTATAATAAACGAAAAAAACAGCAAGATAATGAAAGATATCTTGTATTTTGCTGCTATGACGATTAAGTATGACTAATTCTAAATTCTTGCATATATATAAAACAAATATAGCCATAACTACTTACAAATCACGATAATTATATTTACAAGATATGTATATGTATGTACATATATATATATATATATATATATCAGTGTATATCTTTATTTGATGTATTCTAAATAAAAATTTTATTAAACAATTCGACATTTTGATGTGCCAAAAATTTGTCGCATGTAATTTTTGAAAATACAACTATTTAAAATTTCAACTCGAATTAAAACTTTGTTATCTTGATATTTGACTACATTTCTAAAAGTATCTTAACATACGTACGTAACTTTTTAAATTGGTTTATTTTTTAAACTAGATCGTAATCATACATTGTAATTGTTATTACGAGTTTAAAAAATAAATTCTAGAAACGAAAAATTTGATTGTTCCTAGATTCCGATAAATTGAATGAAGCTAAATTTTATAGTGACTTAACGATGAGTCATGACGTATGTATATCAATGCCAGAAGGAAATATGGCGGTTGGTATTTTGTTGGTATAGTATTGTGGCCTGTTGATTTTGCACGAGGAGTGTTTGTCGTGTTCAAGATTGTTGGTTACAATTTAAATTCGAAGTAGAATTTATTAAGACAATGAGTTTCTTTGGTAAGATATTTGGTGGTAAAAAGGAGGCGGCACCTTTATCAACAGCCGAGGCGATACAAAAATTACGCGAGACAGAGGATATGTTGATAAAGAAACAGGATTTTCTCGAAAGTAAAATAGAACTTGAAATACAAGTTGCCAAGAAAAATGGAACAAAAAACAAAAGAGGTATTTATAAATGATGTTCTTCATTTGATAACCAGTTGCGAACAACTATCAATAAATAAGGTCGTGCAATTGTGACATTTCTCTGTTTCACTTTAACTTGTGATTATGAGTGTTATGTTAATAGTTCAAAAATGTTATTTTTCTTATAAATTTATCAAGTTAAGGGTGTAATCTTTTAAATATTGTATATTGTATAAATCATTCATTCTGAGCAACTAGTGACTAGATTGTGGATGTTTTTCCATTTATGAGAAATTCTAAGATGTAAGGATAACAAGTAACATACAAGTAAATATTTAAAATGAAGTATTCTTTATTATATTTACTATGTGAAATAAATTTTTATTTAACCATTTTTTTTAGTATTTTATAATACACAATATCTGTGAATTTGCATAAGCATCAGTGGTATACTAACATATAGCAGTATGTTAGGATTATATATAATATATTAACATGGAAATGTATTTTACAGCTGCGATTCAGGCTCTTAAAAGAAAGAAACGTTATGAAAAACAGCTGCAACAAATTGATGGTACACTTACTACAATTGAAAGTCAAAGAGAAGCACTTGAATGTGCAAATACTAATACTGCTGTACTTACTACCATGAAAAATGCAGCAGATGCATTGAAATCTGTTCATCAACACATGTAAGAGATCCAGTTTTTTGATACTTTTAATTAAATAGTCAATATAGAAATAGTTAATATAGATATTTTCCTTGTTTAGGGATGTTGATCAAGTACATGATATGATGGATGACATAGCCGAACAACAGGATGTAGCGAGAGAAATTTCCGATGCAATCTCTAATCCTGTAGCATTTGGAAATGATGTAGATGAAGAAGAATTAGAAAAAGAATTGGAAGAACTTGAACAAGAACAACTTGATAAAGAATTGCTTGGTATTGAACCTACTGATGAACTACCAAATGTTCCAGCTACTGCTATTCCAACTGCCCCAGCTAGGACTCGCACAAGTAATAATCTTAACATTTTTGTTTACGAGTTACTATTACAAAATTAATTTACCTTTAAATTAAAAGTATTGTTACTATTATTATATTATTTTATATAAAAATATTAATTAAAAATATTAATTTCTAGAAGCCAAACCAGAAGAAGATGAAGATTTAAAAGAATTGGAAGCATGGGCATCATAAGGTGATATTGAAATATTTGTAAAAATAAATTTTCTAAAAACTGATAGCTAAAATTAAGTATGTATTATTGAAAATATTAAGAAGATATATGAACAGTGTATATGAATATACATTTTTTAGATCCAAAATCATATAATTATTCTAATGTTAACACTGCAATATTTTTTATGCACTGTTAAAATGATTAATATGATGACGAAGTTTTCATAATAGTCATTTTGCTTATTACGCATGGAGATTTTTTTTTTATCAATATACAAAAAAACTTCATAAATGGTAGTTATATCTTACATACTTATATTTACGCTAGCTAGTATATTTAATTGTTAAAATGGAGAAATAATTGTATTGGACAAGTATATAATTTACATATACAATTATAAATGTTGGTAAATTATATACATGTAATTTCTGTTAACAATGAAAAATATTTGTAAAAATTCTTATCGTATAGATGTTTTGTGCAAAAGATTGAACCATAAGATACATTAATTGCTTCAGGAAATTTAGTTATTATTTTAATGTATATATGTATAACATATTTTGATGATAGTTTAAATTGTTCAATGGCCTTTTAAACTTTGTATAAATATGTATCTGCTATAAATAAATTTATTTAAATGTATGCTAGTTTAGTATAATAATAAATAAAGCAGATATAGTTTTACATGTATATTTTTACATCAAAACTTATTGTACTATTTGTAGTATTACAAACGCTTTATTAATTGATAATGATTAAGTTGTAAATATTCAAACTGCATCGAACTAATATATTAATTGGATATAATACTTATATTTTTACAAACTATAAATAGAATAATTTAAAGCAGATAGCTTGTTAGACGATGGTAGATACTTAATTACAATACAATATATAGTTCAAACATTTTTACAATTATAAATGTATTTAAATTCCTAGAGAAAACAATCTTTAAAAAGTTAAAAGCCTACTTTCCGTTTTATTTTAATTTAAAATTATAATGATTAAATCTCAGTTATAGTAAATGGAAATAAAAGATTATTATTGAAAAATGTGGCTTTAATATGATACAATAGGGGTAGGAATATATTTCTTATTTAATTTACTATTCAGAGTCGGTAGAGGTAATGGACGAATGTGCGGTTTAATCGGAAATCTAATACCAGCGATATCAATTTCATAACGAGCTTTAGGATCCATTATAAAATCTGTTGTAACAATACTTGCATTAGTTTGTATATGTCTTGATTTGGGATGACTGATAAAACCAAGACATATATGCTTCTCTGTAGCGAAACCGTATCTGTAAAGTTATATTATTAATAATTTGATACAGTCAAAGTATATTTTACCTTTGATAAGATATTTACCCTGCTGATGTAACAGTTCCTACAAATTCATTATTTCGATAAACAGGCTCTCCACCCCATGGCCATACATCTTTATTGATATCTAATTCATTAACAATAAATAATACTAATCGTTTTGATACGCCTTGTTCTTTTTGACGTTGTAAAGCAAATTTTCCAATGAAATATTCTTTCTGTTAAAACAGATTATCATAATTAGTCATCTTTATATGACAGAAAAAGTTCACAAATCTAGAGTTAATATTAATATTTTTAGAATAAATAAATTCTACTGCTATATCTACTTACATCTAATTTTACACTGTATCCACTTCCAGCTTCATATGGTGTAACAAATGGTGTCAATTCTTCGGCCCAAAATGGAATAAATCTTTCTATTCGCATGAAACGTTGCGTGAGTACACCTACATCTCGTACTCCGTAATCTTTACCGACTTCCATTAATCTGGAGTATACATGAAGTGCATATTCTGATGGTATATATAAGCAATAACCAGATTCACCAGTATGTGTGAATGACATTACCATTACATCAGAAGCATACGCGACATTTACATTCTGTTAAAATTAAAATACATAAAATTAATATACATACATACATGATTATAAATCCACTTATTACTGGTGAAATATTACATAGAAATTAATGTAAACTAATTACCTTATATGTAAAAGGAGAGAGATTAATATTAGAATTGGAAAGTTCTGAAAGTAATCCTGTTGCTTTAGGTCCTACTAAATTGATAACAGTATATTTTGATGTTACATCATTAAGACCTACTGAATAGTCAGCTGGTAAATGTCTGCACAATAAATGAATAATTTTTATAAGATTAAAGTAAATATTTTTGATTTTTGTTATTTCTTTTACCTAGACATCCACTGATAGATGCGTGTTTGTTGCGACGTAGGTGAAACCATAAAATAACTATTTTCAGCTTGTCTTACTAAAATACAATCATTTTCATATCCTCCTCTTTCATTTTGCATTCCTGTATGCACTATATTACCAACTGGTATATTTGCATCATTAGAACACAATTGTTGAAGATAGTTTACAACTTCCCAACGACTAGACTGCAAATATGTAAATGATTACAATATTTTATCGGCAGTTATATCTTAAATATAACTTACTTTAATTTCAATTTTCGAAAATGAGCTCATATCTATTATTCCCACTCCTTCTTTGCATGCTATAAATTCTTCTTTCATATAATCAAAAAATTTAGGTTTATAAAAACTGCCTGGTGGCATAATTGGTTTTTTTTCCCCTTTTGTTAATAAAAATTTTTTATTCATGAATTTGATTGTATTGTGAAATATAATAAAATGAGAATAAAAATTATACAATTACTTGCTTACTTTTATAATTTGAATCAAAATAAAGTGGACGTTCATAAGCCATTTTGACACCAAAAATTGCACCTCTCTCCTCAAGTACAGAATACAAAGGCGAACAACGTAGTTTTCGAGCATATTTGTATTCACATTGATGAGGATATAAAATTGCATAATTTCTTCCAACAATTTCCTTTGTTCTTTGTTGTAAATATCGTTTACTGCCATGTAAATCTAAAAATCTTTGCACATTAAAAGGAAGTATTTCTTGTGTAGATTCACCATTTATCAGACATTCAGCAACTTCTTTTCCTATTCCTCCTGCTCCTAAAAGAATATTTTGGTAGTAAAAAACGAAAGATTTAAATACTTACTATTTTTCACCTTGTAATGAATTTCCATTCATGCCGACAGCAACAAAATAATTCTTTACTTGTGGACTTTCTCCTAATATCCATCTACCATCTGGTGTAAAATTATCTGGGCAGTTATACACGTTTGGTTGTATATCTTTCAAAAATGGCAATCTATGTACTACTTTATTCCATAAAGGTTTCCAATGTGAAGTGTTAACTGTAAGATGATTTCTCCAATCTTTTGTAGGAACAATACCATTCTCAAATGCAGGTTTTGATTCTGGTTCAAACCATCCAATTAATAAACCTCCTGTAAATGTATTCATTCAATTACTTATTAAGTCAAATGTAATATCCTAATATGTTAAATACCTTTCCATTCCCTCATATATGAGTATGAATCAAAATCTCGTATGCATGGCAAAGTCATGTTTGTATTAGGTGAGAAAGAAGGAGTAATTGCATAAAAATGTTCTGCAGGATATGCTGGGATTCTGACTGGTGGATTACATCTCAAACCTAATTCTCGTGCCCACTATATTTTGAAAATGAAAAGAATTTGCATAAAAAATAATATAAAAATTATTACATATTTCTAAAATAATATTACCATTCCTGCACAGTTGACAAAATATTCGCAAGAAATTATTCCATATTCAGTCCTTACACTTTTTATAGCTCGATTTTCAGTGTAAATTTCTTCTATACGGCAATTTTCAATGTATTTTGCTCCCCCAATTTTTGCTAATTTGGCTAAAACATCACAAATTGCACTAGAATTAGCTACTGCATCTTCAGGAACCCAAACTGCACCTTCAAGATCTTCAGTATGCAAATTTGGATATAATTGATTCAATTGATCTCTTCCTAAAATCTAATACATTTATAGCTTAATAGAACTTGTTTTCATGTTTCAGTTTCAAAATTTGGTTGGTAGATCTTACTTCGCAATGTAAACCTGTGGGTACATTATAAGCCATCCTTCTTTTCAAAGCTATCATTCTGTCTTTGGTTTGAGCTAAATATATGCTACCGCATTGTTTCAGACCTATATCATATCCCATTTCTTGTAGTTGTTGATACAACTTAATGCTATAGGATATTAAGTTTCTGTGTGATATTGGTTTGAAAAGACCCAGTGTACCAGAACCAAAATGGGATGTTCCGCTTCCAATCCTGTACAAAAGTTTTAAGTTATTGTACATTAAGCATAAAGCATTTTTAAGTGAAGTAACCAGTGTGGTAATAATTTTTAAAATCAAAAGTCTTTTCTACTTCAATGATGGAAACTATATAATATAACAAATAATAAAAGTCTTATAAAAACTGGGAAAGTCTTTAAAAACTAAAAATTCATTTTGCATTGTTTTAATCTTTATTAATGACTTTAATGTAAATGAATATGTAATGTACCTATTTTGTTCCAGAACGAGTACATCATTCCATCCATTAACAACAAGATGATAAGCAACAGAATTAGCCACTGTTCCTGCACCTGCAATAATAATTTGCGACTGCGAGGGTAATGTTGTATGGAGTTGAAAGTGGGAGTTTTGATGAAATTTTCTATGACTTCCATTTCTGTTGCCTTGTTTAAATTTAAACATCCCATTTTTGTAGGTTATATCATCTGAATAATTTCTCCGAGTTTTTAAAACCCTTTTTTGTAAAAATTTGACATAAATACATTTTGAATTCGCATGTTGCAGCATTAAATTATGTGAGAAGTATTAATTGCACCACTTGTTCACTCAACATGTGAATATCAGAATTTCAGAATGTTTGGAATGTTAGAATGTTGGTTCTATTACTAAAATTGACAATATTGGGCTACAGTGGTAATTTTATTAAAATATAGACTATTTTATTAAAATATAGACTATTACTTTAAAGTAAAAGAAAAGAAAAATATGGCACTATGTATTCGTATAATAGCTCGTAATGCGTTAAGATTTAGTAAGATTATAAGTTTCTACAAGACAGTAGATAATCATTTATCACATAATTCTTTCTGTTATACAATAATTACAAGGTTGAATTATTTAAAATTATTTACTGTAAAATATCGCCATAGAGACTTTTTAAATTTTCAATAAATTATTCGTCTAAACATATTTGATCGATAAATCGAAATATTTTAACATCGATATATTGCGATTCTTCGATAAAATTCGATAAAATCCAAAATGGGAACGAAATTAGATCTTCGGTTTTTATCAACATGATTTCTACCATAAATTTGACCGTTTATAATTGTTATTCGTGCGCTTTTGATAACTATTTTTATTAAGAACAGTTATTAAACATAAATTGTTCATAATGTGGTTCATACTATTCGCAGTTTGCACTTTTAAAGTAATGTGTATTTTTATTTTTGTCATTTATTGCGTTGTCAGTTTTCTTTTGGTTATGGTAAGAATATTTTTTACATACTACAATTGGCGATATTTTATGTTAACTAATGATGTTATTTGTAACAAAGTACAACTCTCAAACAGAGGAATTAAGAAAATACGTAAGTTATTAATGTAATTTTCTTTTGCACTACTCCGACCTGTTCTGTTACAAATATGTGTATTTTACTTTCATAACATAAATTCTGTTTTCGTAGATTGTACCGCAAGATACGAGCTCAGAGGTGGGATTCTCGATTGAAGTCAGTTAAAAAAAGCATTTTTTAACGAAAAGCGATTACTAGAGTGCGGGTGTTTATGCTATTTCCGTAAATGTAACTAAAAAAAAATGGAACTTAGTGTAAATGAAACTTAATGTAAATGAAAATTTCTTCTGTCCATTGAATATGTAGTGAATGCTTTATTGTAGATATTTTACGTATTTTTGTACATCCTGTAAATTTTTATACTTGTGAATTTTAGATAGACGCATAGACATCCGTGCTTAACTTTGCCTAATTATCTATTAATATATTTTATGTTTCATTTCTTTCTCAATGACATCTTTCAATTTTTCTTACACACATTCAGTAGTAACTTCAAATTAAATTTAACATTGATTATTTCAGAGTTGTGAGAGCATGGATGATAAGTTGGAAGTATTAACGGAAAAACTTACAGAGAAAGAATACGCAGTAAGGAATTCAGTTTACTCATTTTACTTTGATTAAATTAGTTTATGAAAAAACTACAATTAGTTTTACGATGCTATAATTAGTTACAGAAATCGCAATATGAGATAAAAAATGCGGGAAAGATGTTAACTGATTTAGAAAATAAAACATCGTCTTGTCGCGATCGATATCGCTCGTTAATGATCGAATTGAAAAAAGACATACGAAAAATTGAGGATGAGGTTGGAATAACACATAATCGTTTAAATAGAAAAAAAAGTTTTTTGTAATTATGACTACATTCGGTAGGTGAGAATGCTGCAAACTCAAATTTCGAATTTATCGATTCAACGAGAAGCTCTTAGGAGTGAAGTCTTAAAGGTGGTGATTCTGTTTCATTAAAATTAACTAGAAATTAATAATAGAGAATAACAGAAATAGTAATTTTTAATACAATTATAGCAACAAGAAGATTATCAGAAAATGTTGGGTAATTTTTCCAAGGAATTAGAAAGTAAAAAGACATTGTTCTGTATGTTATTACAAAACACTTTATTTATTTTGATTCATACTTTCGGATTTTCATTATTTTATTTGATGCTTTTAATATTTGTAGCTTCAGGTATCGAAAAATCAAGACACCATCGCGTGAATTGTTTTAGTTTACCATGAAAAATTCTATCATCCTTCTTACATTCTCATTCTATGATAATTATTTTAAATTAAATGTCCCCAATATTGCTTTCCCATATTAAGGAAAACGAAAATTAGATCGAGTTATTTAAAAGGTGCTATTAAATGTTGTTTTGCTGAAAGTATTAGTATTGAATGTATTAAATGATTAAGAAAATAATTATTTTCAACTGAGTTATAATCTTTATTTAATATTCACAATATGTACATTTGAGTAAATGATCGATATGGAAATTTGAAATCGTACAATTTAAAATGAAACTTTAATTCGATGAATGGATTTTGATGACACGTACAAATTTTGATTAACACGTACAAATACAGCTTTTACGTGTAGCTTTATGTTAATTGATGTATTGATTATCCATGTATGAATGTAGATATTTTGGAACTAAAATTTTTTAAAGATAATCAGGAAACTGTGCAATATAAAATTTAAATACTACATAATATAAAACTACAGTAAGAAAGTGAAGTATGGATCAAGAATCATAGAAACAACTTTCACATGCCATACAATGTATCAATGTCTAGAAAGGAAATACAATGTGGGATAGCTAATTCTTAAAATAGACCTCCTTATTTTTTTATATTTGAAAGTAAAAAAAATATCTTAGATATTCAATTTATCGAAATAAAAATAAAAATAAAGAGATCATACATTTTTCAAAATCAGGATATTGTATTTGTTTTCATCTTAAGATCGAAAACTATTTTTGTTATTTGTATTATCCATTTTAAGTGCCTCATTCTTCATAACTATGGAATTACATGTATACGAACGCACTAAAATGAATAGTGCTGAAAGATGTTTTAAGGCACTTGCTTCTTTTCTGACACATAACGTGCAATTTTGATACAGAACTGAATTTTTTTCGTGAGAGTACAGTTCTTTGAGAAATGTGTAGTGAAAAAAAAGAAGTGTTTTCCGACTTGAATAATACAATATTAAAATATTATATTAATAAATATTCGTTGAACTTGTCACGTACATACATATAGAAGGAACCTTTTCGTCATTCTATCCATTTTTCAAATTCTTTCTAATTTGTTTCTAAATTCTTTCTACTTCAGATGTCTCGTTACGATATCCTAGAGCGTAGACAGATATTTTTGACACGAACGAAGCCATTAGCTGGTATGCTTCTTGAGAATCGCGCAATAAATTCGAGATCTTTGGACACAGTTTCTTATTTGCCATCTATTTGTTTGCAAAGGAATATATCCAAGGCGAATTATTTACCAGTAAAAATTTTCTCATTCTTATCCTGAAAATTATCATGGTAACTAAGGTAGTATATTATCGAAGAAGAAAGCAAAATATATGGTTTTAAGGGGTGAAAATTACCGTTGGTTTACAATTCTGTGTGATGTGATGGAAATTTTTTTAAGACTGCATGGTACAGATTGTAAAACGCGTAAAAACTGACACTCAAAATCACGATGAGTGCTGAGCCGAATATCCAAGATAAGAAGTAGCCATCTATGATATCCGAGGTCTCTTTTCTCTTTCTCGCACTAATTTCGCCCAGGGTGGTACCTCTTCGCTCTTCCATCAATCTCTTCATGTTTGCCAATTTTTCCCGTAATTCGTCCACTGATTCAGCGATATCCTCAATTGAATCGTTTCCAGGTAGATCTAAAACTTAGACAAATAAAGTATAAATCGGGAAATGGCTGTTCAAAAGCAATAATTTAATAATTGATTTCATAACACTGTCCGAGAAACTTTCCCTTTCAGAGATATTTTGAAAGATAATTGTCAATTATTGATATTTGAAAAAAGTATTAATTTTAGGCATTTTGATTTATGAGACAACAGAATTGAGAAAATGGAAATATTTATAGCAGAACATTTTTTTCTTTTGGAAGTGGAATATACAAACTTGAAAAATTTTGTTGAATAGACTAAGTTATACTTTCTCGAAGGATATTTTGAATTGTAGCTAGGACTACTTACCCGTAGCTCCTGGCGTGCAGGTATGCGTCACTGTTTTCATGATGCTCGTCTGTATCTCTCTTGACTGTATAATTCGGTCCAGAATTCGACTCGGAAGTCGGTATTGATCATCCAGCATCTCACGCTGTAGCGCAGTCTCCATCTTCCGCAAGTTAAGCCTCCTCGATTTTTCCCCTCTCTTTTAAGTTGATCAGAATTATCTCACATTTAATAGCGATTAATCTTCTTTTCAAAGTTTGAAAATAAATACCACAATTAAAACTCACAATTAAATCTCACAATTAAAACATGGAGATATTTTATTTATATTATACAATAATATTTATAATTTTTTTAAATAATTCATATCTTTTGTTATTCTAATTATACATAATAAATTAAATTTAATATATATACTAATTACTTTAAAATAAATGAAATAGGATTTCAACTTGCAATACTTACATATTGTAACAGTAGCGTGTAATAGTATTTTTGAATTTAAATTGCACAATGCATGAAAATAAAAATATATCATATAATCTAATATTAGTGTGAAGCGTGACATTCAAAATAAAAATTTGGAAATTTGACAACATAATATATCTTTTATTTTAATTGTAACGTTAATAATATATCCTTCGTTAAGAATATTTTGTTATTGGCGAAAAATTTAAATGAGTTTATAATTGTAATTTAAAAAATGTAATAAAATAAGTATCAGCGTTTATTTTAAATTATGCGCATGTTATTGTTACAATAAATAGATATAAATAGGAATTGCTTAAATTGCGATGTGTTAATTATCGAATACTTTGCACTTTCTCAGGATTGTACATTTTATAGAAATATAAAAGTGATATTCATTTTTCAATAAAGTTTTTTTTATATCGAATTATATAAGTCATTTCCAGAATCAAATTATAATCGTATGAAACTACAATTAAATGACATGAAAATATATTTAACTCTAATTAATCAATATGTCACATAAAATATGACATATCTTACAATAAACATAATATATTATATTTATATTAAAACAGAGAATTAGTGATAATGTTTTAACCCTGATCTGTCCCTTACGTATTAATTTAACACACTTTTTTTTGTAAAATGTGTGTGAAATATGTAAGATCACGATATAAAATTCAATTATCTATATTAAAATATCTAAGGCGTAGATTATACATGCAGTTGAACAGAAATTTAGTCTATTTGCTATTAATAAAAAAATTTGAAAGTTCAACTATCTATCCTTTCGTCGTAGGTATTTTTCTATCGCTATGTCGATTTGATGTCAAAGGACAAGTGAAATTGAAAAAATAAGGGACGGATGCGGATTAATTTAATATCACACAGCATAATTTGAGGACGATTAACTACTTGCGCTGGCAACTGATTGCGGACCATAACGAGTGACCAAACCGTATACAATTGGTCGCTTTCTTTTCGAACTCGTCGGTATGATCGCTGGATAGATTATTGAAAAGTAATAAATTTATCATTTGTTTTGCTTGGGTTATACTTAAATATAGTTAAAACTGAGGAAATATTGCAATTTTGGGACAAAAGATTCTCGACGTGCATGGCACGTCATTCCAGCGCAAGAGATTAATTTGAATGGTATCCGAATGTTTCGCGCGGCTGTTGTACCATGACTACAATAGCACTGCGAGCGATCGTCAACCGCGTCGCAGTGTTGTAAACGCGGCGCAAGAAAGTCGTATGACATTCGGGCGGAGTCGGGCGTACCTTCGGGGACGAGGGCTGACGTCACGGTGCAAAATGGCTACCGGTATCGGAAATGGAGTAGCGTAGAGGCTAGGCGGTAGGAACGAACCGTAGGTGTGTCAGTACTCGGCTTCGTCGCGATAATGCCATCGAAATGCCGATTGTTGCATACTGACTCGCGCCTTGCGCATTACTCTTACGTATGATCGAGATCGTTTCGCAAGTCTCGGATGGTGATAATAAATGGTGAAATAGTTGGCAAGTCAAATTAAGCGGTGCAACCCGGACTCCTCGGTATATATCTCTTTATCCCCGTAAAACAAAATTTCTTCTGTTTGTAATCTATTAGTGGTCTATACATATTTACATGTATATACATACGCATATACGCACACACACACACACACATATATACGTAATACATATACACATACGTGTATATGTATGTATATATGTATATATTATATATGTAATATAATATATATATATATATTTATACACACATACGCGCGCGCGCACACATACATACACACACACTTACATTTAAATCTCTGGATAGGGTGAAACTGTGTCTGAATGAGATCGAAGTGGAAAGTAAACGTTGGACTGGCAGTGATCGTTCTTATATTGTTCGTGGATATTTTCCGGATGTTAGGCTGGTCTACCCGGCTCCAGGAGACAGTCAAGAATGCATCGTGGGTGTTAACTTCGTGCCGAGCCGTTTCAGTCAGAGATTAGTTCACGTATCCTTAGAAACAAGTGAAAATGGAAAGGAAAGAGTACCCGTGCACGCAGAACGGGTACGAAGCATAAAAATCCAAAGTGTGTTCAACGTAACTGTTCCATCGTGCGGAATACAATCTGCGATCTGTCAAAACTGAATCGACTCCGACTCGAGTTTACACACTCGATTTATACCCGCTACTTATGGTGAAACCAAATCGAACGTCCGAATCTTCCTTTTGTCACGATACGTGCTAATCGATTTTTGTCAGAGGAAAAAGCATTCTGTTCGCCTACGGCTTTTATCATCGCTGCGTATATATACACCTCTTATACATCGATTGATTTCCTACCATAAACAATATCCCAGTTGCTAATAATGTATCGTCCGACGGTGAAAACGAGATGTAAGTTTGGACGACAGTGAACAAGTTCGCGATGTATTGATCTTAGAATTGAATGAATTATTCGAGCAATGATCTCGCAGATAGCTGCTAATTAACCAAAAAAAGGTACGAGAAAGATCGATCTCTTTCTTCGTTACGTGGAAAAGCAGAATAGAAAGAAGTGGAGAGAACATCGATTTCTGAATTCGAAATTCATAGTATCTCTGATATATGTGAATTCTTAACAACTAAACCGTTATGCCGTTTAAGAATAAATAATATGCATAAAAGCTATTTCAGTGCGTGTCGTTAGAATCTGTGAGACGTGTGACGGAAAGAAAAGAATAGATAGAGATTTAATTTGGTAAGACGGAAAAGATCAAAGAGAAAGAAGGAGAAAGCGCGGTCGAAAGGAAGAAAACCGCGCTAGGAAAATGACTAAGTGAAAAGCTCGAAACGATCTAAAAGGTACACGCACATACATACATGCACACACACATACACACACACGCGCACGCACACACACACACACACACACACACACACATATATATATATAGATATAGATATACAGTGGCTCACACTTGTAGATACTGTTTATAAATTATATAAATTAATATAAATTACGCGGATTGTAATTCCTTGTTTTAAGATTTCAACAACACTGTCACGAAACTCCGACCATTGTGGTCACATTAATTTTGAAATAAATTTGAAAATGACTTCGATAATATTTAATATGAACATATATCTCGTAAACATCAGAAAAGTATTTAAACCGATAACTATCTGCTATTCAGTGGAATTCGTTTATTATATAATATCTTTTTATTATACTGACATTACACTAATTTTTATCTTTAGTATACTTATTTCACTATACTTAACTTTAACATATTAATATTTTACTAACTAGCTTTACAGTAAATACAGTGATTCTTATTAATATTTGCACAATACAGTGTTCTAAAAATCATTGTTTCATATATTTATTTATGACAATATTACTGATTTAATTGAAATATTTATTGGAGTTAATTAATAGAAATAAATTTTATTTATTTATTAGGCATGATCTTTTATATAAGTATATTTAATATTTACATGACATTAATACATTACGTTATATTTGTATTACACATTATATTTTAATATATATATGTATATATAATACATTATCCAAATATTTTTGTAGCTTGAATTTTGTCATTATATTGTCCATATTGTGCAAAAAAACTAATAATAATGTACATCTATATTAATTTAGCGTATTAATATACTAAAAAAAAGATCAATTCAGTAACATTATTATAACATTATTATATCTTTTGATATTTATCTGTGTTTGAATGATAACGACAGTTATTGTATCTCGTAACTTCTATCCATAAATTCATATTTTCATATTTGACGGATGCCAAACTGTGACAGTTGTGTCTCGTTATAGTGTTAATGAAATCTCAAAAATGTTTGACACAACACATACAATATGTACAGTATAAACATATGGTATATAATGTAAACATTTTCGTTGGTAAGTATTTAAATACATTTGTGACCACTGTATATATGTGTATATATATTTATATATATACATATATATTTATATATATATGTATATATATCGGAAACTGGCTTTCGTTATTGATGCGCACACGAGTGTCCATATTATATCCGGCGCGCGTGTTTCGCCCATTTCTCATTTGTGTGTATATTTGAAGTGGAATTTCAGTGTGCTGGAGGGTGAGAGAGATAGAGAGAGAGAAAGAGAGCGAGAGAGCGAGAGAGAGAGAGAGAGTAGCAGGATACGCAAAATGTGGAATATGATGTGCGACGTGATGCCGACTATTGCGGAGGACAGCATTAGTCAGAGGAGTTCGCAATATTCCGGCGAGGATGCGAACTTCGAGCAGCTAATGGTTTCGATGCTCGACGAGAGAGACAAACTGGTGGAATCGCTACGGGAGAGCCAGGAACGGTTGCAAGAGACAGAAGCGCGTTTGCAGGAGGTCGAGAAGGAACGGGACTCGCTGAATCGTCAACTAAATGCTAATATCCCTCAGGTATGTTCCGATATTTCTTTACATATTTTTTTATAGAACATTTATAGATGGTGTAATCTCAACACTTAATTGGCAATCAATATACACAAAATTTAAATTAATGTCGTACTCGTATTTGTTTCATACTATTCCTTTTTTTTTTTTAATGTTGAATTTAAAAGCATCAGTTAAATTTTTCAATTTATAAAATAAATATTTTTGCTGTAGAATTACAATGAGGTCTAAAGTTGTAACAACAGGATAGTTTTCATCTATTATTCATGTTGTAAAAATATATAAGTATAATCGCAATGAGTGGAAAATTCATAATTGATTTCATGAATTGAATTTCCCTACATTTAATATTTTTATATTGCTAAATACGTGTTTATAAAATATAAATTTTATTTTATTTTCATTGTTTCAACGTAAAAAAATAATTATATTGTAATCGTAGAATGAATGAAAATTTCTAATTGATACTATTTACGTAATTAAACAGTTAATTGTAACAGTTAAAAGGAGATTATTTTAAAAGTTAATGAATTATTTAACTTGAACGTTGCATTAATCTAATCTTCACATTTAATTAAAAAATTTTATTTATTACTTTGTAAATAAATTTATCGATTTAGAAACTTTAGTTTGGGATTATGGAGCCTTAGTAATAATACTATTATAATTTGCAAAAATTACAAATATGTATATACGGAATTTTAATGAAAAGATTCTACTTTGCAGGTAGAATAATCTTCTGTTTATTATTTATTTGTTACCAATCTAGAATTAGTCAAATTCAAATGTACTTGATGATTGTTTGAACTTATTTTTCTCGAAAACAAAGCCTTAAATGAAAAGATTGTATTCTTCAAGACGTTCTATTTCCCACTTATTCATATATCCCAATTATATGCAGGATAACATATACATACCTTTATATTAGGGGTACCCATAAGTGATGTTTTTTTTTCAAATTAATAAACGTTGCTGGTGACAATAATTTAACTTATTACAATCTATATTCTAGTTAAATATATTGACACTTGGTGTGTTTATTGTTAAATTTTGAAAAAATTTGAGTGAACTCTATAAAAATGGAAGAGCAAAGTGTGGATAAATTCCATATTAGATGCTTTATGAGATTCCAAATCATGACGATGCCGTTAATGCCACAAATACCATTAATGCTGTTTATCCTAGTGCCTTGAATACCAAAACATGTCAGCGTTGGTTTAAAAAATTTAAGAACGATGATTTCAATCTTTCCGTATAAAATCTAGAAGACCTGTTGAGTTTAATAAAGATCTGTTGTTTGCTGAAATTGAAGTTGATTCCAAACAAACTATCTAGAAATTAGCCACGAAACTTAAAACTTCATGATCCACAATACAACAGTATTTAGAACAAAGTGCAAAAAGAAGGAATGTGGTTGCCTCATCAATTTTCAATTGACAATAAAATTCAACGTGTAACTATCTGCAGTGTTATTGTCCAGGTTAGACAGACTTTTTTTCGACAAATTGTTATTGGAGATGAAAAGTGGATTCTATACAGTAATTCACATAAGAATAAAACAATGGTTGACATCAGGGCAACCACTTTTGCCCGCTCCAAAACCAGGTTTTCATCCTAGAAAAGCTCAGTATGGTGGGATTTCACAGGAATTATTCACTACGAGGTTCTGAATCCTGAATGAAACCATAACTGCTGAATATTATTGTGCTCAGCTTGATAGACTAAACATAGCTTTGTTACGAAAACGTTCAAGTTTGATTAATTGAAAAGGTGTTATTCAAGACCAGTTATAATGCCAGAATCACCCAAGAAAAAATCAAAGAATTAAATTGGGAAGTTTAATCCCTCATCCATCGTATTCTCTTGATGCTGCACCGTCAGATCACCATTTTTTCAAATTTTTTTCGTAGAAAAAAATTTTCTACAGCGACAGCTATCAAAACTGCACTCGAAGAATATTTTACTTCAAAATCATCTTCATTTTACAAAAAGGGAATAGAAAGTTCGTCAGAGAGATGGGCGAAGATTGTCAATAATGATGGAGATTATATTATAGATTAAAACTGTATTGAAACTGTAAATGAAACAAAATTTTGTACAGTATCAAGAAACGACATTAATTATAAGTACCCCCAATATATAATAATGCATAAGATATTCCATAATTAATAAAATAAAATAATAAATCTCTATTTCCATTTATAAATAATTAACAAGCTTTATGAAACATCTTATTGGAATAATGTAAACTTGCTCTCTAGTTACTTTGAATCTACAATAAAAACTGTAAGTTGAATAACAGGAGATTACATGTACATAGTATTAATATCCAGGGACTGTTCAAGGATAGAAAGTTTTTCAATCCAACGAAGATAACTAAAATCACCTTGGAATAATAACGAATAACAATAATTCGTAATTTGCTTTTATTTCTTATTTATTAATTTTTGTAATTATGTAGTATGACAATAGTCGAACTATAATATAACACTTGCTACTTACATACATATTTTTGGTACAGTACATTTAATATGTCAGAAAGAGTTTCATAATACGATCTTCTTGTTTTAATAAAGGCATTCAATTTTTTACGTTTTGATTATCTTTAAAAGGGATTAAACGGCCGGCAAATGATTAGCAGTTGAGACGTTCAATCTATAAATTGCTAGATATGCGAGCGGAATAAGAATCATCGTGTTATGTCGGCACGAGAAATATTTCGTTGTATACAATTGTAAAGGAAGGCATCGAAGATGAAATGATAAATGTGAAACATTTGTTTCCTGTGCGCTTTTGTATAGAGAACACTTACACATTTCATGCAATTTCTCTATCAGAGTTAGAAGCGTAGCATTTGTGGTATTAGAGTGGTTCTTAATATTTCCATCTTTGAAAAATATGTCTTATAGTTGGGTTTTACAATGAAGATTTCTTTGTAAATTTCGATTTTCTAATAAACTAGATAATTTTATAATTTAATATAAAATAATTTTTATAATTTAATATATCATTCACACACACACACATATATATATTTATAAATCAATACTGATATTTATTCATATATCAATAATTTGATATTTTAAAAAAATCCGCAGTTTCTTTTTTATTTCGTTAAAGATAACAATTTTTGCTAGTTATGCCAATGTATATTAGCATTACTGCTTTTATTCTGACTTGTGTCACGACGTTGTTCAAATTTTGTCAGTTTCAATTGAACGTGTAACACAACTTTTATTACCCATTCCCACTTCTTCTCGTCTTGTTATTTAACCTAGATAAATGAGAATTTAATGATGTCATAGAAAAAGGCAAACAAACAGGTGAATAACAGACTCGTGTGTGTATAATTCTATATTTCAATCGTATCATTGAACAAAAACCACGACTTACGTAATGGAACTGTTTACTTTTAACGAACAACGTAAAGGAAGAGATACTCGTAATATTAGAACGGGTTAACATGGCTCAACGAAGCTGAATCGCTCAGCACGCGTTAACTTGCTCGATTAACAGGAAAGCACAGATCAATATTTGCCCGAAGATAAAGCTGCCAAATGGTTCCTTTCTATCGTGAAAATTGATTAAAAAAATTACTTGCTCGACCAACCAAGATTGAACTCACTCGTTCATTAATACACATGTATTGAAATTTTCTTCTAAATTATAGAAACTAGTAGAAACTTTTTGTAAATATATTGTGTGTGTTGTATAAAGCATTTTGAAATTTTATTAATCAGCCACAGTTGTATTAATATTTTGGATTCAATCTGAATGTGTATATACGCAAGATGTATATTTAATAAAAAATTAGTATACAGCATGAACAGTCGTCTTAAACGTATGATATAACAAGTATTTTTAATATATAATAATATAATGAAATTAACTTTAATAATATAAAAGTATTACAAGTGTTAGCATATAATAAGTATTAAAGGTGATCTTATTGTATATTAAATATTAAGGCTTCACGGTAATCTGAAATTTTATTAACAGTATTGTGTTATGTTTTATTACGCAGTGTTGATAAAATTTCAGAATATCTCGTGTTACACCCACAATGTATTCATCAAAAGTTCGTATAATTGTTCAAATACTTTCATAAACCATTCATTTGTTCGAGGGTCTATCACTGGCCTCGTTTAATTGCACGATATATGGTTAACTTTGAATCTGTAATTGCTGAAATATTTACGTAATGATTACGATAGAAAAGTTAAGTGACACGTTATCTTCCTAGTGTTCCACTTTTTGGAGCGAGAGAAAGAAGAGAAGAGATATACGACACTGTGCACATATGTACCAGTCACGGATCAATTAAACAAGGTTTTGTTATTACCATCGCGAGAACACGTGCTTGCGCCTAAACACATAGGAATGTTTAAGTCTGAATAAAGGCAAATCTTGAATATTCAACAAGCGTTGAGGAAATTCTAACGTTATTACATTAATCCTGATGTATCATTAATCTGAATAATGTTTGTTACGAATGACGAAAATTGTTTTATTATCTTTCTGCGAAACTGTTCCAAGAATTAATCATGTCTTATTAAAGATCAAAAGAACATTACACACACATTTGATTGTTACTATATTTAATTGTTCAATTACTACCATAGTGATCGTATTTTGATTAATTTAGTGTTATTTATTTTCATAATATAATTTATATTTTTAAATATTTATAATATTAATGATATAAATAATAATGATATAATATTTTATAATATTTTAAAATAATATACATATTTATAATATAATTTATTTTAATTTGTTTGACTATGTTTGAAGTATCATCGATTTTCTTTTTATTAGGTGAGAACAATTCCCAGTTATTGCACTTAATTGCACCTAATATTCTCTGTCAACTCTTAGGTTTTATACATGGATTGAAAAAGATAACTGAAGTAAAATCGTCAACTACATAATCTATAATTTGCCGCTAGACAAAGATGCATTGCTGAATGCTTGAAAGTAAGAATCAATTATGTTAAGTAAAAGGCCAAACACGCGGGAATTTCACGCTCCTTGGAAACCGATTAAGGACGCAACGCTATGTTATCCACTCGCTGATTGCAATACTTATTTCCTTGACCGATGTACGTACGTATGTACGTAATGCAGAAACTATCTACTCAACTGTGTACAGCTTGAGGAAGGTCGAGGAAGAATTCGAAGTTGGTATAATCGATGTTGTTAGAATCTAACTCTATAAATGACAAATCAATTTCTTCTGTAAATATAAATAATGTCGCGATGATATTGTAATTTTACTATCTGTCAATTGCGATTCGCTTCCGACTCTGTTCTGCGCAGTTCACTTTTTACGACGCATTATTTTTTTGTATCAGACGTAATGGAGAGATTGTTAATATGTATTTGCACGAGCAAGGAGGATTATTTTCATGCAGACGGAGGCGAAACATGACGTACATAGTCTGGAGGAGCAATATTATCTACTTTGTGGTCCAATTCCTAGCAATATATGCACATAACGGTAAACCGCCGGAAATGCACATCGATCTCGATACAAACGCAAAGCTCGTAGATGATGTACATGAGGTACTCGTAAAGCGGCATCTTATTCTTCACCTACTTCTCTCGTGAAATCTTTATATCCATGGAATGAGTTTGTAGATAAAAATACACACCGCCATACAGAGACAACAGAGGGAAATGGAAACATTCGGATATAGCCATAGCTTACAAGGTTATTCGTTAAAATTATAATTCTAGATGAGGAGCGTAGTAGAATGTAGAAGCAAGGATCGTGAGTTTTCCAAAGCACTATAGGTCCAAAAAAATTTAGTACTAGGGAAAAAAATTTCTTGGCAATTGTTTATCAAGCTTTCAAGTTGCGGATGAAACGTGACAACTATCTCTGCAGAGTTTGGCAAGTTCCAATGAAAATTTATAAGCTGTATTGGCTTCGACAGGGTCTTATCTTGCCAAGAGCAGTTTCGAAAATACGTCGACGTTATCGTTCAGTTCAGCCGTTGTTCGTTGCACGCCATTTGCATCTCACAATGTGCTCCGACACATAACTATACTGTGTTTTATTTGTTGTTTGTGTTTTCAGAAAATAAGAGCTATTCCGATGTTAATTTTAAGATAAGAAATTTCAGTAGGTTGAAAATAGAATAGAAATTGTTGAAATAGAATATTCAGTCTAAATAGAGCGAACGACGAAAATGGTACCATCTAAGTGCGCGTGACAGAGGAGAGTGATAATGATGTGTAAAAATTTCTTATCATCAGTGAGTTTTCTATTCCATATCTCGATGAATGCTCATTGAGATGATAAGGTTGCATTTAGAATGCTGCATACATACATGGTATATATGTCTAAATTTTCGATTTATGATTTATCAAGTCTGTAAATTTCTTTGTCTTGATCTTAAAAAACTTAAATCACTAACGATGTGAGATTGTTCAATTATTGATTTTTGAGAATTATCGTGTTATTCATAAAGTTTGACTCACAATTGTATGATAGTCATCATTGAGTATCTCGAGTGTGTTTTATCTTGGTTTTATACCTGGTTTTTCAATTCAATTTTGGATTGTAGGAAAATCAAATAATTTTAGATAAGAAATCTGCGAGAAAATTAAGAGATTTTTCAAAGTTCACTTTTGTTAGCCTTCTTAGATAATTAACAGTTTCTACGAAGCAGGAGTACATTTTTCAGTCATGGAGAATGCAGTTTTTAAATCCTGTTTGTTCTTTTTCTTCCTTACCGTGGTTTGAAAATCGTCATATGGTATGGAAGCCTGAGAAAGAACGTAATATATATATTTAAGAGAAATGTGGAGTATCGATATATTCATGGAATAAGGGAAAGAAACCGACGACCATATCGATCCATTCATTGTCCGATTAGCTTTTATATACGCACCGGCGTATTATAAGAGATATCTCTAGTAAATGCTACAATTAGAAATCATACAATTCCACACTGATATATAAGGAACAATTATTTCTCAGAAATTTCTACGAGATGCAATTTTTTTCCATAACATTTATTGATAAAATTCTTCATTACACCTTTATTTTCTACTTTACTGTGTAATTTACAAAATTTTATTTTGCACCTTTTATTGTGTAATTTATTATATTTTACAGAGATCAAAAGATCATACTGTTTATTTATAACATTAATATTCTTATAAATATAAGTGAACATTATAATGCAACAGAAGAATACGATAAATCATATTTCTTGTTCCTTGGAAGAAAATAGTTTTTGATTGTTATTAATCATTCTCATATTATCAAAATTGTATTTCGGAGTTAAACATAATCTTAAAAATATCTCAGCTTTTAGAAATTTTTGATTAGGGTAAGTTTAGTTAAGATGTCCTTTAGATCTCATTATTGAATGTCAATTTCCAGCTTTCTTTGGCGATATTGTATATAGTGTTATGAGCTGTATTAGTTTTCGTTTGAAAAATAAAATAAAATAAGTTATGTGTAATATATATAATTGAATAGTCTCAAAAATTTTCTGCTTACCCTTTAAATTATAATTTACTAATATTTTATCAAAATATTTCTATCTTTAATATTTTATCAAAAAGTAACGATTTTTTTCGGAATACAGTGTTAATATAGTGTTTAGAGGTCATGGTTACATTTCTATAATAAGATATCGTCATAAAAAAACAAGTAGGTCATCACTTTCAGACTATCGGGTTAGAGGGCCTGTTGTTGGGATTTTTTTTTAGGGGAGAGTTGACATCATAAAATTATGTATAGTAGTTAGTAAATATTTTTCTAGAAAATTATACTGCCAACTGAATATAAAAGAAAATCTAACAGAAAGATTGTTGAATACTATAGTGGTAGTGGAGAGTAAAGGACACGAGTGAGAAATAATGATTGTTCAAATAAAATTTTATCACCTTCGTTGTTAGATATAAAAAATGGAAAAGAAACTTAAAACTCGTATGAAAAAGTTGTAAAAGTACGGATTTGCACCAACACGTGTATGCGTGAGATCTATTGCATTTGATTTGAAGACTTGAGGATAAAATAAATTTAATAAGGAAGAAAGATTAGTCGAGCATGATTACCTAATATGTTTTTAAAACGCCATCCAGATCTTGGTGTCCGAATATTAAAAGGTTTCTTTGCCTATTTTTCAATTTTAAGAGTAGATTTTAAATCTGGGCTATCTGACTCGAACAATTTGTATATGGCCTCTTGCATGAGATATCATTTTTACTTTGTCTAAATCTATAATTATTTTTTAATTTTCTGTTTGTAAGACTATAAATTTATATGTATCTACTCTTTCACATATATATACAATATGTATGTATGTGAAATATATATATATATATATATATATATATATATATATATTTGTATATATAAAATAGTGTATACTGTGACTGGAAAATTTTGTACAAACGTAATTTTAATGAAGAATTATTATGGGAATACATAATACGGCAAGCGACGAAAGTAAACAGAGACGGCGTAATTATAGCGACAACGAAAAGTCCTAATAGCGGAGCTCTGTATCATAGTTTAAGGTCATTTCAAAGTCACAGTATAATACACCGTTGAATTCGTCTCGACGTTAGCAATAATCCCATGATGTCAAAAACATATGGTGTCGTTTAAAAAAGTCAAAGTGACCTTGACTTTTTTACGTAAAAAGTATTTTTTGAGATTTAAGAATACGGGAACGTGTAGCCCACCAAATACTAAAAAAATTTTGTTTGAAACATTTTTTAATTGCACTACCGGAAATGCCTAAAAACTGGTAACAAAACTTACGCTTACACCTTGTGTATATATATATATGTATGTATGTATGTATGTATGTATATGTATATTTCAGAGTCAGATGTAACAAAAATAGTGGGCCATCACTCTCTCACTGCTCTATACTTGAATTTTCCTGTCCACATTACATCTCTCGCCTATATTTTTCCAAATCTTAAGATTTTCTAGTTTTTCTTTGTATTATTCGTAAAATTAATATTATTTTATTAATTTGATAAAATAAAATTATTTTAATGTTATTTTAAGTCTATAGACGACTTAATTGTTAAGACAATGAAGAAAATTGAAGGATTCGGTAATTTTGTAGAAGAAAATAAATTGGGACGAAGTAAAATGAGGGAAAGGAGATGAAAAGTGCAGGACCTTTGATAAATTTATGGTGATCGTATTGTACATATTTGCATGCGGCACTTTGGCGTTGCCCTTTGAAAATCCTTTCTCACTTTTTCGTGGCAGGATTTCGTCTCCTGCGTAACCCGGTGGCACGTATTTCCAAGACGAAGGATGAAAATGAAACGAGAACGGATAACAAATGGCAGCTAATGAGAGAAATCGAACGAATCGATCATCCAATTTCGTTATAGTTTCATTAACTATTCTCAAGCAAATTCGTTGGAGAGAAAGAGGAAAAGAGCGAAGATGGAGAGACAAGAAACGGTTAGCAAGAAGAGTGACTTTGCCTCACAAACGATATTAAGCCTGA
Source organism: Tetragonisca angustula (assembly GCA_036937485.2). Classification (NCBI taxonomy): domain Eukaryota; kingdom Metazoa; phylum Arthropoda; class Insecta; order Hymenoptera; family Apidae; genus Tetragonisca; species Tetragonisca angustula. The sequence goes on along the minus strand of JAWNGG020000098.1, from coordinate 551,535 downwards.
CATTTGCGGCCATGTATCAGAGAATAACAGGGTTACTAGTGATCACAATGAAATCTCGTAACCAACGGACCATGATTCAGTGAAGGCTCTTAGGGCTTGTAATTAATTGCGATTATTGATGGAAACAGCGAAACGGTGCCAATAAATTGACAATGCCGTCATTGCAAAATCGGTGACTGTGAGGCAATTTCAATCATTACGTCGGAACGATGCTTGATATACTGACCAACAGTTGAAAAATTACTTATCGAGACGACTGAGAACCAACGTGATACGTGTGATATTACAATTTCGATGATGTTTTGCCACTATGTGAATTCGACCGTTAGGTTAGTTTATCAATTCGTTGTTATTCTAGATTTCTCTGCTGGTATTGTTAGATATCTTCTTCATAATAGATATGCTGTTTTTCAGAAAATTTTCTATTTTTACTAGTCCTCCTGATAGATTAAGGAGGTATTCTGGTAATCCGGCTTGAAAAGTCGACTTTTTTGGGGTTTTTTTTCTAAGGAAACCATGCTATATTTTGGTATGCAGTTTTCGCACACAGATTTATTCATACTTGAAGAGTATTTACAATTTTTTTTTTTTTAACGAAATTAATGAAGTTTGAAATTTTGGAAATTTTTGGAAAGTTGTGGAAATTATACAGCCTTGGGTAAAGCATGTTTTTAAAAACGGGTTCGAATGGCTGACGTGATTCCGGTCCATCTGGTTATTTGAAACTAAAAAACCAAAATACATCTTAATTAGTATAAATGTGGTTATCGCATAAATTACGGAAACAGCGAAATTACGAAAATTAAAAGAATGGCAGCATTATGAAGTTAAAATATCGATTTTCCTTGTGCTTTTCGTCTTTTGGGTGGTAAAAAAAAAGAAAAATAGAAAAAAACATCAGATTTTGAAATCCGTGATTCATGCGATAAAGGAACATCCGGTGAAGATCTCCTCCAAATTTTAAGTCAATCGGCCAACTAAAACGTGAGATATCCCGTCAGCCAGTTTAAAAAATATGGATTTGAGAAAAACACATTTGAAGTTTTTGTTGCCCATTGTACAAAAGTATTCGTACTTACAATCAATCGAGCAGTACAAAAAATAAAATATTATAAAAATAAATAACAATATCAAAAATAATATTATAAAATGAAATGTTTTTTAAGAAAAACGTTTCATTTAAAGTTTTTGTTACCCGTTGTACGAAAATATTCATACTTACGTTGCGAGCAGTACACCGTTTCCTTTAAACATCTGTAACTTTGCTAATTTTACGAATTCAAACAAATCCTTTTACATAGACATTTTCGAAAGCATATACTTTGAGAAAATGTAAAAAAAAAAGAAAAATGATTTTTCTTTTAAGCCGGATTACCAGAATACCTTCTTAAAGTATAGTATATTTTTATCAGAATGATCTATCAATGTTTATTATTTTCCTATATCTATTTTAGCGTTTGATATCTTTTTTAAACGAACTTCTATAAATAAGGATAAAGGACGGAGGAAAATACAGAGGAAAATATGGGGAACGAAATTGGCTAAGAGATTAATAGGCAAATGAATTATTTGATTCGGGAGGAAATCTGAGGTACAATTTGGAGGTGGATCGAAGCTTTATTTAATTTTTGAACGGTGTACGTAAAAGCACGAAATTCTCTTCTTGTGGTAGAAAACCGTTCCGTATGTGTGTTGCAGCTGCGGCCACTGACTCGTCTCGTCATTAATTTCGTGTTACTGCCTTGACGTGCTTGTATCGGGTGCACGTTCGAACGGATTATCGATTCTTTCATCGTGCACGGCGAATGGCATCGAAACCTAGAAACATAATGGCAATGCCTTAGAATATCCTCAAAATGTACTTTTTTTATGACACTCTTTTGTCAATTTTTGTCTTCCTGTAGTTGGTAAATTTATATCACAGTTACTTATTTTATAACTAAAAATTATGTTCTGTTTCAGTAACATTTAATTCAATAATTCGTAAAAAAAAAAATGCAGATTGAGAAAGATGAAAAATAATTATAATTCGATCGATATAACAAGATTTTTGTTAATAGCGAAATTAATAAACAAGTATCAGCGGTATTTGTAAATGCTTGTCGGTATCTTAGATCATCTAGATAAATATTAGTTAACCTCTTGCGCTGGAATGACGCGCCACGCATGCGTCGAGAATTTTTTGTTCCAAATTGCAATATTTTCTGTTTTAAGTATATCTAAGTAAGACAAAATAGGCAAAATAAATAATAAATTTATTTCTTATTACTTCTCATTTCTAATTTCTATCCAGTGATATCATTCTATCCGACGAGTTCAAAAAGAAAGCGACGAATTATTGTATACGGTTTGGTCACTCGTTATGGTCCGCAATCAGTTGCCAGCGCAAGTGGTTAACCTCTTGCGCTGGAATGACGTGCCACGCACGCCGAGAATATTTAGCCCAAAATTGCAATATTTTCTCAGTTTTAAGTATTTTTAAATGTATAATTTCCATCGAGTCCGATATCGTACCGACGAGTTTAAAAGAAAAAGAAAGCGACAAATGATTGTATGCGGGATTCGGTCACTCGTTATGGTCCACGAGGTTATGATCCCAGTTGCCAAAAGGTTAATTCAAGATCTTACTGCAAATCAGACGAATTGAATTAAATTGAACTTTTAACATTTTATATGTCTTTACTTTTTCCTTCAGTTGTAGAGGAAATATAGCTATTTTTTATTTGCAAACAGTAGGTCTCATATGTACTTTGGCATAAGTGAAATTACTATTTAATCACTCTGGGATTGAAAATAGCATTGAATCTTAAATTCTAAGTGGTTTCTTCGTTATATTTCCAAGAAGGAATCGGTTCTTTGTATCGATTAAATTGCTTTAATGAAGACGATTAGTATAATGATTGGAAACTAGCATCAACCTCATCGGTTTTTCCTTCTTCTTTTCCACGGATTGAAAGGTGTTGAGTGTCAGGCTGTTAAGTGGTAGCTAACAACTTGAATTCTTTGGTCTCCTCGAGTTGATTAGCAAGAGAAAATTGAACAGCTCTACCTGCAATCTCGCGAAACATTTGTTTGCTAATTGATTCACATACGTTTCAAACCGTCTTTAACTCTTTTAAGCCTTTAAATCTAAATTCTTTATTTTCGATGCTTTTTTAAATAGAGAGGAGAATATGATTCTTTCTTTTAACTTTAAAAAAAAAATCTTTTGTTTTAAAAATTTTATTTTAATATAAATACATAGGTATAATATATATATTTTAATAGAAAACAGAATAGAAATCAGAAATGATCGACATTTTATATTTTGTAATGTTTCTGTAATTAAAAATTCGTATTCTCTTGGTTCAAATCTCAAAATTTACCCAAAAGTTAAAAGTTTGGTATTAAAATTTACTTTCTTCGTTTTTGTGAAAATTCAGTTTGAAAATCTCTTGGAATATTCACGTACAATCTTTGCAAAAATATATAAAACTTTTCAATTATTGTTTCATATGGAATAAATCTCGTGTTTGTTATTCGATAATTTATTCCTATAATGAGTAATCAATTTTTCTATAGAATATATACATTTTCAAAATTATTCATTCTAGAGAAATGAATTTCTCAAAAATATACGAAAATTCTTTTTCATTTTTTCTGTAGAATTCATCTCTTTTCTTATTATTTTGTTAATAAATTTCTATTTGCTTTCCGGTCTTCTTCTTTCATCTTAAAGAATTAAGTTTCATTTTTAGTTCTCATTAATGTAATCTCTATTCTATCTCTGTTCTATCTGGTGGCTTTAAATTATTTCAGGTAGAAGTTTCTAGAACAATGTACAGTCGCGTCGATATTTATGTTGACGACGGCAAATTTGAAGGGTGCGTTGTTTTTTCTGCTATGTTGACGTTCTTACATGACTTAAAAATCTCTTGTTTTCTGTCTACATTAAGTAATGCCTTAGTTACCTGCAGACAGTTGAAGCATTAGCATTATAAAAAAACAAAGTTACTGTACATTTAAGCATTGTTTGTCAAATATAGACCTGACGGAAAGTAAGGGTGACGCGATAAAACTTTTATTTTATGAATAAAACATCATCATCTTTTAATTATTTTTTAATTTCATTAGTAGACTAATGATTTGTTTGTTATTTTCATACATTTTTTTTCTTGACGATAAGTACCTTTTATTTATAGTATGCTGAAAACTAGAGGGAGCTACAAGCACCCGACAGGTTGCACATATACAAAAGAAGAATGGAAGGAAAAAGTTTGCAACAAATTGCACATGAGTTTGGAATATCAAAAGAAGGTGTTAGGAAGATATGCCAAAAATTATAAAAGACCTGGTAAGGTAAACCTGAAAATTCGGTGAGATCGGGTAGAAAAAGGAAAAGCAACTGCTCGCGAAGGTCGGCTAATCACTAAAGAAGTAATCATTACTGCACAACAAATCAAAGAAAATCTTTGCCTACCAGTATCGATCACGCAAATCAAATCTCGCATTAATGAAAGCAATATTTATGGACGGATATCTAGAAATAGACCATGCTTTTCAAAAGTGAATGCACTGAAACGTCTAAATTTTGCCAAAGAACATTACAGTAAGCCGATTTCATTTTGAAGATCGATAATTCGGAGCGATGAACCGAAATTTGAATTGAATTCAAACAAAAGAAAAGAATATGTATGGAGGAGAAAGGGCGACGCTTTCAAACAGACACTAATAACACCCACTGTCAAACACGGTGGTGGGAATATAATGATATGGGGTTGTTTCAATGACACCGAAGTAGGAAATTTAACTATTATCGATGGAAGACTGACTGCTGCCAAATATTGAGTTATTAAATGAAAATTTATTTCAATCAATTGAAAAATTTGGAGTTGACAGGGCCCATATGTTTCAACATGATGACGACCCAAAACACGCAACAAAAATGGTTAACAAAATTTTTCGAAAAAAATGGTACTTCCGTGCTCGCTTGGCCACTTTAGAGCCCGGATTTAAATCCTATAGAGCATCTGTGGGATGAACTTAAGCGACAAATTCCAAAAACATACAAAATCGAAATTCATTACAGCCATAAAAAGCAAGTGGAATGAAATTACAGCAGATGCACTTAGAAAAAATTAATAAATAGTATGCCTCGTCGCTTACTAGAGGTTATTAAAGCCAAGGGTTACCAAACCTCTTGTCGATTAATTTAAAGTTTATTATATTTTATATTGCATCTCATAGAAATATTTATCGTCAACTTAATTTCCGTTATGATGAAATATAAAAATTCATTACTTTTACTTTGTTTTATTTATTGTTTATGTTCATTCATCGTGTATCGCCTCTGTTATGGTTGTGACAATGAAATATAAATGATTTTGTTCCTAAATATCATTTACAAATTTTTTAGCTTAAATTTCCCAAAAAGTGTAAGCGTCAACTTAAATACCGACGCGACTGTATATGTTTTGTCAAGAGACATTGTGTATTTAGGTGCATTGCGTTCCACGCATATGGAGATTGGGTGTGGATATCGTGATGTAATGTGTGCCGGATTACAGGCTACCTCAAAGCAATTGGAGTACGAAGGACAGAGTCATCCGAGCAGTTCGTATTACGTGATTTCTGTTTTTGTCCTTCCGTGACTTTCCTACCGACTTTTTTTTCTCTAGATTTTTAAACTGAATATTTCCTTTACTCGAATATTTCCTTTGTCACACGACTGAATCCTTTTTTTTTTTTTTTACATTGTTAGACTTGATCTGCGAATCATCGATTTCGAACGTGATTTTACTTCTGTTTACTCTGAATTATAAAAAAAAATTAACGAAACTAGAAATTGGGATATTTGGAATGGGATAGATAATAATTGGAAATGTAAAATAAAACTTATGACGTGAAGATTATAAAAGTAGAAAAAGATAGACTGTGAATGATTATGATACATTTTTATGAGAAATTTAAATATGCAGAAATATACACAATGCACATGATGTACAAGATGTACAATGTATTCAGAGAATAAAGTAATTGCGTTATAATATTTACAGGATGAAATAAATTTCTGTTGCATCGATAGTTAAAGCAGTTTAACTATAGACTTCTTAGTAGATATATAATATAAATAATATGAAATAATTCTAAAGAAAATGATAAGAGATATGTATTATAAAGAAAATGAAAGTCTAATGCCTGGCGCTGCTTAAATTACCCAATTAATTAATAATTAATCTAAACTGAAATAATAATAATTTTCGAATATCATTTTCTCATATAAACTGCAATTATCTACTAGAATTCAATGGATGCAAATAGATGCACTACCTGTTAATAAAAAGTTGATCGAATCTTTATTCTAATTTCAAACAAAAGTAAATTACCTTTAGTAAAATAAATATCATTGCAAACAATACGTATTTAAAATCATTTAGTAGGTCACTGGGTTTCTAAATACTTGACAATACTTGACAATAAAATTTAGGAACAAAATAAAAGATGAAATATGAAGATTTGAAATAAAAATGTTTATTCAATAAAAAATGGAAATGGTAATTGGATTAATTATCACAAATCTGAATTTAATCATTTCATTATTAATTGACAATATCGTTATTAGATAAGTATCAATATCTATATAAAATACAGTATTACTTTGTTCTGAATAATTTATCTGCAACTGAGATAATATAGATTATCAAACACAGTAAAACTTACAAGTAAATTACCATCGATGCGTTTTTTTCCATAAATCGGTATCAGTTTCGTTGGAATATTCTGGCATTATTTGGAACGATTTTAGCGGAACGTTGTTCGAAAGAGAGGATCCGCTGCCAAGCATGCTTGGAACGATCTCGAAACTGCGGCAACGCGACACAAAGACCGTTTCATTTGTAATACTGCGGAAAGTTTCGTCCTGTCTAGCGCAGAAAGAGTTAGAGAAGCAAGGGTAGGAAACTTTCGCGGGTGGAACCTCTCTCTCTCTTTCATTTCTCTTTTACCATTCTCTTTTTGTTCCTTTTTTCTGCCTCTTTCTGTACTTACTTCTACACTACTCGTACAAATACGAGAGCGCGCGTGCACACATGCAAACACGTGCATGTATGTACGTATGCTCAACGATCGAACGATGAAAAAACTGACCCGCTCGCAGTTTCGGCGCGTAATGCCGGCCAGAGGGTTGCAAAAAACGGTAGGCGCGTGCAGCGGAAATTGAGGGTGCAAGAGCGAGCAAAGAGTGAGGAAAAGAAGAAAACAAGTAAAGGCGAAGCGAAAAAAAAGCGATTAGACTGTTTCGACGCTCCGTCAAGGAAAAATTTAAATCAGGATTGAAATAATTTTGCGATCCCTTGATGTTCATTTTCCGAGCTTTGTTGCTCTTTTTCTAACCTCTTGCGCTGGAATGAGAATATTTGGCCCAAAATTGCAATATTTTCTCAGTTTTAAGTATATCGAAATATAACCCGGGCAAAATAAATAATAAATTTATTACTTCTTCTATAGTAATTTCTATTCAGTGATATACCAATGAATTCTAAAAGAAGACCAATTATTGCGGCTTGGTCACTCGTTATGGTCCGCGAACCAGATGCTAGCGCAAGAGGTTAAACTTGCTTCTCCGTTTGGCTTTCCGATGGATCGTGCTCATATTATTGTGATTATATTATTACCAAATACTATTGGAGATCATACTGTGTGAATTAATGTTGCGTTTTGTGAAGCATGTTGTAATTTAAATATTACAGATTAGATGTTACTTCAATGAATTGGATAAATATAAAATATTCCTTTATAAAAACGAAAATTTTGAATTCCATTTATATAATGAATAAATCTTTCTACACATATAAATATTATAGATTTAAATAATGGATGAATAAATAAATGTAAAAGTGTTAAATTATTCAAATTTAAACATAAAATTCTTAATATAAATCCTAATCGACTTAAAGTAGAAAAAGCAATAATTTTTTAAAAATCTATTTCAAAATTAGCTATTAATCCTGAAATAAGTATAGTTAAACTAGAAATGAATAAAATAAAATTTTTATATTTTAAACTAAATAAATTTTCATATCAAATTATTAAATAAATTCCAGCAGTAACTAATGTTGATGAATGTACTAATGATGAAACTGGAGTAGGAGCTATTATTGCTATTGGTAATCAAACAAAAAATGGAAATTGTAAAGTTTGTTAAAAATAATAATATGATTTCGCGAAGTACATGATAAAAGTTTCATTGATGCTCGTGTTGAAATTTAGAGATTAATTACATACTCTAGTTCATATATTCTGTTTCAATTTTACATTGTATCAATTTTACATTGCAATCACATTTAATTATATTTTCTTATACAACAACTATTGGAAATACTTATATCCAATTGAAACTATCAAATATTAATTTGCGCATTTAACTTCTTCAAAGCGAAACGTCGTTATTTGCTTAAACCAAAAATAATCTCTGTTATGTGTGTAAAAGTGAGCCCCCTTGAAGATAATGGAAAATTTCGGAAAGAGTTCTCCGGGAAGTTCATCAATCCTCAGCCGAATAAGGTTGATTATTCGGGTCCCAGAAGACGAGTAGGAATTGGTATAGACGAGGATCCGATTGAAAATCGGCGAAAGGACGAAAAATGAAGCGTCGATATCGCGATAAGCGCGGTGCACGGAGAGAGGCGGCACGAAAGAAAGTTTGGGGTAAAAATTTCTAGGACGAGGCGAACGGGTGCAATGCACCGGTGTATGCGATATACGCTTGACGATCAATAGCCACCCCACCTTACTCGGCCGGCGGCGCATGAATGAACCTCGCCTTTTACACACTACTCGGTAGTAGTAGCTCTCTCTACTCGCGCGCGCCGCTAGCGAGCTGCAACGCCACCGCCTTCGGCCGTGTACAGCGGTTTTCAATGCTTCTCCTGCCGCTCCGTCTGCGGATCTAGATGAAATTTCATCAACGCGACAATTAACGCTAATCGAATATTAGCTAAAAGGTTAAGGGATTTATTCTTTTCTCGTTTAATGGCTGTTTTCTTTTGTTCCTTGGAGGTGTCGTTTCGAAATGTTGATATCCACTATGTAGATGCCGAAAATGTTGAAAATGTACGTACCGCGAACAAAATGTAAAATTTCGTATTTGATTTGAATGAATAATTGAGATGAAATAAACTGATCAGTTTAGAAATAATTCCTTTTGAGATTTGAAATTTGATTGGAATTTAAGCGATTAAGATGAAACAAGCTGGTTTTCAAAAAAACGTCTACATCTAAATAGCTTCTTTGCGATTATAGATGTTAGAATTGGATACTTAACTTTGAAATGATGATATTATCGTATTAATCTATATGAAATTATTTATTAAATTTGGAAGAAAGTCTTTGCTGAATCTCTCTTGATAGCTGCAGATGTTAGAATTAAAAATTGCTATAAATTTAATTAACGTATAAATTATGAATTTGACATAAATAAATAAAATTTTCACAATTGCGGCTATCAAATAATTTGTTGTAATAAAATATGAAAATGAATTGTTTTTTATATATAAAGTAACAAGACAACTTTATACGCGTATATTATAGAAAGGCACTGTAGTATTAATGTACAATATTACAAATAAATAAAAATATCTGTTTTCTCAATTAAATTAAACAAACCTTAATTATTTAATATTTAGGTTGATTTAAAATGAGTAAATGAAGAACGAAAATCGATTCGATTCGAATACAAAATCGGATGAATTCGACATTCGAGTTTTTTTATATCCACGTTCGTAATAAAAACACAGTTTTTCAGATCCTCGTATAATCAGTGCCATAGTAACCGACCTATCTTTCTTTTTTTTTTTTTTATTAGCTTCGTTAAGTAACCAATCAGTTCCTTTCATTTATTATTCATTTATTATACTTCATTTTGTACCAACAAAGAAAACTTAAGTATGTCAATTCTTCGATACTAAAAAATAAAAATAATTTAGTTAAAAAGCATTGCTTAAAATATCCTTTTATTCTTGTAATTGATCGTTAATTGACGTATTCCACAGATATGCTGGTTGAGAACCATCTGTTTAGAGTGCACTTGCAAGACACAGCGCCGTATATGTACAGTTGGAACGTTAGCCTCATATCCACCTACTACGTTATTACCAACGACTCTGGTTATATGATTAATGTTCGAGGTGAATTCATTGCGCACGATTGTGTGAACTGGAATATTATCTTTCTTGAAGAACTTTTAGAAGTTGCAATTGATATGTGCAACCTTGTACCTGTTATCGTTTCCTTTTAACCACCTGCGCTGGCAACTGATTGCGGACCATAACGAGTGACCAAACCGTATACAATAATTCGTCTTCTTTTTTGAATTCATCGGGATATCACTGGATAGAAATTACTAAGAAGTAACAAATTTATTATTTGTTTTGCCTGGGTTATATTTGAATATACTTAAAATTGAGAAAATACTGCAATTTTAGGCCAAATATTCTCGACGTGCGTGGCACGTCATTCCAGCGCATGAGGTTAATTAAAATTTGGCTTTCTTTATCGATGAAGAACTTCGAAGTTCAATTTTTTATGATCTGAATGATACCTAATCTTTTGTGTATAAAAGACTGTATGCAACATGTAGTGGACTGTAACAATCTCTCTCTTTCTCTCCGTTATATAAATAACTGTTAAGCAAAAAAAGAATTATAGATACTTATCAGAATAATGTCTTCTACTGCTTTCACATATTTTTAATTGAGTTAAGTTTATTATACAAATGACATAACTGAAACATAATCTTAAAAAATTTTGTAAATAAAAGAAATTCGAGGAATTTGGTGGGTCGCAAAAATTTTAAAAACAGATCACATGCGGCATGTATTACTGACCTAAATTACTGAATAACATGTAAAAGCGGGATACGATGAATTTCTTATGAAAAAATAAAAAAGAATATATGTAGAATAAAATTTTTTGATTTGAGGTTTTGTTTTCGAGAAAGTCAAGTTTGAAAATTTATCGAATATACTTGAATTTAGCTAATTCTAAGCGTGACAGAAAAAGATAATTAGCATATTTAAATTTTTATATTAATAATTATTAATTTATATTTTTATTTAATAATTTTTTAACGAAACATTCAGAGTCTGTTTTCTTGGAAATGAAGATTTAAATGAAAAAATTATATTTTATTTATATTTTACTTATTTTTACACTTCCTATTAATTATTTTTTTCTACACCGCGTCTACAATTAACTAAATTCAGGTATACTATTTTCATAATAAGATAAATCTTCAAACATCTCGATTTCCTCGAAAAGGAAGCATCTTACAAAGAAAATCTTTTTCTTTATCTTTTCTTTTCATAAAAAATCATGTTGTGCCCGTTTTTACATATTATTCGATCGGACCTTGTATAATGTATGTTAAAATTACAATTAGGATTTATAAATTTAATACATGGAATTTAAGTACGTATATTTAGCGGGACTTAGAGCTTTTTAGAGTTATTTAAGTGTTGCAATTAATTCTTACAAAAATGATCTCTAAAATTATAATAGTTGTCAAATCAAATGATATTTTTAGTATTATAAAATTTCCATATTTCCTTCCTTTATTCTTACTCGCGCTCGTTAGCCATTTTCCATGTAAACCGATAGAACTAATATTCTGTGTCATTGAATCGGAAAAGTTTGAGCTATATTGATTTTCCTTCACATTCCTCGAATCTGTCCGCGTATTGGCATTGACAATTCGCCTGGTATATTTCTTCGTTTAACCTTCTTGCAGTTCCATCTCTTCAAGAACAAATATTTCAAAGTTCGCAAAGAACAGATTTTTCATTTTTTCATTTCTTATCAGTCAAATATTCCTCTGTATTGTTAGAAACTAAAAATAATCCTACTTATATGTTAATTAATGGGGAGTGGTTGATGTGTTGTATGATCTTGGTATCACAGAACCAAGAAAAACTTCGTTTTTCTACAAGACGGCAATCCTAAGATTTCCAGAATAATATAAATAAAATTCTACTTAAAAAAAAAAACTTAGAAAATTTGCAAGTCACAAAAAATGATCTATTATTTATTCCACCTTATTTGTATATATGTATTTCTAGTATTTCTAAGCATTTATGGTATAAATTTCTGTAAATAAAGAAGCTTCACGTTATCTCTCTTATCATGGAATTAACAAAAATTTTTCCATAAAAAGACAATTCAAAAATCTTCAGAATAATATATACCGTATTTCGGAAACGGTGGTTATAATCGAATAGAAGATGAGTCTTGTAAAAATAATGTAGAACAAAATGTTTTCATTAAGTGTTTCCTTTCGAGAAAATCGGGTTTTCAAATTTATCTAGTATACTTGAATTTATCTAGTTCTAGTCGCGAAAAGAATAATTTACAGGAGGTTATTCTACGTGCAATAATAAATAAAAAATGTAGAATAAAAGTTTTTTGTAAGATGCTTTGTTTTTGAGGAACTCGGGTTTGAAAATTCACCAAGGTAATTTTTAACGAAACATGCTAAACGAAGCTTTAAATGAGACCATTTCATTCTACAGTTTTGGTTTAGTTTTTCATGAAGAACCAACCGTTGCTGGAACATCCTGCATTTACAAATGGAACCGCATTTCTCAGAAAGTAGACTTGTAAAATTATTTTCAATATGTTTCTTTGAAGTTTTCAGTATCTTTAAGAAGATGGTTGATGGTATAAATTTCTATAGATAAGCGAACGGTATATTATCTGAAAGTTGGATGAGAGACTACTGGTATTTGCACAATGGCCAAGCCGAACGGTAAACATCTGGTACATATTATGCTCCTTTGGAAACTATTCGTCATAAGTTGCCGAGCAAATAGAACTATACCCTTTATGGACAATACCCGATATTGCCTACTGCTAAATCAGCGTCAGAAAACCGCAAACGGGAAGAGGAACTTTTGATTAGTCATCGCTGTGATTTTGTCAGTGTGATTTAGTTTGAATGTGAATTATATTTATTGTGTGCAGAATAGAAGACAAGTACAGCTAGAAATACAATCGATTCTCTTAATAGATCATTAGAGAGATAGAGAGTTACAAAGTTAATTACTGTTGATATTCATCAACACGTTTGATCTGCGAGAAAATTAAGTTTTGATTGAGACAGGGTCAAATGATCATAGCAAAGGATAGGAATCTAATTAACATTTTTAGTCGTTTAATTTTTTAATTTATCATTAGGTTCATCAGCACAATTAGCTTCAATTAGCACAAATATTGATATGTATTGTATATACTATCTTGTATACTACTATAATGCTTTTGTCAATGTTTCTTTACATTAGTTCTTCTAACTCTTCTAGTAGTTTAATTTTCGTTTATTATCTTTGGTTACATATTATCTTGTACTCGATTCATATAGTAATACGTATGTCATATGTAATACGATGAAAGTAACATTAATGAAATCCATGGGAAATCAATCAAATGTACCATTTGAAATCATGATTTCTGACCTTTTATACTTTACGCCCGTTCATCTTTAATTAGCAAGGGACACGAGATCAAATGGAATGTATGAATGAGCACTTTTCTTTTCTCTAATGGTAGGAACCATTAAAATGTTGTCCATCATTTTGTATACTTACAATTAGTCGAACACTATTCATCGTCATATTTCATATCACCACATATTTGACTATCAAGCTACTCATATTAGGCAATTAGCTATTCCAAAAAGTGTGACATGTCAAAATATTCCCTGGTTCTATGAAACTATTCATATTTTAACTTATAACTTACGGTGTAATGAAACATTAACTATATAGTTAATTTAATTTATAAAATATTATGACATCCAGGACATTATGAGCTTGTGGAAGTCGAATCATATGTTATGATTGTTGTAAAATTTAACTCTCTTTGAAATGAATTGAATTTTAGAGCTCTATGACAACGAAGATATGTAAATATTTTTCAAGTGGATGATAGTTTGAGATAGTTTCTCGTGTAATATTGATTTGGGTTTCTAGTTTTATGTCAACTTTTCGAGTTTCCAAGTTTTGCGTTGATTTCCTTAAATACTAAAATGTAAACGTTCTAATATTTTGAACTAAAATTGGTGCAAAACTATTGACGTGTGAAAATTCGGATTGGGAAGAAGTATTGCGAGTTATGAAGAATGATCAATCTGACGAAGGCTGTAGTATGTAATACTCTTTCACGTGAACGTACTTTGAATTCGCTTATGAATGAAGCCATTCGCATGCAGTGATGATTCAGATGGGGCCAACGTGTAGAAGTGTATTCAACCCCTTCTTGTCACACCCTCTTCATATTTCTTTCTCCTTTTCCGTAACATTTTTTTCCCGACAATTTGTTTTTGCCTGACCATCAGAATACACTGCTTTCTGCAACTTTGTCTAGATTTTTTTTCTCTATATGTGCCAGTGGTTTAACAAGGGAACATATCAAACCCTGAATCGCCGATTTTGATGAAATTTGGCATGAATGTAGTTTTTAAAAAGATATTTGACTCGTACTTTTTTTTATCGGCAATGGTTGATATTTTGTTAAATAGCTCGGAAATTATTGAAGATATTGTTTTTGTGTACATTGATGAAAATTAGTATTTCTTAACGACGAATTTAATGGTGTGTACCGTTTTGCTAAAAAAGTTTTTGTTTAAACAATATATTTAAAAAACCGTATTTTTGATCAGTTTTTCCAAGTAAATGTCGACAAATTTTCTTGAATATTTTCTCATGAATACTATATATTCAAACGCAAATTACGGATGAAATAAAATTTTTGATTTTCTTCATCATAAAAAAATTCATTATTTTAAAATCTTTTTCGCTGGACGTGCAAAGCAAAGTGTAGGTAACTTTCTGTTCGTAAATATGTTTCAAAATGTCGAATGTTAATATATTTTAGTTCTGATAAAAGTCGACTTTATTGTTCAGTACTTACTTGCAAGTCAAGAATTAAAAAAAAAAAATAATTTTTTTTGGAATTCATCAATTATTTCGCGTCACATTTTTTTAAAGTAAAATAATCTGATGTAATTTCTAAGAAGCTGTTAAATTGAGTTAAATCGGTTAAGCGGAATTCAGTTCGGTTCAATGTTCATTTTGTTAGTGGACTAAGTCAGTTGCACTCTCGTGAATTTGTTATTTATGGAAAAATAATTATTTTACAATCAGGCGTCCAGAAAAGTTGTTGCCGATTTTTATTGGTCATGATAATTGTTCTAGGGATTTTTCTGATTAACAACTAGTGTGTTGTATGATCATAAATTTTTAGTATCTGGCCATTCATTTTTGTCGAATGATCGTGATTTTGGCTCGATAGAAATGAGAATAAGAAAAGCGAATCACTTGTACATCCCTGAACATTATTATGGACTAATAGAACTATGTAGAAAAAAGAATCCATTTTTAGTAGAACGAATGAGGCAGAAGGATTTTATTTACAACAAAATAGCTAGAAAACTCAGTAACAAGAAGAGCAAAAAATATACGAAAATAGCTCCATTATACACTACCATTGGAGCAATAACAGAAGAAAAATATAAAGATATTAAGGATTTATTACCCTATATCCTATCAATTTACCAGAAATATTTTAAATCACTCAAGACTCAAAATCCCATTTACGAAGGATGAGAAGAAAATCAGAAATAATAAAAATTAATTATTTAGAAACATAATTATAAAATGTGAATTAATAGATTTGATTAAAATTTTTTTCTTTTATAATAAAATTCGTTGTTTTTTATTGTTGTAAATCAGTTTTAAGATAATTCAGTTAATTTTGAAAATGGTCAAAATCATTTCAAGCAAAATCATATTTCCTTACAAGCTACACACAAAATTTCACAGTCATAATAAATTCTCTTCCAACAAGATCAAATATTTTGTTTCATAGTGTAATAATATTTTTTAATTTATTCAAACGCAAACCTTTAAATACCTCGGAAAACGATAAATATGTGACTTAGGCCATTTTCATAATCACCGGCACAATATAAAGTTTATGATGAAAAAAATATTGAATCCGGTTTAAATTACGCTCGTTATTTCTAAATTATTTTTAACTATTCTTAGTATAACTTTATTTATCGTTATTTAATTAATCTCTTTAATTTCTAATTAATTCATTATCATACTTTAAATTATCACTATTCGTTAATTAATATTTTCCTACAATTATGTTTTTAACGATTGTCTTCAGTTGAAGTTATCTGTGTAAGAAAATTTAAAAGAAGTTGAAAACTAATATTTAATGAAAATACAAGAAATTATAGTTGTTGCAAGATATCTTTGGCTGTTCTCTTATCGCGCAAATATTAAGAATGTAATTTAGATGATATCAGAGGGGTTTTCAATCGTAAACATATGCACAATCTGACAGTCAATTTATATATTTATATAATCTATTTATTTAATTTACTTTTTCCAAATTACTTTGAAAAGTACTTGCTTTTTCTCCGTGTGCTCGATCCGGAATCCTACTTTGAAAAGAGTGCTTTAGATGCTCAAGATGTTAATAATCTCAGTTTGGCTAAGTGTTCTGTTTAATTGATACTGATACTATATTTGAATGATCAGTTAGGAAAAATTACGTTTTAAAATCAAATTAAGAAATGTTCAGCCTTGTAAATACTGTAGACATTGAATGATTTCATTGATCAATAAATTTCAATTTAAGATAATTAATTTGGTGTTTTAATACAGCAAATTGGGGTTTTTTTAACTTTGACGTTGCTGATTTTAGGTCTTTGAGAGCGTATTGTATGAAGACATTGTTTCTTTCTTCTCACAATTGAATAATGAAGATATAATTATTGCTGCAATCGTTGCATAACACTTCAGCTAATATTACCGTACGTGCATACTTAAATGTATGTACTTGTGAACCTTTATCTAAGTTCTCTACTGTTTTCATTTCAATAGACTTTATTTCAGATATCAGAAGAAGCTTGGAACTTAATATTACCTATTTATTACCTATTAATTATGTTAAACATTTATGCTATAAAATATTTAGTAGATTTAACATTTATTTAATTTAGTAATTTCAAGTAATTTTAATTTGATTGAACAATAATTTAGTAATTTTAACTTGATTTAGTAATTTTTTATTCTTAAAGATTAAAGAAAGAAATGAAAACCAGTGAGAAATATAAAAAAATTATAGTGTATATTCTTGTTTCTTTCTTTCAAGTGTTAAAAAAGAAGAACAATTTGATCATTATGTAAAAAGATTATTGAAAATAAAATGAAGAAACATTGTGAAGCTAATAACAGTAAAATAAAACTTCTTTATCTCCCGTAATAAAGTGATGGTTGTTCATTATTATGCAGGCACTGCGCATTACATGCTTCCAACTCATGCTATTAAAATAGTAATGCGACATTACAGACAGAAAGATTCCTCGGTTGTGCTAAATACCTCGCTCTCGACAGAATAATGTTCCTTTATGGATGATTCTCTTTCCTATGTATTTTGTCGTGTTTTCATGTTATATCGTCGTCGATGACATTAGTTGTACTTAATTAGTTATTTAGACAAACATTTATAAGTAGATGTGTTTTCTGAATTTTTTCATTTCAGAGTAATTGATTAATAAATTAATGATTAGTAATTGATTGATAAATTAATAATTAAAATTGTGATTAATAAATCAATGATTAATAAGTAATTAATGATTAGTAATTGATTGATAAATTGAGGATTAAAATTGTGATTAATAAGTAATTAATGATTAGTAATTAATTGATGAATTAATGATTAAAATTGTGATTAATGAATTAACGATTAATAAGCAATTAATGGTTGGTAATTGATTGATAAATTAATTATTAAAATTGTGAGAACCATTGGAGTATTAAAAATTATCTACAATCTTAAAAAAATTAATTAATTCAAACTTGAGAGTAGAATTTAACAATCTAGTAGAGCATCTACAAATTAACATACTGAATTTTACTTTATTTTTTTCTTCTAGTCAAGTGTCCTATATTTTCGTGTCACGAGGTATCTCTGCCTTTGGGACGTCAGATTTCGCTTCTTTTGTCTTCAGTTTTTCAACTGGTCGGGAACACTGCTATCTTCATGGATTATTTTCCAACTACTCAGGATTTCTTCCTTTGAAAAATCCTCATTAAAGATTATACAATACTGGAGATACGTTTTATTCACATCGGTCTTATCTTTACAATCCACTGATCGGTGGTGACTTCTTCCTCTCTTTCGGAACAAGCTCAATTCTTCGTACATTGAAAAATTTTTACCTGTCCTATAAAGCTCTAGAGGCACGATTTTACATTTGCCAAGCTTTTGCGATTCGTCAACATCCCTGACACTCTCTCGGATAGAATTATTTATAGATTCCCATTGCAACTCGAGCAATAATCGAGTTTAGCTTTCGTCTACGTCTGGCACATTCAGCTTGTTCTCGTTCCCCATTTCAGTTGTGTTCACTGTAATTAACGAAAATTACAAAGAATCAGTCTCGTCGATCAATTTCGTAAAAAGAAAAAAAAAAAAGACTTGTCAGTCTATTGAAATTTTTGTCGATTTTTATTTTTAACCGAAGAATAATTGTGCTGTGTTTGCATTGTTACTTTTGTTTTATTCGTGTTGGAAAATTTCGATGGTGTTTAGTAGTGTTGTTCAAGTCAATAAATGCGTTTTGTAGTACAACGTTCCCCGGCTAAAAATAATCGCTGAGTTGTGTTGGTGAAGAGTTGGTGACTTTTTCTAAAACCAAAAGGCTCCTCAGCGCGATGAAAATATGGTGTCGTGAGATTTATGAGTGCAATTTGTGTTCTCTGTTTGAAAATTTCTCGTGAATTTTCCACCATAAATATGATATGAAATACGAACATTGCGATTTCATTAGCATTTGATCTTGAAGAAGTGAATCAGATTTTAATTTCGTCATGTTTTTTTTCAATTTAATGTTCTTACCTATAGGTTTTATGAAGAATATAATTTTATTTTTCAAATTTCTTTTACTTGCGAGCTTCTAAATTTGCAAATCAGTCTGTATAGTTATTTTAAATTTATCAGATTCCTGAAATTCCCTGGAAAGTTTTCTTTTTTACTTTTCTTTTCCAGAATTATTTGGATGGTAGAATAATAAAAATTTTCGTTTCTGAATTGACCTAGCAGTCTCAAATTAATTTATCCAGCAGCCCTTAGGAGAATGTTGAAAAATGGAATGTGCATTGGATAAATAAATCGATCGTCGCTTGTCTAAAGTATCCGAGAAAATTAATGAACAAATTCGAGTAATTTTGGTTTAGACGAAAATAGCCGAGTAAATCCTTAATTACTTAATACTTGGCTGCGGATGAATCTGACTATTCTTCATAGTTCAATACCAAGAAATTAAGCGGACTGTCTCTCTCTTCTCTCATCTTTTTCATGAAAATCTTTAGAAAACATAACTAACCGATTAATCGACGTAATTGTCGGCCAGTAAGGGTTTTCATGTCAATTAGACATATCATATAGTAATTGCTGAGAATCTAGATCCTGATCAACAATTTTATGTTGTTTTCTTTCTAACAAGCTGTAATTATAAATCACAGTCGGCCATTAAATATTTTTATTAGTAATTAGAAAATTGTTACGTCTTGCAAGGTCTTACAGAATGTCATGATATAAAACCAAATATCATACATACCAATCAACAGTAATATATTTTTATTTAGAATCATGTAATGTTAATTATCAATGGCTAGGTTGCGGATTTTTATACATTTATGAAAAATTTAACGATACAGAAAATTATCTATTGATATCTATTATTTTTGGAGATATAGAAAAAGACTTTGTTAACGTAAGTTATTCAATGAAAGAGGATCATAGCAATAATGGTTTGTTTTCAAGGTTACCTCTACTTTTTCAAATGAATTCATGTATTTTTTAATTCATTAATTGATATAAGTCGCCATTCTTTATAAGAAAGTATTGATCTAGAATGAAGAACACATTTGAACCAATAACCATGACAAATGTTGTTGATAATTTAAACTGTTATAATTTGAACTATTTCATTTAAAAAAATCATACAACAATCTAGTTGGTCTCATTTTACTTTTTTTTGTAAATTATAAAAATTTAAACGTTTCTAAAAACAAAATTTTTTTCTTGACTAGATCCACCATGGTCTTGAAGGCCAAACTCTCTTCTTTACAATGACTTCTCGTACGATTTTTTTTTCATCATACAATAAAATGCTGGAAAAAATTGTACAGCAACTTCTCTGGTTTTATTATAAATGTGAAACTTCATTGATCAAAATGATGGTGGATTTAGTTAGGAAAAACATTTTTCAATGTTCTTAAAGATATTTGAATCTTTACAATTTTCGAAAAAATAGTGTCCTCACTTTTTTCGTTCGTTGCATATTGTAAAATCATTTTTGAAGAAAAACGAACTCGGCTAAAAAATAGTGATTTTATGCTTTAACATGGAATCAAGTGGATCGTTATATGATTTTCCTTTACAAAGCTATAACAATTTAAATTATCAACAACTTTTCATCGTTATTATATCTTTCGCTGTATATGTATATTGAAAAATTATTAGTTTAGTAAATATTTTAACTTTAATTTTATAAAACCTGTTGCATGAAATACAAGGGCAATATAAATTCCAGAATACCGTTTTTTGTCTTTCCTCAGCTTTCATTCGATAGATGTAAGGATATACGTGATTGACATTCTTATGTTTATATTGTTCATAAAGTAGATTTTAAAAAATCGAATCCAATAGCTTTTTGACATAAATAGGTTGATACTTTTTTGTAGATCCGAGATGAATTTAATAATACATTAAAAGATATATCCTTCTATTTTAAAAAACGGACTTGTCCTTCATATATCCTTTACGTATCCACCTATAAAAAGAAACTATTTGTAAAAACAAATTATGCATTACTCAACATTAAACAAGTTTAGATATTCAAATGGCTTGTTACAGATACTGATCCTATATAAGAATTTTTATTTTTGCAAATTACATTTTGAAATCGAACTGCAATTTTCTTCAAATTACATTTAAAATTAGAATTGTAAATACAATCTGATTAATAAGCTTGTCATATCTTAGTACTTGAAGGAGCGAGGTCAACATTGAATTACAGAATTAAAATCAGATCTGCATTCTCTTTACCACAGACTCGACGAATGTGGAAAAAAATTCAAACTCTGATCTCTCATGCAAATTGCTTCGTAAAAGATGCAAAAGACAAAAAAAGAAAGGGGATGCAGAAATTGTGACAAATAAAATTCTGCTAGTTGGTATAGTACATAGAATGTACTTAAATTTTATTTATGTATTGTTATTAATATTTATAAAAAAAAATTTTATATATTTTAAATCAAAATGTAGTATATTTAAGAATAAATGAATTTTATAAAAAATTTTATTTTAATTGAATAATTAATTTTAAGTAATTTTGAATAATTAATTTGAAAGAGGATTTAACAGTAAATTAATTAAATTATTTTTATTGGATAAAGTATTAATTGGTATACCATATACTATACCTATGTACATCTATCGATTTGATAGTTGGGTTCACGATGTCCTCGGAAACACACTATCGGAAGAACGATAATTTCCACGCGATATCGATCGTGTAACGCGATGCGTACGTAAGATGGGATTTAAATTCGCGTGTGGACATACAGTTTATGCTTACGGCGCAATGAACTCTATGAACGAAGAATTATGCAGCTGCAGTTTGTTAGATATGCATGACCTTAGCCGGAGCACAGATTCCGACACTGTAATTTACGTTTTTAAGGGAATGGAAAAGAAGAAAACCTGACTTCTCTTTTATTACGTGAAAATATAGATGTATAGGAGAAGAAAGTACATAATTTTTAAAAACAATCGTTTTTATGGTAAGACATATACAATCTTGACATAATTCAAAGCAATGAAAATTGAAAGGTGATTGTAGATAGATTCATCATTTAAATTGCAATGACTTTAAATTTTATACATTGAGTCAAAGTAAATAAATACAAATAATATGTATAGGAGCATTAGTATATTCACAGTTTGAAGCAAATCCTAATAATGGCTCATGTAAATTCAACAATTAACTATCACCAGCCAATAACTTTCACATACTTAAATACGTGAATATTTTTTTAAAACTCTACTGATTCAATTTGTTATATGAATTATGATATAACTTGATGAATATCTAAAATAGTATTGATATTTGCTGAAATATCTATTATAATGTTAAAAGTTTTAAAAAACAGTGTTAAATAGAAACCGTCAATTTTAGGTTAGACTAGATTGGCAAAAGGAATTGCTTCAATACATCTGAGACTCTTTTAAAAGATATGGCTATCAAAGATAAAAGCAAGTATAAAAATCATTTGAGGATATCTGCAGATTAATATCAGCAAACATCGATTAATATTAACAAGCATAAAATTGAAAAATTATATTACCTAACTATACTACTAGGTTTTTTTTTATTTCCAGAAGAGAATCTTAATATTATTTGAAATTTGTAGGAAAGGAAATTTAAAATAAAATAAATTTCAGGTTCTTTTTTTAAGCTTGAATCATTTGAATTCAAGAAATTTGACCAATTTAAACAAAGCTTAAAGGTAAATTCTAGTTCAAGAATTTGTAATCATGAAATTTGAATTCTTACAACTTCAAAACAATCCAAGATGGTTAGGTTTAGGTTAGATTAGACCATTTCTTCCAGATCACCCAAAGTGACGAGATCATTCTTCTTCGAAAATTCTTTAATTTGATTATTTTAGAAAATAAGCCAGGAAATTGCCCATCGTCACCAGTATACATTAGTGGCGCGAAAGAATTTATGTTGTGAATAATTATACGAGTTTCTAGCTCTAAATGAGCTAAACGGAAAAAATCCGTTTTAATTGCCGAGGCAAATTACACATTGATAATTCCATTCTTTCAACTACTTGTTGCTTTGAGGAAAGTAAAAGAATCCAACTTCTTTTTCTTTCTGTCTATGAAGCTTTTAACGAATTAATTCAGCCTTGCTAGTAAATATATCGATCAATTACATTTAAATACAGTACATTACAATACATTGCAATGACTGTCTGAATAGATCAGAAATTTCACTGCTTGTTATGTTAGTGCGAGCTAATTGATTAGTAATAATTGAATTAAATATTAAATGTTTGTTATCGTACAATATTTTCTCACGTTATTTAAATATGCAATATATATAATACAATATATTAAATATACTATATATGTATATACACATACACACACACACACACTTATATGTATATAAATTTATGAATGTTTCTGTTACAAGATAACCGTTGCCTAAATATAAATATATGGCAACTTGACGTAATATAATATTTAACTTAAAAGAAATATTGATTCGTCTAAATGGTTATTGAATAATTGTACAATAAGAATCGTTGAAGAAATGAAAAGATACTAAGGATTGAATCCTTAGAATAAATGAACAGAAAGCGTCAATTTAGCTTATCGAACAATGCCGTGTATTAACGTGTCTTTTATCGTCGCTATTTATTCATGAGAATATAATCGTAATTAGATCATCTTGAGAGTATTAGTTTCTCGTCACTATTCGTAATGATTAATTGTCTCAGCCACAAATATCCCTACTTAACCTGTAAATACTAACAGATCATTAATTTACTCTCACTACACTTACACTACACTGTTTGATGTCACTGCATCAAATTTTTAAGATATATTTCCAGATAAGAGATTGAAAAAAATTATATTGTACATTGGACTGTTTATGGAAAAATAAAAAAAAAATATAGAATAAAATTTTTTGATTTGAGGCTTTATTTTGAGAAAATTGAGTTTGAAAATTTATCAAGTATATTTGAATTTAATTAATTCTAGAACAGAAGAGAATAATTAACAGGAAGCTGTTCCTATGTGTGAAAATAAGTAAAAAATATGGAATAAAACATTTTTGTAAGATACTTTGTTTTCGAGAAAATCGAATTTGAAAATTTATCAAGTATGTATATAGGCAGGGAAATTTTTAACGCAATATATTCAGATCTATTTTTTTACGTACTTTATGCATTTAAAATAACTTTATTAATTATTCTTTTTTGTCACGTTTAAGATTAGCTAAATTTAAGTAATAAATTTTAAAACTTTTCAAACTCGATTGATAAATTTTCAAACCATCTTTTTTCAAAAATAAAGTCTTAAATAAAAAAAATTTTATTTAATTTCTTATTTTTTCATAAAAAAATCACGTGTGCCTGTTTTTATATATTATGCGGCCTGTATATGTTTATTGTATAATACACGGAATACTTTCGTTTAATTACAGACTAACGTAGATTTCGAGATCCTAAATATTAAATTGGGAATAATTCAAATCCCAAAGGATAATTCAGATTGTCTACTGAGTAGGCAAATTAGGTCTCTCCTTGTAATTATTTTCTACACGGTCGTGTACACATTCGATGTGTTAAAGGATTCCCTTGATTGCAATTAATTAGCCATCGTGCATCGTCTGACTGACAAGTTCTTTACGAATCCATTGATATCTTTCTACTCGAAGATAATCAATCACCTGAACGGTTAACTTTATCCATTTTGCTTCATTTTATCGTGAAACGATTGCTTGTTACCGAAGAGCTTTTATGTAATCCTGTGTTAGCAGCTCAATTTGCACTCAATTTACGACATAATATCTGAGCTAGAACTTCTTTTTAAATCTCTTCATGTCTTCGTCTATATTTCTATATGTTTATATCTTCTCCATTCTTTTATATAGGTTATTTGAATATCTATTTTTTTTCTGTTTTAGTTTAATTAACTTGAAAAATTGAAATCATGTTGATTATAAAATTCGAAAAGACTTAGGACATTTGAAATTTTCATGACATCTCGTAATATCTTAGTCGAAAACTTAAATCTCTAAAGTGCAAATTTGAATGTTAAGAAAACAGTATATAAATCGGGATACACTCCTTTCTCAAAAAAGAAAAACTCGAGATGATGCGATGAGAATTCAAAGCTGATAACACATCTGAAAAAGTTACATTAGAAAGTTTTAGAAATTTAGAAAAATCAATTTCGTTGTGTTAAGACACTTGCATAATATGTGTTAATATACTCTTGTCATGGGACGCGTATATTACAAATATTCTGTATCACATTTAATACAACTTAACCTCTTGCGCTAGTAACTGGTTCACGGACCATAACGAGTGACCAAACCGTATACAATAATTCGTCTTCTTTTTGAATTCATCGGTATATCACTAGGTAGAAATTACTAAGAAGCAATAAATTTATTATTTGTTTTGCCTGAGTTATGTTTCAATATAAAAATTAAGAAAATATTGCAATTTTGGGCCAAATATTCTCGACGTGCTATTCCAATAGGTTAAGTTGTATTAAATGTGATATAGAAGTCCAATATACATTTAAGTTTTAATTTCCTTTTCGCATAAAAAATAATTGTTGAAAATATTAAGTAATAAGCAGAAGCGACTTGCTCCACGAGGCTGCTTGCTCCTTTAAAGTGTAAAGCGAGTGTCGATGTTGTTTCAACAGGGAAGGCCATATCGATCTTGGTAGCATTTATAAATAAAGATTTAACATTATACTGTGGAGCGGAAGTGACACGTTTGAAGGTGTGAATAAAACGCGTTTGAATGAAAAAGGTGAAAGTGCAGTTTCTCTATCTAAGCTTCCCGTTGATACTGATTCTGGATCATTTTGATCGTTACTTCTCCAAAACTTGAAACGAAGCAAGATTTTTTCGCATAAATCTTCACTTGAAACACTTTTCTTCCATTCATGCTACAAATAATCAAATATTTATCTTTCTTTATTTTTCGTCTTGTTGAATCTACTTAGTTATAGAAGAAATGAACTTAAAAATTTCTTTTGATACCATATTATATAATGTTATGATCAAACCGATTTTGATCGCTGAGGGCTATTTAATCTATATCTATTATTATATGTATATATATATATAGATGTACCTATAATCCAATATCGTACAAAAATGATAAAACAACTGTGGATTATAGTTCAAGAATTGAAAGTTATTTTCTTTTTAATTTTATAATAGTATAAAGTGGTAAAAAAAAAATATTAGAAATTGCAATTTTCTTCTTTTAAATTGTATTGTTCAAAATGAAATTCGATACTGAATTAATTTATTTACAATTATAATTTATTTATATATATGTGCAAGGTTTGGGCGAATAATATACAAAATGTGATGCCTAATAGAAAAAAAAGAAAAAAGAAAAGAATATAAAATAAATTAATTTGAGGCTTCGTCTTCGAGAAAATCAAGTACATTTATTTTCTGATCTTTTAATCTTGTTAATCCCTTAAAGTGTTTGTATATTTTATTATTTAATATCATCCTACTGGTATCTGTGACTTGCGATATAAACGAAACGCATTTTTTAATTGTAGGATTTCTCTCAGTTAACGAAGGAGCTTGCAGCAGCCCGCGAAAGTATCCTAGAGAGGGAAGAAGAAATATCGGAGTTAAAAGCAGAGAGGAATAATACTCGTGTACGTAGAACCACTAATGCATCTTATAGATTGAAGCCGGTACTTGTATCCTACGACATTGCTCACGATTCTATTGCTTTCCACAGCTTCTGCTCGAGCATCTGGAATGTCTGGTTTCCCGACATGAACGATCGCTTAGGATGACTGTAGTGAAGAGGCAAGCGGCTGCACAATCTGGAGTATCGTCCGAAGTTGAAGTGCTCAAAGCTCTAAAAAGTCTGTTCGAGCATCACAAGGCTTTGGACGAGAAAGTAAGAACTTTCTGATCCATTGTTTGACGACATTGACACGTTGGCGACCTTGAGGGAGCGTGCGGAAAATTATGATTTCCGTCACCATGAAATTGCATCTTTTTCAAAACCAGATAGAAAAGTGATGAACTGTAAATTTCTGTTAAATACTCAGATCGCAACAGATCACAATACGATATAGGGATAAAGTTCCAATACAGTCAAAAATATAATAACGAAAAATATAACAATTGAAAATAAAATAATAAAGAATAGGTTTCTTAATGATAACTAATTTTCAGGTGCGTGAACGATTGCGAGTTGCACTTGAGAGAAACACCAGTTTGGAAGAGGAGTTAGTTATTACCAAAGAAGAGGTACCGTTTCAATTAATTTTATATAATCTTTAATAATAATTATTGAATTGTTTGACAATCGTGTAATATTAAATGATAATGTTAATAATTTCCATAAAAATTTGTAGCTCCAGCAATATAAATTAAGTGGGCATGCAACTAAAAATATAGAAGATAGGCCTAAGGAGAATGGACAGACAGAGGATGGTCAGCAACAGAACAAGGTAGCTGAGAAATTCGTTCAAGTTGTTGCACATCTATACATAATGTATTCCACAAATATTTCACATACACTGCTCCTTCATACTTCACAATCACATTCATCATGCATACATGAAAAAAGGTGTTCGACATGTTTGAGCGTCGTGAATTGCATTTATACGATCTTTTCACTCTGCATGTCCATGGTTTTGATATAATTCAGTATCTCACTTAGTCACACCGTTTTACATAGAGTGATAGAGTTCGTTTTCTGCGTCATCGGGTCCTCTTGTTCTCTTTTTCTCTATCTGTGATACGCTTCTAATCTTGACGTTAGATATTGATCGATTTCGAAGTTATTGGTCACAGATTTCAGCCCTTGGCTCATGTTTAACGATTAAAGAGTATATTCTGTGTCATCTTAGAAACATTTAATCACAAATGATTCTCACATGTCATAATTTGAATTATAATAATTATTGCCAGTCATTTTATTCCACGGTTCATTCAACTTCTCTTTTCTATAAGAATTTCCAATTCGTTTCAAATCATGGCACGTTACGTGTTAGCCAGAGGAAATCATGCAACGTCATCCTTGAACGGTGTTCAAATCTGTACCGATAAACTGCCCATCTGTTTGCTATTCATCTCAATCGTTGCATCCATATTAAGAATGTATTCGCAATAGCGTGCACGGTAGTGGTTTAATCGCGTAGCTGTATAGATATATAGTTGTTGGGAATTGCGCGGCGATGCAGGACAAGCAATGCGAGCGAGGCATTCTGAATGTAGTGTTATGATCGGGCAGAATGAGACTGAGCAGGCAGCAGGCCAGCAGGAACAACAGCAACAGCCACAGCAACAACAGCAACAACAGCAGTCGATACAAAAGCTAGGTACGGAGAAGTCAACAGAGATCGAAAGTAGATTGAGCAATGGCAGTCTCGATCCTGTGGACCAGGATTCTGCGGCACGCGTAATAGATTTGCAAGCCACTCTCGACAAGCAGGTATGAAAAAGTATCTCAACGAGCTACTTAGAGTACGTATGATTCTTTTACTGAGGAACAGTCAGGTAGATGAATTCGTGGAACGTTTCATGCGATAAAACTGTATCCCTGACTGCTAATTTTTTGAGATGCAGAACGAATATACTCTTCTTCGTTCTCCCCTTTTTTCTCTGCATGTATTTCAAACGATTTGCAGACTTACACGAGTCCAGAGAAACATTTTTTATTGTCATTCTTGGTTTAGCAAACTTTCAAACCTTAGAATGTTTCTGTTATATTGCATGATGCTGAAACACAATGATACATTATTATCTTTGATAATATTATTAAGTGCTTATTATCAAGTGCTTAAGAAATTTTCTAGATACAGACACTCTGCTCATTAAATGTTATAGAATATGATAATGATGAAGCGATTACTGAAATTTTTTATCGTTTTTATATTGTAAACGAGATTTTTTAACGTATATTAACAGATTTTTTTTAAAAGATATTAACAGATTGTTGCACAATTTGAATTTCTCTCCCATTAAGTGTGCCATATTATTGCCGCCTATGGCATGTTGTAGAATGAATATATCAATAATGTGTGTTCCATATTCGCATGATTTAGTGAGTAAGAATGAGTTTTTCTCAAACAAACTTTATAAGCAACATAATAATTATTAATTTGACATATATACATATGTGTCTATGTATATACTGACACGTACATCCCATGTGCAATATAAAAACACATTTACAATTTAAATTATAGTATATATTTCAATTAGATCTAGTGTAATATCTTAAAGTTAAGTTTAGAACAAGAGGTAATGTTGTTAGAATACATTAGTGTATACTTATATAGAGAATATGAGAAACACAATTTTTATACTCCTTCTACACACACACAAGTGATATATGAGACATACATTAACTTTTATTGATAATATATTGTAACAATTCTAGAGCTCAGAATTGAGCACATGGCAACGGCGAGTAGCCGAATTAAGTGGTCGAGTGACAGAATTAGAAGAAACATTGTCTAAAACTCAAAAAGATCTTCTGAAAACGCAAGAAACAAATGTTAAGCTGCAGAGAGATTTACGCGAAAATGTTGCCCAAAAAGAGGACCAAGAAGAGAGAATAGCGACTCTTGAAAAACGATATCTTAATGCTCAACGAGAATCCACTAGTTTGCATGATCTCAATGAAAAGCTGGAGCAAGAGCTGCAACATAAAAAAGCTCAGTTAAAGGTAACTGTCCTTCTATATGAAATTCACAGTTTATGTCAGTTTAATGTATTTTATATTTTTAATATCTTTTAGCTCCAAGAAGAAAAAATAGCGGCAATACAAGAGAAATTAGAACTTGCAGAACAAAAACTAGCCCAATATGCTAAATTACCAGAAATGGAAGAGCAATTAAAACAGAGGATGGAGGCTCTGACGCAGGTGAGGAGGCCCAACCAGGTACGCAGAGGAATTAAGTCGTCGTATCATCAATTTATTCTTTTCTTATTCCTCTGCACTTCTATCGAAACTCCTCGCCTCCAAATATACCTATGTCTAGAATGCTTATCCCTAATTAGTCCCCTTCAGTTTCATATTAAACATCTCCCAATGTTTCTCTGCTATATTCTTCATCATTGGCTGCGTTGCTACTGATATACTACACATACAATAAACATACTTCGGATTTTTTTTATTTTCATCTAAGATTATGAAGTTACCATGATAATCATGTTCATAATCACGTTAATTATAAGAGTAAAAATTAACATAAAAAATAATTTACTTATTTTCAACTTAACACTACTGTACCAAACATGTAGCAATTAATGTGATTCTTTTCAGAGCTTATTATTAACTTAGTAGTTTAGTGTTACATTTCTGTAGACACATTTCGTAGACACCTATTTATTCTTCAATTTAATTCATTAGCTTTTCATGTTGATTCTAAAAAATTATATTTAAAATAAAAAAGAATTAAATAGATATTATTTTATGAATTCATCTCTGATTAAATTTAATCTCTGCAGGCATTGATTTTAATTGTATGAAATATTTAATAAGCAGGCTCAAGAAAGACATGGCAGCGCAGAAGATAGAATACAAAGGTTGGAAACGCAACTTGAAGAAAAGAATGCAGAAGTGATGCGTGTCAATCAACGACTTAAGATGAATGAGGAACATAATACGCGACTTAGTACAACTGTTGATAAACTTTTGTCTGGTAATTTATATGTATATTTATATATAATAAGAAATATATTCTTATATTTATCTTATGTTTATCTTATGTTTCATTTATTTATTAGTTCTGATTCATCTTTTTAGAATCTAACGAAAGATTGCAAGTGCATTTGAAAGAAAGAATGCATGCATTAGAAGAGAAAAACGCACTCACGCAAGAACTAGAGAAGACTAGGAAAATAGCGGAAGATCTTCAAAATGAAAAGGCTGACATAGTTAAAGAATTAGGAAAAGCTCGTTTAGAGATCGACAATGTGAAAAGACAAATGCTCCAACAGGAAATTGCGTTCAATATTCAACAAACAGATGCTCTAACTAGAAGTTTATCTCCAAATGCAGTGGACCCAGGTTCTTTTTCTAGGAGTGCAAGTCATAGTAGTTTTGATACTCATTCTTTGCCAAGAAGAACGGGTAAACGACCTGCAATCGAAGAAGATCCGTCGAAGGTAGTTTATGAAAGATTAGATTTTAGTATACAGAAACTTAAATGTACAATAGAAAACTACAAATAACATGTTTTTCTCAGAATTATGTAGCACGCACTTTAGCAGAACAGGAATGGGAAAAGTTACAGCAGGCTCATGTTCTTGCAAATGTGCAACAAGCATTTGATGTTTCCAGTGATGCAGAAGGCGATGGAGATAATGAAAGTCTATTCAGCTGTGCAGCTGATGTAATTAGTCCTACAGGACATACAGATGCTCAAACACTAGCATTAATGTTACAAGAACAATTAGATGCAATTAATAATGAAATTAGATTAATTCAGGTAATTGAAAGTTATTTATTGTATCATATTTTATATATCAATATGTCAAAGTGCACTTTTGATGAAGGAAGAAAAACAAAGTACTGAAGCGCGTGCTGAAGAGTTGGAATCCCGGGTTGGTAGTCTAGAACACATGAATTTATTAGCGAGGGGACGAAGTCTCGAACGAGCATCTCCACCATTAAGTGGTCGATCTACTCCAAAATCTCATCATAGTCCAAATAGAGATTATTTACATAAATATCATACTGTAAGTATCGTTTATTTTATAATTCTTAATAATTTAAAAATATATTTTCAATATTTTTATCATCTTGAAGGCACCAGCATCAATGTCTCCAGCACATCTCCATCAATATGCTGCTTCTTTAGCTAGTCCAGGTCAACTTTCAGAATCCCTTCCTGCAAGTCAGGTAAATAACAATAACTATAATTATTTTTGTTATTCTTCTGTTTGATACAATTACGTAATAAACGTTTCTTTGTAGTTGCAATTATCAGGCGAGGAATTGCATTCAGTAAGTGAAAGAGACAGTACTGGTGGTGCAGGAAGTGGTAGTGATGCAGCTTCACCATTAACTGCTCGATCGATCAGGCTAGAACGAGTAGCACAGGCACTTGCTCATAGTCAAGAGGAGCTCAGAAGGTATGTGTTTAATTTTCGTATTAACGGTATATAAATTTTAATGATATTAATGAACATCGAATTTCTTTGTGGATTCTATTTTTGAATTATATAAACATCAGAAAACTAATGATAGTTTATTATCAACAACACTTTAGCAACCACATCTCTGACAATAAAGACTCTAAAGATTTTGTCTTTTCGTTTTTTTTTTATTGGGAAACAATAAATTTTTCTTATACATATTATCATAAATATGCTATTTTATTCAATTAATTGATGTTTAAATAATGGCACACGAAATTATCAAAGTGGCCAAATTATTGCATATATAGAGGTAGGATTGTCAAAGATCCAGTAATTACATTGTAAGTAGTTGGTATTGTGCATTGTTTATGCTGCCAGACGTACTGGACAAGCCGGATTTCCTACCAGTGGTTTTCCTGCTCACAGGTTAATTAAAGATTGTAGTACTGCATGTAATCCGCAACATATGCCGCTGTGCACGACATATTTGAGTGGCCTATGTGGGCATGAAATGAACAACTTTGAAGTCGACTTAAGTGACATCGATGGTAACAGATCCTTTTTATACCTGTTTTTGGAAAACGAAATTTACTAAAATGATCTTAGGTTTCCACAAAAAATTACTATAGATATTGATAATTATAGATATTTTTGTATCGTACAATTTATTATGGATATTTCCATTTTTTAATTATAACTAATCTTTTATCACAAGAAACATATAATCAATGAATAGTATGCAAGATGTCACATATCCATGCCTACAGCCCCAATTTTCGAACACAGTGGTATGGACGAACCGACTGATAAATCTGATAGAAATGAGTTTCTGGAAGAAACTGATATTAGCTTCTTCCGTCCATCGTACATTCAAGCCTGCCCAGTTCACGACAGACATCGCTGTCTTAAACAAACGAGGGAATTTAGACAGCCAAGAGAATTGCATCGAGTTAACGTCGCGTCCGAAACTCCTACGCGAATAAGGTTGTTTTTTAAGGAATAGATACAAAGATATAGATGGATCCACTATTGTACAGATGCAATATACGCATAACAGTTTTATCAGAGATTACAATTGTAATAGAATTCATAAATAACGTGGTCTTTCTATATCTTTGCGTTTAAATAGTACTTGTTATGGCAATCCCATCTCATAAGCAGTGATCAGCTATATTTCCAGGTTTTTATGCCTTGCCTGTAATACTGAGTAGGTATTACAATTCTTTTTTCAATATTTTATCGAACATAGTTTATCATTTTGGACGTTCCTGGAAAAAAGTATTTTTTATTTTTTCATATCATATATCACTTTTATACGTATAAGAAATTGAATTATAATTTAATGATATTTTTCCATGAATTTCTAAAATCATTGATACTGCTTCATTTTTTCTTTAGTCTACTAGTTAATTACTTGTAGTAATTGTCAGTTGTAGATGTTTTGAATAGCAAGAAATCAAAACTTAAATGCTTCAAGTTAACTCAACTAGGAATATCATCTTCATTGGAAATAGGTATTTTTGGGTAAAAGATCATACCGCATATATTACTCAAAGCTAAATAGTATTTGTGCGTATGCCCGTGTATAATCATGTATAAATAATCATATATCATTGCTAAAAAAATCTAAGTAATGCAATTCACTTGGCTCAGTAAGTTCCCTGATCATATGTTATTTCATGTAATTTAAAACATATTAAACATTAATCTATATGCTTTAAATATTAAAAAGTACAAAACATTAGATAATTCAACAAATCCTACTGTGGGTTATTTGATATGATGATGTATATTTAAAAAGATTTGAAAATAATTTGAATAAATTCAGATCACAACAGTGATGTAAGAAGTACATAGATATAGAAAAATGTAGTCGGATAGTGTGTGGGCTAGAATGCATTATTTAGAGTAGAAATAGAAACTAGATTAGCGCTCCATGCAGCAGGCATGGGCAACATAACAACGGCGCACTCAATTCTGGGACTCCCCCTTCCCCATTGTCCTCACGTCATAGCAGCCAGGACAGTTTGCATAAGAACAACTTGTCTGGTGTTGGATTGCCAATTGGACAACTGTCTAGCTCGCATTTGCACATGCAATCTACCATGAGTCCAGCAACAGCGGCAGCGGTGGCCGCA
Organism: Tetragonisca angustula; assembly: GCA_036937485.2. Classification (NCBI taxonomy): domain Eukaryota; kingdom Metazoa; phylum Arthropoda; class Insecta; order Hymenoptera; family Apidae; genus Tetragonisca; species Tetragonisca angustula. The sequence goes on along the minus strand of JAWNGG020000098.1, from coordinate 517,389 downwards.
GCTCAAAAGAAGAAAGGCATTAAGAGCAGTCTTGGTAGATTTTTCAGCAAGAAAGAAAAGGTAATGCAGATTTTAGTTACATAAGATAATAAATAAAAAGTAGGTGAATAAAAAATAAGTTTTGGCTACAGATCAAAGGAAAAGACACACCAATGCCTGGAGATATGTCAGGTATGGGAGGAGCAAGCACACCTGCTGATCCTGATTATGGAGATAGTGTCTCTGTAGCTGGAACTATGGGCAGTAAAAGCGATTTTGACCGTAGAAAAAAGAAAAGGTATATATATGTAATTGCTAATAATACATTTATATTTTAAGTAGTTAACGAATATAATTGTATATGTTATAGTACTAATTTTCTTTTAGTCCAAGTATGTTTGGAAGTATGTTAGATTCCTCACGGCACGAACTTTTGGCGGAGGCAATGAAAGCTGGAACACCATTTGCTCTATGGAATGGGCCAACTGTAGTGGCCTGGCTTGAGCTTTGGGTGGGCATGCCAACTTGGTATGTTGCAGCTTGCCGGGCAAATGTCAAAAGTGGTGCTATAATGAGTGCTCTTAGTGATACCGAAATTCAACGTGAAATTGGTATAAGGTAACGAAATTAAATTATTTAGTATATTCTGTATTTTGGATAACAAATATTTATAGGATAGGACTATAAGTATAAAGCTATTAATATTTAATATAATTTTTATTCTCAGTAATCCTCTACATCGATTGAAATTGCGATTAGCTATACAAGAAATGGTATCACTCACAAGTCCATCAGCACCAAAAACCTCTCGCACAACCTTAGCATTTGGAGATATGAATCACGAATGGATTGGTAATGTTTGGCTTCCAAGTCTTGGTTTACCACAATATCGATCCACTTTCATGGAGTGCCTTGTTGATGCTAGAATGTTGGATCATCTTACCAAAAAAGACCTTCGTGGTCAACTTAGAATGGTTGATAGCTTTCACAGGTAATAAATCATTAAAAATGAAAATTCATATTTACTGGTGTTTCAGTTTCTTTGATTTAATCCGAATTTTATTTATTTTTACAGAACAAGCTTACAATATGGCATTTCGTGTTTAAAGCGATTAAATTATGATAGGCAACAATTAGAAGAAAGGAGACGAATGGCGGAAGGTGCCAACGTCGATGTTCTTGTATGGAGTAACGATCGCGTTATAAGATGGGTGCAATCTATCGGCCTGAAAGTAATTCCATTTTATTATTTTATATTTTATAATTTATTCGTCCTGTAAAGCATAATTTTTATATATATTCAGGAATACGGGAACAACCTCTTAGAATCTGGGGTACATGGTGCTCTTATAGCCCTTGATGAAAGTTTTGACGCCAATAGTTTTGCTTTAGCGTTGCAAATTCCAACCCAAAACACACAGGTACATTTTGACTTTATAAATATAATTAATATTAATTAATTGATAATAAATTGGTTTAAATTATATGTAGTAATTTTTACTATTTTTTGTACTTGAACAGGCTCGGCAATTGTTAGAAATGGAGTTTACAAATTTATTAACTGTGGGAACAGAAAGGCGACTCGATGAATCGAATAGTATAAAATCCTGATCCAACTCGTCTAGCAGGCTGCCTCATATTCAACCACATCACGTCTAGTCCAAAACCCCAGCTATTACTACTTTCTGTATGCAAGTGTATTGTAAAAGTTGTAAGAGCTTTAAATATCACTCTAAGGGTATCTTCATACTGTTAAGAGTTGTAATATGCGGTAGTATGAAAACACGATCAGGCATAAATTGTAAAAAGAAAAGGGTGATTTATCGTATGTTCAAGAAGAAAATTTAAAATGTTCTATCAATTTTTATGTCATATTTCATAAACCGCTTGTTACATACGTCGGATAAAAAATGATAATTCTGAATTAATTACTCTCATATAGATACTGAAATGTAGTGAGCGGTCAGGAAATCATGAAACATGTATTTCCTCGAAAGCCAAAACATCAATTGTAGGTAATTATATGACAATAATTCTGTCTAATTTTACCTTGATTTCTTAAGGGTAGCAAGACTTGTAGTTTTCAAAATGCAGTAGGACCTCGATAAACTAACTAAATAATCGGATACTCAGATAAATTGAGCGAATAATTTAAATCTGAGGAGAAATAGCTAGAAATACTTTCTGTGTACAAAATAAGATTTTTTTCACATAATCATAAACATGTATATTTTTTTCATATAATCATAAATGTGTATATTTTACGATATAAAAATGTAACTATTGATACGTAAAATATCTTTTTTCGATATAAAAACTATATTAATAGTATTTTTTCAACATTTTTGTTACCAGTTTCGTAGTTATTCTATTCAGATTCTATTCGCCTTTTTCTACTTTCTTATAAATAGATTCTTTTAAATTGATATCAAGGGTAATCGATTTTACTGATTCGTCCCAATTCATCATTTGCTCAATTTCTTTTTTTCATTGAAACAAGTATTTTTCTTTTACAACTCATTTTTACGGCTTAAACATTCACTTATTATTAGTAATAATGATAATGACTAGCATTCGTAGAAAGCAATAAACTATTGAAGGAAAGAGTTTGTAAAAATGGAAGAAAGCGTTTGTTAGAAAACAATCGAAATCTCGGTTGATCAAGACTTCGGATAATCATAATCCGATTGAGGTCCTATTTTAATAAATATCATGGTAGGTTGTAAATTTTCAGGATATAATCGCATATTTCTTATACTATGTACTTATATTGTATAATAGTTAAAACAACTATCTATTTTGATAATACTACTTACCGCACAAAACAAAAATTCCCAAAATTGTATTAGTGCCATTGCTCTCGAGGAAATTATTTATGTACAAGGAAAAGACTGCATTCTATATTTCTGCATCTATAAGACGGTGACCTAATAAGCCATATATATATAAAAGAATATATATATATATACATAATATACATATTATTTCATACAGAAGGAGCGCTGAAATATTTGTTCTCCTCTGTTATTTCGATGAATTTTAAATGTTTAGATCACATATAACACGTAATATATTAAAGAATTACACCAAGCAACTATCGTAATTAGAAAATTATCAAGACAACCAGTTGCATGGACGTGTTTAAAAGAGCTCGCTTTTTATTTATCGTGAATTAAGAAACGGACGTTTTATACCAAAATAATCGCGCAATGTATGTACGTGTACGAAGCGACAGTAGATGTTATAAAATTAAGGAAATTTGTAATTTTAATTGATAATTGGTCTCCGTTAATCAGTCATATACATCGTTATATCTTTATTTTACATTCGTTGATTTGTTTAATCGTTAAGAAATTGTCTTATTTGATTCTCTGGCATTTTTAATTCATTCAAAGGAAAAATTTGATATCGATAATTCATTTATTTTTTATTGTTAGTGTTTTATTTCAAAGTTCCAGGAATAGTTATTAGTAAATTTGATTAGTAGTGATAAAAAATTTATGAAGATGAATATAAATATAATGAAAAGTCACAAATAGTAAAGAAAAGAAAAAAAAAGAAATATAATAGAAATGGTCATAGCAAGAACAGTAAGAAACTATACTAATAATGGCCATAAATATTACTTAACAATAATGACGATGTTGCTGAAGACAATGATTGCGATGATAATTATAATTACAATATATCATTACAAAATGTTATCAAGCTGATGATGTGGCGAAAGACTGAGATTACAACAGTGACTGTAATGATAAAACTGGTCATGATAGAGACGATCACAATAATGATGATAAGTTATAATGGAATGTTGTTAATGTTGTTGATACTTGAGGAATCATTGTTGTTGATGTTTGTTTCCCTGTGAAGTACCCTTTGCAAGCTGTTCGTTGTAACTCCATTGCTCTGCACGACCTTCCGAATGGGCGCAAACGTACCAAATAGTTTCTACCAAAGAAATTACAATGTATTACAATGTATAATTGTACAATCGTACACGTGTATACAAGAATGTAACGTTGACAGTCGACATATATGTACGCAGTAGAAAGATCAAAATATGTCTTACATATAAACACCATAATGTATAGTCTTATTCTTCGGTATGTAGTAATCTTTCTCTTCTCGAAGTACCACCGATCAGTTGAAATATTTCTAGATAATCAGAAAAACTCGCTAAGCCAAAGCAACGTTACGCTACCTCAATACTGAGATAAGGTGGTACACTTTTGTTTCTTTCTATAAATATTTTAATAAATATCGTCCCATGATTTTTAATCATCAGTTAATTCTTATGGGAATATTAAGAATTTTTCGTTAACGTCGCGTTGGAGGATAAGTCGTCGTAGTAAAAACGTTTTCTCATACAAATTATATTATAGCTATTAAAGGAAACCAATTATTGGAAAACAACGATTAATAAATGAGACCTATACGCGCATTTAGTTACTTTATTGATACTGAACAATTTTCCCAAGTACATACTGTATTACAACGTATACCTTTTTTAAAATCCTAATGTAATACTACACGATTGTAGAAAACTAATTTGTATAAGTAACAAATAGGTATACAAAGCTGAGTCACTTTGTGAAACAGAATGGCCGTCTCTCCCTTTCGGAAGTGTCTGCAGTATGTGTAAATGACTGAAACTTATTTTTAATGTATGCTAGATAATAGTGTTTATGGACATTCCAAGAGAAAGAAATAAAAGCAAACCTTCCAAAAGCAGTCACATTCATAATTGCATACATGTGTAAATCATGACTCGATATGTAGCAGCTTTGCCGCCTTCTATGTATTTAACTATAAATATATACATAGGTATGAAGAAATTTCGCCTGAATCCAGCCTCCGACTGCTCGGTATCGAATAGAGCTTGAATAAGCACAACTAATAATAACTATTATATGCGTAATGTTTTTACCAAAAGATAATGAACAATTGCTTAAATTTAGATTTTATCTTTTTTTCGAGTTTCTTTAATTTAATACAAATTTCTGACCAAGAAAAAGTATGTATTGCATACCTTTTTTAAATGTACATATATATATGCTGATAAAAAAGCAATATATTAAAATATTAAATATTGTCTTCAGCAATGCTGGACGAACTGTTTTATTTGAATGTAATAGCTTTGTATGTTGTATAGCAAATTAATAATACCTAAAGAAATACATACATCTATAATCTTTAAGTTTCTTTATTATCAGTTTACACATATCATAAGATTGTAAAAAGATATAGGGGAAATGAAATTACATTAAACAAAATATTGTTCTTTTGTATAATCATTTTCGGTTCCTAGGAAAAAATATACATGCTAACACATGGTAAAAACATACACGTTAATTATATGTAATATGATGTAACAGTCTGTAGTATGTGTTATTTCACAATGCATCTTTTTCTTTGTACACTGTTTTTGTGTGCTCAATTCGGCCGAACTGCCGGAAGAACAAGTTATTCTGGATTTTTGTATGACATATGTTTGTGTGTGTTAATTATTGTACATATGTATGCACGCGCGTACGTGTGTGAGTGTGTATGTGTATATATATATATATATATATCTTTTCCTGTGTATATATAAATTATTTATTAACATCCCTGTAATTTCTAACATTTCATTGGAAAGCCCAATGCAGCTAAATACAGTCCTAATATAACAAATGTTAAGTTGCTATTGAATATCTACTTACTTCTGAGTAAATGTTATAACAAATTTTGTTGGAACATATTTATATGATGAACTTATACAATTTTATGATGATAATATTTATATGATTTTTAGATAAAATTACTGCAATAATCTGAAAAGAATAGAAATTGAGTTGAAATCTAATAATAATACACGATAAATATTTCAAATAAATTTGTTCAGAAGTAAAGGAAATAAATTAAGATAAAGAATTGCACATAAATTATTGGGCTCATTTTAAATGAGAAGAAAATATTTGGTTTGACTGGCATTTTTGCCAGAATCATTAATTACAAGATAAATCGCAGTTTAAGAGATTTGATTACAAACTATAAATCAGATTTATTTTGTATTCAATGATTCTGTACAAGTGCCTAAACCATCAGTATGTAATTATACTGATTTTTATTTGTACTATCTTATCTGAATTCTCAGGTAACTGTGCCAGCATAAAAAATTGAAATTGTGCTAGTAAGCGAGTTATCGACAGATGTATTTCTAAATGTGAAGTAGTATAAAACTATACATACATATATGTACTTTTATATATAATATATATAATATGTATATATTTTATAATATATATACTATGTATATATTTTATAATGTATATACTATGTATAATATATATCATATATATACTATATAGTATGTATAGTATGGTATACAGTGCACAAAGAAATAAATTTTTTAATTATTAGAAAAGAATTGTTGAAAAGTTTAGTTAAATTTTTCAACTTTCTTGTAAATCAGTTTTTTATGCAACTTGTACTTATTCATTTATCATTCGTTTTATACTTGAAAAGTATAAAAAAAAGGTATTGTTTCTAATATTTGCAATCCATTCACAATTATTTATTCCTTTAAGATATTTGTAATTTCTTTTGGAAAATAAATAGAACACAAATATAGACATTATGTTATTTCATTTTTTGTGAATAATGAAATTTAAAATGTTCGTTACAAATTTAAATGTGATTTCAAATATAAAAACACACACACACACACACACGTGCGGGCGGAAGCGTGTATGTGTGTTATATGTATTATATATATATATGTACTATATATATATATATATATATATATATATATATATATAATGCGCATCTATATATGTGTGTGTATATGTATAAAACAAATATGAAAATGTACGCATATGAGAAAATGAAGGATATATTTGAATAATATTGTGTAGTACATCTGAATGAATGCACTGTGCAGTTTATGCATAATTCATCTATTCTTTTTTTTCTGTTTTTAATGCCTTGTACTACTTCACGTTTCCTATATTGAATGTAATGTGTTTCATGTTGACATAAAACACTTTTAGCTGTGATGTTAACAATAGGGAATTCGTACGGAGATGCAAAACAAAAGGGAAATTAGTATATTAGAAATGAATTTCACATTATATTTATTACAATGACAATTCAGTATTATTATTAATATTTGCAGACTAAGAATTCTATTAACGGTTAACATCATTGCTAATAAAGTATGAAAAAAAAAGTAAAACTGCACACATTTACAAAAGAATCGCAACGAGGCACAAATTTTGAAAAGGGACAGTAAATAACTTGTGCTCTAATCTAAGATTTCATAATTCAAGTATAATGCGCGTGTGGAAAATATTGAAGAAAATCATGAAAAAAGGGATGATAAAGAAGCATAGTTATCGAATGAAAAATTATAACGATAATATTATCATCGCTACCAATACTGCTGTTAGTGCTATTACTATTACTATTACTACAACTATCATTACCGCTATCACTATAACTATTACTACACTACAGCTACTATCATTATTAATATAAATTGTCCTTGTAATTTTTATATGCTAAGTGTATTTAATAGAATATATGAAAAAGTATGGGAAATGAGTCAGAGTAAATGTAACATAACAGCCCTGCTTGTATAAGAGGGCACAAACTATGTTAACTGAACTATAAATTATAAATATTGTATAAGACGATAAATAATAATTATTATTATCATTATTATAATTATTATTAATTGAATTAGAAAATTGTAATCTACCCATCAACAACCACTTTTGAATAAGGGAGATTTAAGTCTGTAATTCGTGTATAACAAAAATCAAGCTGTATAATGTTGTTGTTATTGCTGTTGTTTCTTTTATTATCCTTAATCTCATCATTTAGGAGAAAAATGTTTTTTTGGAAAAAGAGAATAAAATTAAATTTAATATTTACAGAAAAAGAATAATAAAGGAATTTAAACATTCTAAGAGATATTTATTACATCTGAAACTTATTTATTACATATTCTATCGAAGTTACAATATAAAATATTTCTTATATTAATCCGAAAATATTCGAAGTGTTTTTCGCGTATTTCAATGTGTATAATATAACCCCAAAATGTAAAGTATGTTGTTATTTTTAAGAGTATTGTATTTTGTATCACTTTTGATCAGTTTTGCACAAAATATCGTTGCAAATGAATTTTGTAATATAGATGAGTATGAAAAAACTACAAAGAAATGCAACGTCCAATTATGTTATTCGCAAAATCGGTTAAAACTTACTTCTGTATTATGCATATATCACGTTAAAATTAACATATTTTTACATAAATAATAATTTTCTAGTTATATACTCTACGATGTTAATCCTGCAGAAGGATTTAATTTAAGAAGAGATGTTTATATTCGCACTGCAGTTTTTGTAAAAAATATAATCAAACAAGAAAAAAGTGTTAAATGGCATTTAGTTTTGCCACCATGGGGTAATTTTATAATGCATAAATAGTTCTTTGTTCATTTTACTTTTTATTTTTGTCTTTTCTTACTCTATTTTTACAGGTAATTTATACCATTGGCGTAGTAAACACATAGGATTTCAAACTCAATTATCTTGGAGTTTGTTCTTTGATATTCTAAGTTTGCAAAAATATATACCAGTTATTGAAATGTATCGGTTTCTACAAGGTATAAAATTTCATTTATTGTTGGTGATACAATCGATAGAAAATTGATTTTTCAGAATATCCTTCAGAAAATAATGAAACACATCTTGATGTTGTATATGTCTTACAAAATGATGAGGAGATGTTCAGGACGGGTAAATTTGAAGACAAAAATGAAATAATAAAATGTAATGATAAAACATTACAATTTCATAAAGTAGAATCTGAAAAATACATTGGATATTTTTGGGGATATCATAATATAACTTCCAAAGCTATTAAGTGTGTTAAATTTCATGGTACAATGTCTGGTCTTAAACAAAATCTTAAATCTAATGCTTATAGGTAAGAAAATGTGTAATTTGTTTAATTATGTCTGAATTTTATATGCAATATTTTGTTTCACTAATTATTAATGCAATTATTATGGTAGATCTATAATGTTTGATCACATGGAGATTCCATTACATGACTTCTACGGCACAATAGAATATTGGAAAGCTAGACGTAGTATGCGATATAATTCTGAATTATATAATATTGCTAGTGAATATAGAAAAAGTTTCCTTAATTCAACAAATGAACATGATAAGACTGAACGACCAGATGATTGGACTAAAGAAAAAGTATTTAATTTTACTTGAGTTGATAAAAAGATTTAAATGATGAAAGATAATATTTTAATTGCAGGGCAGGAGAAATGCAATTGGAGGACCTTATTTATCAGTCCATTTAAGAAGACATGATTTTTTAATTGGTCGCTCTTCAACAGTGCCAACAATAGCATCTGCTGCTTTTCAATTAAAAAATAAGTTAGACAAACTTGGATTAAAATTTCTGTTTGTTGCTACAGATGCAACACAAGAAGGTAAATTATCCTTAAATATCCTTAAAGGATTAATAAATAATAGGCCTATTGATCATAGCAATTTGTTTAGAATTTAGTGAACTTGAACAGTATTTGTCTGATTATACGGTACTTAAGTTTATTCCATCAGACTATATATTAAATAAATTTAAAGATGGTGGGGTTGCAATTATTGACCAAATAATTAGTTCTTATGCCAGGTAAAAATTTTGTTTATCTATTTTTAATTTACTTCATTTATTTCATTTCTTATGTTATGAAAGAAATAATGCATAATTTGTAGGTATTTTATAGGAACACAAGAATCAACATTTACATTTAGAATACAAGAAGACAGAGAAATCATTGGTTTTCCCACTAAAACAACATTTAATTATTTATGTAAAAATACTGAGAAATGTAACACTAATGGACAATGGAAAATTGTTTGGTAACATATAAAAATATGTATGTATAAATTATATGTACGTATATATTAGACAATAAAGTCAATGACTAATTTAAGCATACATTTTATCTTGATGTGTGTATAAGTACAATCTGTTTTTATATGTTTATGTATCTTTACTGATATTAATTATTTCCCTATATAATTATTTTCCTTAACTTATTGCTGGCTTGCCAATTAATTCTTGTTCCCGACGAAGTTCTTGTTCTCGTTGTTGTTCCTTATTCAAGGCCTCTTTCTGTACTACTTGCTGCAACTTTGATGCTCGTTTCTATACGAAGATAATTTATGTATTATATAAACAATAGTGAATTAAAAATACATGTAGCGTAGAAAAGTTATAACTCACTTTTAATCTGAATGTTCTTTCATGAATGGAAACCATTTCTTTTTTCATTAATATTAATTTACCTTGACTAACTTTAATCATTTGAAACTGTAATACATATTCCCTTTATGTATTTTATATTTCAGACCATTCTTCTATATTAGAAATTTCTGTAAAATCAAATTTATATTTTAATATCAACACTTACCATTTCATTTAATTTAACATCATTAAAAACATCTTGGACTTTTTTATTCTCAATTTGCATCTGACTGAGCAAAATTTCTTGTTTGCTTCTAAACAAAAACGGTATAAAATATAAAATCAGGAAATTCTCATGTGCTGCTATAACTTTTCACTCACTTTACTTCATTTAGCTTTTTCCCACTTTGCTCCCATTGTTCTTGATATTGTTTTAAGAATCCTTCGGTTAATTTCTTTATAGCTACTTTGAAGTCAATTTCATCTTCCTCCCTAAAATTTTGAAAAAATTTAAATATCTGGACATCATTTGCCACAGTTATGAATAGTTGTCCAAAAATTGATTATATATAATTATAACACTTGATTACGATTATTTACAAACATGATTGTAAAGTAAACAAATAATAAGAAACATAAAGAATTACTTATTGTGTTTCTCAATTTGTAATTGAAGTTCTCTTGCTTCTGTCTCTTCCATATTTGTCATCATTTTCTATTCCCAATATTGTTACTGATAATTATTCAATAAATTACAGTATTTAGAAATTTAATGTAAACAATAACATTAACTATGAGTTTGACATTTGTCAGATTAACAACAATTCGAAATGAACGTGAATCGTGGCAATAATAACTGCACGTAGCTTCAGCATTGACGCTTATCTTTCTAATATATGTTTGCTTCATGCTCTTGATGCAACTTGAACATAACCAGAAAAAAAGTTGTAGGGAAAAAATATTTACTGTTTATGAAGTGGAATGATATATTTTTGAAACATAATGAGAAATTGGATAAACACTTTTAATTGAGATGGAGCACCTTCCAAATAGACAATATATTATGGTAGCTCCTGGAATAAACACTGTAGCGGTGCTTCTAAATATAGGATTTATTTTTAGGTTGGAGCTAGCCATAGTTTGAATCAAGAATTTGATCTAAAACTGCATTTCTAGACGGTTTTGTAATAGGTGTGAAAGATGTTTATTTTTGAATGACATCTTTAGCCTTGCTTTTATTTTTCATTAATCTTCTATTTGTATTTAATTTTGTGCAATATTACTTAACTATCAAATGCTTAAATATTTTACATTGGACATGTAAATATTATTTTTTTTAATGTTTTGTTTGTGTAAAATAGTTTAGACAATTCTGAACGTTTAGAAAATACAAGTAAACTGCATATTTTGTTGCAGTGATAAAAATGGCAAATGACTTAATAATAAGAGGTAAAGATAGATTACAAGAAATTAGCATTAAACTAGAGCAAAGCCATTTGGTTTATTTACAAACAGATGACAGTCCTTTAAAATTGCAACAGCGTCGTAAACTTGAAGGTAAATATATGCGTAATAATATGTGACGTTTAATTTTTAATAACTTCCTCTATTCTATATCTAGGTTTTATTAAAGAATATCTCTGTCTTGTTCCAAATGAAAACAAATATGTATTTCAAGAAACTGCAGATATATTGCATAGATCAGCAGCCACATTGCAAGATTTTAGTGGATATAGAGCCGCAACTGCCTGGAGTGCAATTTCATTGTATGCTGCCAATCTTTTGGCTCAGCCTTGGAGAAGAGAATATAGAACGTTAAAGGTTAAGATTTTTGTAATCTTTAACGTAATTTTTTTAAACTGCAAAATATTCAGTTAATTTTCTTTTATATTAGACTTATAGCGGATATTATAAGCACGAGGTAGAAGCAAATTTAATAGGAGCGGAATTAATGTTTGAACAAATGGGATACAAACATACAGGGTTAGGAGTGCTCACTTTAGAGGGTCCTATTGACCCTGATAAAGTATCTAGTGTAAGCAGAGATGCAATAGTTGCTTTTGTTGAATGTCAGGTAATAATATTTATAATGACACTTCAAAGCTTAATAATAGCACAGTACATAGGCACTATCAAACCAGTGTCAATGTACTCACATTCGTTTTTTTCTTCTATTATTTTTATCTTTATCACACATTCCTTTGAGTATCATATATTATGTCGATGCGTTGTCGTTGCTGATATAGTACTGTTATTGTATTATAATATTGTTACGTTAAATGCGCGATAATTCAACGCGCAGATAACTGACCGTCGTCGAATTGATACTGTGCTATTAAGTGGGCGACAATCTTTATAATACTTTCCTGCAAAGATATGTAAATAAAAAAGTTTTAAATTTTAAACGTAGATCTTGAAGCAAATATGGGAGAATGTTTCGCAGAATTATAGTATCTCATGGTTAGAAGTATTAGAGTTTCGAGAAAATCATGTTGGTACGCCAGAGCAAGCAATCAGAGCATTAAACTATCGTTTTCTTGAGAAAATGCATCAAACTCGAACAAAAGCGGAGAATTACAGAGATTATCACTACCCGCAAACTGCATGTATAGATGCAGTATCACCGTCGATTCCTTATCACATTATGCCTCCTAGTTATAATATGACAATGCCTGTTTGTCAGTCAGAATACAGATATATCGAAGATACAAATTCGATACCTGGAACTTATAAATACTTTCAACCAGTAGATCACAGCTTTGGAAATCGATGTAGTGCCTATGGATGTTTACCACATGGTAATAAATATTTGAGCGGAGTCAATCCTTATTATACCACAATGCCAGGATACACAAGAGTACCGACGGGTAGATTAATTGAACTTGATATGCCGGTTTCGGTTGCGAATTATGACAAACTGCACAATCGGAAGATATCTCATCGAATATCAGACTTGGACGAAGTAGATTTTTATAAAAGACATTCTAGCGATGGAAATCATTATGATTATGGAAGAATTGATAAAAAATCGGGACGATCAATCGATGAAAGAAATAATTATGATTCTTGGGACTTTGTGTATAAAAATTTAGAAACTTTAGGCTATTCTAAAGATCTTGGTAATCGAGAAGATATTTTATACAAACGAGAGTGTGATTCCCGATTGAGTAAGCAAAAATCTTTTAAACAAAATGATAACGACGAAAAACATGGTGTACATGGCTTTGAAAAAAGAAAAAGCGGAAGAACCGATGTAAATGAGATCGATTCGTCTATGACAAATGGTCGGCATCATTATCACGATACGTTACCTTTTAAAAAGAAATCTTCTTCTTTTGACTTAATGGATTCGAATAGATATCATGATGCATCTTCAGAAAGTCATTTATCTTCTCATAATAAAGAAAAAAGATGTAGTCAGACGCTTCCAATTCAACGTTCTCATCGATCGGTGGATCAAATTGTAAAAATTGTGGATACATTAAAAAATTTAGAACTTTCTCATTCAGAAAAAGAAAATGAAATAGAAGAAGATGGAGAGAAGAATTGGAATTGTGCTACTTGCACCTATCTTAATTCTTCATCAAAAGAAATTTGTGAGATGTGTGGAAAGTCCAGGCACAAAGGAAACGAAGATAAACCATTAGCAAGCGGTGGAAAAGAATGTCCACAATGTACATTAGTAAATGAGAAAAATGTCTCAGTCTGTGATGCTTGTGGTATCAGTTTAAAAGATTCACCTACCTATATTTAGATACCTATATTTAATTGTTTGGAAGAAAAATTGCATTTTGTATATGTTTGAAATTAAAAAATGGAAATAGTAAATACATTTTCTGGATGTTAGATATTGTCCTAATAAGAATATTTGAAATGTTTGAAAAAAATGTTAGTACTTATAATACTGAAACTAGCTGATATAAGTGGTGACAATTTTTCTTGATTGTTTTAGAAAACAAATTTTAAAAAGTATTATTATATTAATGGAACTTAGAATTTCTTAAATGAGAGAGAGAATATATAAAATTATTTATTTAAAATTGTTTGAGTAGATTTGTGATATGGGTACATTAATATTATGATAATACTGCAGTGGCCTACCATTTGTTTGGAAAAAAGTAAAAATGTACACATGTAAGTACCCCTTTCCGTCGATTCAATTTAAGCAAAGATTTATTGTTTGAATGCTTTTTCTCATTTACCATATAAAATTTCTTTGTAATTTTCTACGAAATTTTATATGTACAATTAAATTACTTTTACTAAAATTTAATTATTCATTTGGCTTGATATTTAATATTGAAAATTAAACTAGTAAAGAATTTTATTAATATTATCAATAACATTTGATAGCCTAAATAGTTTAATACAGAGAGTTATACGAATTATTTATTCTATAGCATGTATATGTATTATATTCAGGATAGAAACTCGTATTTTAACAAAAAAAATTATATGTTGAATATATTGGAATGTTATTTAAAAAAGAAATATTAATGTGTATTGTACAATACATATGTACATACACAGATCATATGCAGCATTAAATTTAATATATATATATATATATATATATACACATTTAATTTATTGTTTTTTCTTTATTAATTTTTATTTAATTTGATACAACAAAAATAAGAATATTGTTAAATGTAATTATAAAAGTTTTTTTTTATTGTGAAGTATTTTGAGAAAAGTATTACTAACGTTTTTATTTTATAACGTTTTATTTTATATTTTATAACATTGCAAATAAACATTACAAATACGAATATGAAAGAAAAACAATTACATGTTTTGTTGAACTTACTTTTTCTTAATTGGATAATATTGTTGTAGAATTACAATACTTGTGTACCTCTGGAAAACAAGTGCAAATTAAATAATAATTAATAGATTGAACAATATGCAGATTAATAAACATATAATTTGAATCTATGTATCTTGTTAATACTTCAATTACTGTTAATTACATACTCCAATTTAAAAATTATATTGTGCAATTGTTAATTTTATACTAAAATTTATTTCTCCTAATTTGATATTTATTTATACATTCCCAGTTCACTAATGTTACTCATGAAATATTAAATATACATTTTTGGGAGAAATTTTATTTGTATCTTATTTAAAGCATTACAAATTTATTTAAATTCATATATATTATAATCTTCATATATCAGTTAATGTATGATAAATTGAGTGCTCCTTCATTGCATGTAATGGTGTTGTAGTTTTATTTAACATTAAATTAGTTCATAAAGTTTCGTTTTCAAAATTTTTATTTGTTAAACTTATTACAGATGATATACAAAAAAAAAAAAATAAAGATAAAAGTAATTATTGCAAGATAATGTTTTAAAAGTTTTAATTTATAATTTTCTTATTTTTAGTTATAAACAATTTGACAGAATTTATAGACTAATGAAAGAAATATCTTGAAAATATTTTTCAGTATAAATTCTAAAATTTATAATAGGACAACAAACTTTATAATATTATATTTCGATAAAAAAAATATTTTACTTTCTACTTCTGATATATAGACTGTTTGAATGTAAAAATGACTACTAAAGTCTACTTTTAACATTTATGAAAGTCTGATATTTTAATGAGGAAATAAGAGAAAACAACTAATATTTTTTCATTGAATGCATATAAAAGAAATAAGTAAACGATTAATATAAAGAAGATATATGTATGTCTGATAATAGTTATTGTAATATATTGCAAGCTATACATACATTGTAATATATTCTATTATGTACAAATAATAAATAATATTTAATATAGATTATATGTATTTAGAAAATATGTATTTTATTTTTTAGCACTAAAATGTTAAAGGTATGTAATATTTATATTATTCATGTATAAAAGTTTAATATTAAAAGAGATATAAATATTGGTTATTTATTTATAACAAAAACACACTATTTTATATAAACATGTTTAATGGGTATTTTTCATACATTTGTCCAACATCTTCAAAGCAGCATGGTGAATCTTTGGGTCTAATTTATCTGTAAATAACAATAAAAATTATAAAAATTAGTCGTAACAGAGAATATATAATAATATAATTAAAACTGAAGAAATATTTACAAATTTTATGTTTTCCCTGTATTGGAAATTTAATTGGCAACATAAAAGAATTTTCACATATGAAAACATAAGGACTATCATTTTCTCCATCTGGATAAGATTTTTTATATTCTTCTTGTGTTAAAACATCAACAACAGTTACACATCCTAATAGGCAACCAGTTGAATAAATTTCCGGAAACATTAATTTTTCTGAAAAATATGTTATTCGTGATAATAAGCGTAATATATATTGTAATACGATTAATTAAAAGAAAGCTCATTTTTGATCTTTTTTATTCATAAATTCAATTTATACTAACCATTTTTTAAAAGACGATAACACTGTTCTACATTTGAAATTTCTTCCTTAGTTGGTATTTTTGATGTTGCAGCAATCCATAATCTTCCTCTATGTGATGAATACCATGTACGACCTTCGTGACTATAATGGTAATAGTGGTAGTAAAAAATAGTACACTAGATATTTATCTAAAAATACTATTTAAAAAATTATAATCTTACACTTTTATTCCAGCCACTAATAAAGATGCATAAGGCTGATGCATACTCAAACATAAACCAGGATCAGACATTTCTAAATATTCTTTGTCTTGAATAATATTTCTTGTGTTAAAAGAAATGATCGCTTTGGTTCGTGGTTGCAATTCATTTGACTCTATATACTATCAATAAAAATTTGATATTATGTTTTTTACATATAATAATAGTATGAATATGTTTAACAATTTATTAATGATATTTATACCATTGGGCGATTAAATTCTATATGTGGGCAAATATTATTACTTTCTATTTCACTAAATGATTCAGACATATCTTGCAGATATTCTTCACTGAATTTTTCAAAATTTTCTGTCGCATCCTCTTCAATTACTTCTCTGCCTGTGAAATCAATAGTAGCGCAAATTTTTCTGTTTAAACGAGACATATGCTTTCTTTCATGTATTTCTTCTTCTAATTTTTTTGACTTTTCTCGTTGTTTATCTGTTAACCATGTACTATTTGACTGATAATAATCACATTCATCGTCAATTACTTTTGTGCACTGTATTCTGTAAATTAATAATAATTATACTTATTTTAAATTAGTATAATTATGAATATTTTACTTATATATTTGATATAAAAATATTATACAAGAACATAATGCATACCCATTGCGATCATAATCCAGAAGTTTATCTCTCTGTTTTATTGATTCTTCTAGATTCTTATTAGTTTTTTGATTTATTAATTTATTGTATAACTGATCAGCTTGTTTTGTATTACTAGAAAGAATGGTTTGCTCTTCTTGAGAACATACAAGTTCTTTACAAAAAAAGCAAGGACCAGCTCCTTCTTGAGCACAGACTATTCTACCACAGTTAAGACAATTATTGATTAGTGGATGTTCTTTTGTTTCGCAATTACATTTGTATCTACCTAATAAAATATTTTGATATTAGTTTTAATGTTAAAATCTTTTAATAGTTTATCTTTTAGTACAGTACCTTTTAACAAAATGCCACTTTCAGAAGATATATTAACAAACTTAGATTTCTTTTTTTCTGACTTATCTATTTTTATAACTTCTTGTGTCTAAATAAATAACATCTAACTTAATACAGCATTATAAATCTGAAATAAAAAATTCAAGCATTACGTTGATAGATACCTGTTTATTTTCTTTGCTCTCTTTTCCTTTTACTTTTCCTTTTTTTTTCTCATTTTGCTTTTTCTTTCCATTATCCACATCATTTTCTTTTTTATATTTACTCTGATCTTTACTTAAAGCTGAAACATTTCAAAATGAAAAGCATTGAATAGCTTAATAATTAACACAAATGATAAAAATATAAACCTTGTCGTTTTTTCAATTCTGAAATAAACTGCCTGTGTTTTCCATTAGTATAATCTAAAAGAGATAGCAAATAGTCATCCAAGTCCCTTTCGTTTTCCATTTTCATTATGACTCTGAAACAAATACATTGTATGATATTACCATTATCAGGGAATATCATCAAGGAATATTATCATTATTTACATCCAAGAAACATTTCATTTTGTTGTAATTTTCTTACTTTGCGAATTCTGTTGATACTGGGAAATCAAAAATTTCGGATAAATTTTCGTGTATCCACTTCTCCATCTGTGGAAAATGATTAAAACAATTATTGTAAAAATATTAGACTCAGGATCTCATGTGTTAAGATCATGTGAGGTTAACATTTGAAATTAGATGCATTTGAGATTAACATTTAAAATTTCTTTCAGATTCATTACGTTGACCACACTGATTCATTCAATAATATTCGAAAAAATTATAAAAAGCAAAAAAGGTAAAATTGTAGAGAAAAAGACATCTACTATAATTTTGTAAGAGATCTTAATAAAGAATGAAGTTTTGTTATAAATTTCCAATAAAATCTAATAATAACGTGGCGAAAATAAGTCGAATTCAGTAAATTGACAAAATATTTTTCGTCTAAGACTCAATAATTGAGATTTTCAGACTGCAATACTCTTAAGCAATACTCTTAAAGATTGTTCCAATTTCATTAACTATTAAATTAACATAAAATAATTGATTCCAACATTGAGTATCGATTGAAATCTCATAAATTCTTCTTTCTCGTATATTTTCCTTTTCTATGTTAACAAATGTGTAGTAGTATTTTAATTAAAGTTCGGCATTGAACTACAGTGGCATCTACAGGCAGCTTTTATACTTAATTTTAAACTTCAATGTAATTATTTTCGAAAAAGCTTTGTTATTTCAAGTTTTCATGTAAGAGAAGACTTGAAATCTGAGAAATAAATGAAATTACATTCTACATGATGCATTTATCATGTTAATTTGAAATTAGAAAATGTGCAAGTTGCCTTCCCTCTTGGTGCTACAGAACTTAAAAACTTTGCATAGGTTAGCGCAAGGCCTTTGGAACGTTTAACAAATGGATCTTCCTGCAGTTAAATTTGCATAGCCAGTCGCGCATACGTCGACATAGTCACGTATTCGTGCATGCACGAATGAGTTGAGTGTCAATTTCTACCGGTGTTACGTAACAATTACTTCTTCACCGCGACTGATATCATCGTGTTTCACGCATCTATTAAAATTCCTCAAAGTGTTGGTATTTTTATTAGATTATGTTGTACGAGTGTAACTGTTTAATTGACGATATAATTACACAAAAGAAGTAAATCCTTTACAAAGGAAATTCTTTAGAACGACACTAGTTTCTATAATTTTCAGAGATTTTCTATCTGAGTAATTAATAATTCATTACTGTCTAAATAGTTAATCTGAAGAAATTAAATTAAGAAATTCAAGCAACAACGAGTACAAGTAGAGAGGCATTCAGTTACACTTACTAGAATATTCTTCTTTCGAGGTTACAAAGGAGATAGTCTCAAAATTTCATTAAAAACCATTTGAAAGATTTAGAGTTTCCTTTTTTTATGAACGTCTTGATTGTTTATTCTATATTTCAAATTGTGGTGTATTTTAATTACAGATAGAAAGTAACATAGAAATCCATGATTAAATCGAATTAAACTAACGATCAATTAAATATCGAATTCCTCGAAAAGTTTGAAACTTATAACGAATAATTCTGTTTCTCGTTATAAAAATAAAATGTAACAATATCTTCTCGAAGTTTGAGCATCATCCTGCATTTCTTTTATTTTCCACGATCATTTTATGTAAATTTTATGTAAATAACAATAGAAATTGCAATTTAGTACAGCTGTGTACACTTGAGTCAAGACAATGGAAATAGGTCGCACCGCGAATTGTTCTATTAAGATGGATCACGACACATTGTAATTCGATTTCAACGAGGATGCATTAAAAACATTCGTTGTATATATCTACGCCAAAGAGATAGAAAATATATCAAGACGCTCTTCAGCAAGTTATTGATTAAAAGAAAAGAAGAACTTGTGAAAAAATACAACAATGCTTTTGTCTGTAAAATGTAAGACTGTTGACAAATGAATAACATACATTGCGAGTATCAATTGGTTATTCGAGCCGGGTTATTAGGTCGATTAGTCTGTTAGATGATAAAAGGTTTCTGTACAATGAACTTTCTATATCGTTCCGCATCGGGATCATTTGATAATTATTTTCAATCGCCGGTTTTATTTGGTTGGATGGCTGTTGAAAGGCGTCTTCATTATTCACACGTACAATGCATGAATTATACTGTAATAAAGTCTGAATTCAGACAGATTCACGGTTCTATCTTACGATATTAAAAAAGTATCCGTTGTTTAATATTTGCATTATTATCGAATTGACAGTGACAAATATTCGCGTCACTGTCAAGTTAAGAATAAGATTATACATCCGACTGACTGTAATAGAAGTGCTGCTTTTTAATAGACGATTTCATTGTGAAAAAAGTATTTTCTTGCTATTATTTATCTGCGGTCGTATCATTGTAAATATTACGCCAAAGCAAACTGTTTCTCGATAACGTGTATCTTATCACGTTGATTCGATACCATTGATGGAGAATCTAATCGAGATAGAGTGTAAAATAAAGATAGTGTTTCCGAAATCCTTTAAGCTTTAAATTTTAAAATTCTGATAGGACAAAGAACTTTGTTTGAGATGTATATTTATATTTTTGTCCTAGTAAATTGGCCATTAAAAATGATGGTAACAAAACGTTATTGCTTCGTTTGAATAAAATATATAGTTTCTTGAAGGTATGGACAATTATCCAAGAAAAGATGGAAGATTTTGAAATATTTCATGCTACTGTTGTTACGTAACTGCAAAGAGCTTCTCTTTTACAAGATTTCTTTTTTATCTTTTTACTATTAACGATACAATCGTATTATTGTGTCGAAGAAACAGCGTCGCATATATATATACATATATATATATAATGTATATACATATACATAATGTATATAATATATTCATATACATATATATGAATTAACGAGACGTGACATCACATTTATTTCACTATACTTTCCCTTTTTTTTTAATTTGTTGATTGAGAAAGGTTAGTTCAATCCTTAACTTTTATTTTCACTAAAGAAAAAAAAAAGAAATTTTTGCTATAATTTAATATTATAGTAAATTTTTCGATTTCAAACTAAAATTTCAGCTAAAATTAATCTGCATATTTTATTTAAATAATGCAGTTGCTTGATTAAAAAATATGCATTGCACATGTATAGGATAAGGCAGTATTTCTGATTATTTTGAATATCTTCGTTGTTTTTGGAAATATGAACAAGTTATTCAATTAACAAAATTTGTTCAGTACAAAGGAGACCATAATATGATAATAATCTTTTTTGGTGGAGTTTCAGAGATCTCAAGGTCTTTTTTAAATTATTTACTAAGTTTTTTGGTACTATAGTGTATTTAGGTAATTTCAATCATCTATTTTTGAAAATCATTCGATCGATCATAAATAAAGGGCAAGAAAATCTCGCAATATTCGTTGTAATAAATTTTCGAAATGATGTTCATTTGCATCAATGTAATATCGAAATCGTCGAAGTACTGAATACGTTTTTGCTAACGAAGTTTTCTCATATTTGTAAAAACAATGGAGATAATCAAGGTCATCAGTGATATTGTTCTATTCTGTATTTGTATAATATAATTTCACTAAGAAAATTCTATTCCATTATTTAATCAGTTTCTCCAAGAAGAAAATTAGAATTAATTTAACTTGGATTTTTTATATCACGAGTTTTTGTGAAGATTCTATTAATGTCTACGTACAAATCCAACAAATAATACATACATTCAATTACTATTAGTCAGCATTAGTCAACAACGATTTCCCTTAACACGAAACAATTTTGTTATACAACCTCTTCTGCAGCAGTGGGAAATTGAAAAAAATATTTTCAATTTTATGGAATCTGCAAAATTATTCTACGGAATCTCTGTTCTTTATTAAAAAGAATATATGAAATTTTTTAACTCGTATATATCGTTTTAACTAATCCTAGATATGACATAAGATTGCATTTATAAAATTACATTTAAATTAATTACATTTAAATTAGCCGCGAATGCATTGGCCAATTGCGCGCGTAGGATGCCCGATCAGGAACACGCGGGAAGGCGCGAAGTTTGCTTTACGATTCGAAAGTGCGCGAAGTTTGTCGAACAACTCCGATCGCGTTGTAGTTCGTCACAGTCGCCCGGCGAATTCTGACATGGTACGATGGTTTCGTGTTTCTTGTAAAATGTGCTCTACGCTGTTGGGTGTTGTTTGTGCATTATTATTTTAATTATCAGTGTCCAAAAAAAAAAAAAAAAAACAGTGTGTACTAGTTCCAATAAATTTGGATTAGTTGGATCGAAACTGAATAAAAAATAAAATTTTCATATCTGTTTCATTTCAACACCTAGTCATCTGAACTCACTTACGTAAGTCTTAGAACTCGTATCTTAAGTAGCCTGTACGTATAATAATTTTTACATTTCTTAACACGATATATTGTTCGAAAATGCTTTTTTTTTATTGTTTGCAAAAATTCAAGCAACAAGTATTGACGATTGCAATATGACTTAGGTGCTGCACTATAGTTTGATATTTCGTTCAAACTGTTTTTAATATTGCAAGATCTGATCTACGTCCGATGTGATAGTTCGTGCAATCTACTATCTATAGCTAGTGTAAAGAATCTGATTACCGCCTTAATATTTCTCCAAATGATTACGTTTCGCGATAAAACTTCTTATCATAACTTCGCCTGTTAATCTTTGTATGTAAATCTTCATACTCTGATTCTACAAACTGCAGACATTATTGAATGTCATAAAGATAACGAGAGAAATTTTTTTGTCAGAAAGACATAACGAGATCACGAATTACTATACATGTAGTAAGATTTATTTTAGCGAAGCTTTGTTCCGTTCTTTTATAACTGTTTGATTTTTATTCGTAAATGATAATAATGGTAATACAATAATAATGATGATGATGATGATGATGATGATGATGAATATAATCAAAAAAATTTGTAATAGTGGCGAATATTGTAAGATTGATTATTAATATAAAGTCTTAATTATTATTTTTTCTTGTTATGCATGCTTGATGTATGACTACTATAGCATAACTTATGCACGATTATTTCGAGCTATGTTTCACTGACCTATATGATGCGTATAATTTAACTGACCAGGTTTCGGGTTCCGTTGATCTCACGACCTTTTTACTCGAACGATCGATTTCTATCATATTCGCGCGTAAACATCGTTTAGTAAGCGTTATATTTATACTGACGATCACTCGTATTTTTTCTCTGATTACTACTATTAACCGGAAGCACACGTAATGTAAACATTTAAAAGTCAATTACAGTGGCCAGTAAATGTTTTTTTCTCTTTTTTAAGATTTTTCTTTTCTTTTTTTGCTTTTTCTTATCTAATCCTTAGTTAGTGTTAAGTTGAAAATTTAAGCAAAAAGTTATATTTCAAAGGTCAGTTTTTATCTATTTTTATGATGCAGCGTTTCATTAATTTTCATTAATTTCAATATTTTTACATCGATAAATGAGGATTTTGAAGAACGTATTGCAAAATTCGTTCATAAGTATAACATTATCAATTAAAGTTAGAGAAATGTTTATAAAAGTACGAAATTTTTACTTTAGAAATAAGAAATTTCTATGTTCCAATTTTTATCTGTATAAGATATTTCAAGGGAGTATTATACCAATTTTGAAAATTATTGCGAACTAATCTTAAGAAACGGTACAGTGTTATAAAAAAATCATTCAAATAACTGAAAGAATAATTAATATTACGTATTATAAGCGGCTCGCAGTTAACAATTTTTATTTTTTATAATATGAAAATAATGACTTTTAGAAAGTTATTATTCATACAAGATTGTTTTTTGTCTTTTACAATGTCAGTGATACTATTCTTGTTTTTGTTGATAAAAATAATAAAGAATTACAAGGATATCTTCAGTAGAACTCTAAGTACGTATATTTAATTATATATAATAATCATAAAGTTAGTACTAATCGTGAAAAATTGCTGAAAAATAAATTAGAAATTAGATTATAATCAGAAACTAGAAAAGACTTCTTTATGTTTTCTTCTTCATAATTTTAACACTCAAAAGGAATATTTTTATTGCTTTAGAATGATTTGTTGTGAAATATAAAAAATTATGTCGTAAAAATGCGAATTAATTTTTTCTTAATTTTTACATTTGAAATATTTTTGTTATTTTGAAATAATTCGCCAAGTATTATAATTCATTGAAAGACAACTTGTTCCTCGAAATTCTCTTCTTTCCATTTTCTTCAGTTTTACAGTATTTTCGTGCTCACCGGTAATTATGGAAGTATCGATTGGCACTTTCGTGCTTTACTTGGAAGGTGGAATCGTAAAATCTACGGGCTATACTATCCTTAAACATGTTCCTTGCTGTATTTCGTAGCAATCGGTGTCACGAGCTCGAGTCACGGATGCCAGAGATTCTCAATTATCAATAAACTTTTGTTATTACTATAAAATTATTCAGTTTTTTGAATGAACAATAAAAAACAAAAATAATGTGAATTTTCTGAAACTATTATTTAATTTATGGAGTCAAAGAAGAGAATAATTATGAAAAAGGGATCAAAAAGTTAGAATGTTTTTAAAGAAAAATAATAAGGAGAGACTTCAATTCAAGAACACTAAAAGTTTAATTGCTTGGGAAATAGGAACCTTGCTCAGATGTAAAAATAGAAACTTCATAGAAGTTCTCCTTGAAGGAGGTCATGAATAGTGTTTAGAATGTCCAAACAATTCTCTAAAAAATGTATTCCATTGCGTGAAGTAGCTTATACTCGTAAATGAAATATGCAAGTCCCTTTTAGTATAATGTAAAGATATGAAAAATCATTCAAGCGTACAAGGTTGAACAAAAATAGAAGTTCAATTTCATAAGGTATGAAGATAAGTTTTTCTTTTCTTAAAAAAGTCAGTTTTTCTTACTCAGCACTCAAAGTTGTTATTTCTGTGTTAATTTTTTTTATCTTATTTAAATATATGGCACAGATTAACGTTGTAATTATATCAAAGAGAGCTTAAAGATGAAACATAGAATAGATACTACTTGGATTTAGATATTTAGATATGTACATATATATACAAAAATCACTAGAGCGATCCGATCAGTTTTCTTTAGAGAGTGCAATTTCTCCTAATAGATTTTCATGATAACAATTTGTATAAATCATATAATCGAGATGGAGAGATGGAGATTTTTCTAGCTCTATTAATGGTTATATCTGACAGGTTAATTTGCGATCATTTCAAGAGTTCCCTCGTTTTAAACGAAAGGACAATTTGAACAAAGTCAAGTTAATTTGCGACTAATTTGCATCGAATCTTAATGCCAGTTGATTTTACGCTCTCATTCTAAACTTTCCGCTATATAAATCGGTTCGTTCATATGTGTACACAATTATTTCTTGTAATATTGAAAATTTAATCGAATTCGTTTAATTTTAACGAAGAAGTTTATTTTCATTGCTTGTACGTTTGTTTCTTTTGATAGTTTTATATTATTATAGGTAGAAAAATTTTTGAAATTTCAAATATAAAATTCAATTTGATGAAAGAAGTATTTTTAAATTAACTTTATTCAATATAAGTTTTATTTTTCGAAAGCATTGAAATTATGAAAAAATAATGGGTTTCTATATTTTTTAAATATTTCTAATTGTGTCTCTTATAATACTTCGAGTTATGAAGAAAGATATTCATTTAATTCGTTCAAAGAAATGTTTTTTTATGCTGTTCGTTTCATAAAATTTGTATTGAATTTGTGTTGATTTATTACAGAGGCATAAAGTATTTGGTGAAAATTTCTCCTGCATACCTCAAAAATTTGCATGAACTACTTGTACGAAATCCCTGTACGATCAGACATTGACAAAAAGCTGTTCTAGTTACGTGACACGCGAAACTGAAATTCTGATCGATAAATCGTGACTGCTGTTAGCCAACATATTTATACTAGTCATTTACGAGAATTGCTTTTTATGACGATATTATTGAGTTTCTAACAATGGATATTATTGGCTCCATGATTGAGTTTCTAATAATAAGAAAAAATCTTTTTCAGAGTTAGTTTCAAATATCTGAAAAAACATAGTTTTCTTGATTTATTAAGTTCCAGTCGACATTATTAAGTGTCGTTCAAGATCTTAAAAATATTTACTCTGGTTTTCTTCTCTATGTTTACTGGGAGAAAACCAGAGTATCTGATCTTCTATATCACTGTAAAATTCTCCAAAACCAATTGTTTTTTCTTTCTCTTTCTTACGTTTCATTCCTTAACATATTCATTGCTATTCTCAATAAAATGTATATTAAATAGCAGTTAAATAAAACAGTAAACTGCATGTTATTGTAGTTATTGTTAAACTGCGAATATTTATGTGAGATATATTTTTTCATATTATGTGCATTCTGAAAATTATTACATATTTCTTATAAATGCATGAATATCTGTAATTTAACTATTGTTATTTAAAATAAAGATACTTTTGATAAAAAAAAAGATGAGATTCTGAGGATAGAATATTCATACTTTAATAAATACAGAAAATAGGTTAATCAGAGAATTCAAATCATATGTCTCTGAAATTATTTTGCTCTATTTCTGTAGATTGCTATATATTGAATCAATAGAATATTTTGATATAAAAATGTTACAATCAGAAAGAGTCTTTGGGATCTTCCTATTTTTTTAGTTTGAATCCTTGTTAATAGATACTGTGTTCTGTAGATAATAGAGAGAATGGAGTTGCTAATTCGTGTACAAGGAAGTGTTTTGAGAGTTTCTTGCAAGTGTGTGATATTTTTCCACTAGTGCGGCATTTTAGTCGCAAGCAATGCATAAGTTTAAGGTATCCAATGTATTTTTAAAATTTGAAATTTTGAAAATCATAGGTTTAAGATTTGGCTTAGGATCCAAAGGTTTAGAGGTTCGAAATTCAGGTTCAAGAGTTGAAAAATGAATTGAAAGATTAAAATTTTTATAAGTTTGAAATTTAGAAATTTAGAGTTGAAAATATTCTAAAATACTTTTTGCTACTGTATATCTAGAGCTGAAAAAGCAAATAGAACTTTTAAAGTTAAAAATAGATTGATAATTTACGAATATCGACGATATCGTATTGACACGTTTTTCAAACTGATAATGAAGCCAAGAAAATGCATATTTAAGTATGAACAACGTTTAAATGCGACTGTCGCAATTGCTTCAGCATGTAGTAATCCCTATGAATGTCATCAATTTCCACATCTGGTGTGCATGTTACAAGACAAAAGATCGATAAATAATGATACAAGTATTCAACGTGTAATAAAGTCTACTGATGTTTTATAAACTTTTTTTTTGTTTTATATAGTAACTTAATATTAAAACTTCTATTTTTTTTTTATTAGCTACTAATTCCAAAGGATGTAGTAGAGTAAGAATTTCAATAGTGTTCTTGAATCAATTTTATCTGACAATGTTTCATTTGATAAGAAAAGAAAAACATTATATATTATTCATAGAATATTACATTATAGTATTATTATATTAATTTATCTATAGCGTTATCGATTTTTCTGTCATCTAGTGGCATGCAGAAATTTCGAAAAAATTTTGGCGCATTGAAAATAAGGTACCTATAAGTCTTTAATTTTGAAATCTGCAAGTTTTATATTTAGAATTCATTAAATTTTTAAATGTAAAACTTATAAATTCTAAACGTAATAAACTCAAGTTTTAAAACAAATATCGTTAACAAAAGATTTTAAATAGTATAAACTAGAATTATAAAATGAAAAGTTGCATGCTTTCATTGCATTTTTATCGTAACATAATATTTTAAAAAAATTAAATATTCTGTAGCAATAGGCAAAACGTGTAAATTTTGCGTAGTGATTAACATGTTGAGGAAAGAGTACAGTTTCTGCGTTTCACCATAGTCATCCTCTCATGTGAAACGGTTTCTTCAATTAGCAAACTGCACTGGCCTTTGGTACAATTAGTATCATGTGAAAAAAAAAAGAAAAAAATTTTCTATGAAAATATAGAAACTCTTGCGTCATAGTTTAGAGCAGCTGAATATTCAACTGATTTATTAATTTTGTAATTCTGTTATTAATCTGTATTGAAAGTTTAAAATTCAGATTATTGAAAAAGATAAGATCTTCTGTGAAAACATAGAAATTATTGTGTTACGTTTTAAAGAAAATTGAACATTTAATCGAAGAGTCTTTATTAATCATGCAACACCGTTATTTACTTATATTTAAATTAAAATAACAAATCATCATAGATTCAAGTTACATAAAAGTGAGACTACCATAATTCTTCGTTAGGGATTGTTTGACCACATTCTGACGCAGGTTCATCAGTGAGCTTCAGATCAGAAACGAACAGTAACTGCAATGAGCTAATTGAACTAATTGCGTTTGTTAGTCGTTGTTCGTAAGCATGGATTCACGTGACACTTACTCTATATCTTCTGAATAAAATCGTTCCTTACCGACATTATTCGACGACGATGTGCGATTTGTGTTGCAAGTCTATTTTTATTTAGAGGAATCTGTAGACTGAGTAATTATTCGAGGTGGAACAGTTTTTACTTTACAGAAGAAGGAAATCAAAGTGCAAATAAAATTGATATTTATGGTATTGCATATTATACGTATATTATAGTTTAATTCAGTTATTTATTTTTATTTTAATTCTTTTTAAAGAAATTTCATTTAGTCAATTTATTTATTTACAGAATTTTCTAATTTTGTGAAGAACCAAGTTTTGTTATTATGCAAAGGAATGAGTGATAACCTTTTAATATTTGCTTGTAAGATTGGATTTGAAAATTGAAGAAAGCTCAAATAAATAGGTTTATTATTATAAATAGATTTAACAGAATTATTATAATATTATAATAATTATTATCATATACTATGCAGTTTATAAATGTAATTAAATAAATGAAACCTGAATATCAGCAGTTTAATTATTATATTGGTATAATAGAAGAAGTTCAATTTCAATTAATGTTCCATTTATTATGATTTTTTATTACACTTAATGTTAAGTGTATAATATATAGTCTATAATAATAATTTATTATGATTTACAAGAAATGTCTTCAATATTATTTCAACATTTGTTTCACATTTTTCTTTCTGGAAATTCTTAATTTTTTATGGCATCAAATATGCAAAATAATAAAGTTGAAAACATCGTTTTCTCAGTGTAAACGAAGAACAAAAGATCTCAAGTTATGTAATTCAATGTAAAGGAAGAATACTCGAATAATAAAATCTTAGTAATTAAAATGCATCAGCGAATAAGACGCATTACGTAAACTTGGTGCATTTTCTACTTTTTTAATTTAGAAACTAGACGATTAATTAGGTTAAGCTAATGTAGTACGATATCCAAATTAATTACATAATCGCTTGGATAAAAAAATTTCCAAATAGTGGAATACATTATTATTATTAATAATAATAATAATAATGTATTCATTTTATTATTTATTCTGTTATACATATAATATAAAAATAAAGATAATTTTACTTATATATTTTTTTAAAGAATATATTAAACATTTTTATTTCTATTTAAAATTTATCTAATTAAAAAGTATTTAATTTATCTATTTGTTCTTGTTATAAATATATGTTTTATAAAACAATTCTTTTTATATTCTTTAAATATTTGTTATGACATTCTATGAGATAGAAAAATGATTTTTTTGTTATTTTATACACTTAACACATTACTAATTACCAATATGTTTTTCATACTTTTAATTTTCATTTCTCTTTATGTTTTTTATGCTATTATATGAAAAATATTAAAATGTTAAAGTGAGATTATAAATTTGATTAAGTATCATAATTGTACTTATTAGAAACAAGTATTTGAATTTTTTGCTCTTGAAATCTCCTTGTAGTTTGTAATTCTTGTGCTCTCTTTTTCTAGATTCTTTTTCTATTTTTAAAATATGTGAAGATTTACCAGTCATATGGTACTTGTTTTTCTGACGTCTTGAACTTATTACTTTTTCTATTATTTTTATATAATATCCATTTTTTTATAGTCCTTGTAATAGATTAATTTATTTCTCATTATTAACCCGAGATAAACATTAATTGTTAGCAGAAAACAAAAAAAATATCTCATAGTTAAAAATATCTCAAGGAAAAAGAGGAATTCACAACTGAAACACTATTAATATTAATTAATTTGACAATCAAAGGGTATCAATGGACTGTAAATAGCTGCCTAAAATAACATCAGATACATAACACATTAATCGCAGAAAAATCAAAAGACTCGAAGCAAAGAAAATTATATTCAAATTACCCTTAGAAAGGATCCTTGATTATCAATCCATTCCATTAATCTCGATACACGTGATATGAAATGGTACTGTGGATAGATGTTCCGTAGTAGCATTATAAATGTTCTCGGACGATCAATTATAGATTTTTTCTCTCGTTAAGCGGATAAACAACAAATGTGTGGACAAACGAGTTCAATAGTAATTAACCTAGAATATTTTGTTCAGTAACTATTGCCATCCATCAATAATGGCCAATTGGTTCGATTTGAATCCACAATTGGCATGATCGAGCAATTATATCGCAACTTGGTCTTTAAATTATTTTCTTTTTATTTATTTTCATTGGTTGGTGTTCTATCTCGTTGGTTTCTTGATGACATAGATTTTCCAGTACAGAGTCATAATGACGTTTTGAAATTCGTTTGTTATTTCAAGTAGATAATTGAATGATAACAAGGTAGTTGTCTCAAGATAGAAGATGTTTGTATAACAAAATAGACAAAAATATAAATTTCTTTCCAAAAAATTTTAAATTAAAGCTGTAATTTAGAAATTTGAAACTGGCAAAATTTCCATCGTACAACTAGGAAGGAGGATTCTTTGTCGAAAAATAAATTAAAAGTATAAAGTGAAAGTTTTTGGTTTGACGCTTCGTTTTTATGAAAATCAGATTTGAAAATTTGTCAATTTCTAAATTAGATTAATTTTGAATTGGATAAAAGTAAATAATCAACAGGAGATTATTTTATTTTCACAGGACATTTTGTTTTCGAGAAAAAATTAAATTTCAAAATTGATTATGTACACGTAATTCACACGTATCAAAGCGATATTTAAATTCTATTTTCTTAGAAATAAATCTTTAAATTAAGAAACTTAAATCTATAAATCGAGAAATTTATTCTACGTCCTTTACTTATTCAAGTTACGAAAATTAAATTCAACTATATTTGAAAACATATTCAAACATGATTTTCTCGAAAACAAAATGTTAAACGAAAAAATGTTTTTTTTTTTTTTTGAGTTATCATTAAAGAGAATTATCTTTTTGGTTGTAACGTGAAAATTCTTTAATAATAATTTTTTGTTTAAGCTATTTCCTTCCAGGTGAAAGATTTTTAAAGAATTTTTCAAATTAAACAAAAGAAGGAAAAGAGATTTAATAATCTTTTTTTTTCAGAAAATCATGAACAATTGTGAAAAAAGCAATGATAAGAATTACGAACACTTTTATTTTGAAAATAAAATAACAAAAATTAAATTGTTGATAAGTCGTTTGTGATGGAAATTTCCATAAAACAAATTTAATTTCTTGTAACGGTTCATATTCCCGGAATTTGATCTGCGTAATATGTTAAAAATAAATCTGAACTTTATTCTTGATGCTCGATGTTTTTGGCGCAGTCACTAGATTAAATTGCAGCCGTTGTTTGACAACTACTCTGTTCGTAATTCGTAACCGCATTATTTGATACATCAATACCGGAAAGATCACTCGATAAGATCATTGTCTTTTAATATTATTCATTCTTTTAACTTATCTCTAAAATACAGATATTCTTAAAACGTTTCCCATCTATTTTCTATCTTCTGAATTTCATTAATAATTTATCTAAAATTTTTAAGTAATTGAAATCTTTACTATTTTTTTTATTTCTCCAATTCTATCAATTTTTCTTTACTTCCTAAAAATGTTCGTCTTATCGAAGAAGTAGAATCGTAACTTTTTTTTTCTTTTTTTTTTTTTTTTTTTTTTTGATAAAATTTTATTTTTAATCTTCGATAAGTACGTCGTTAACAAAAATGTTGTACGAGTAGTATAAATAACATCAACCAGGTTATGTTTTCAGACGAACGAAATCGCGAGAAGAAGAATGACGAGAGATCGATGAACCTTGTTGTGACGTCGGAACGATTTCGTACTGTCAACAGAGACAAAATTTGAAAGTTTGTAGAGGAAAACACAGTGAATCATGTCGCAATCGAGACGTCCCAGTATTTCCATCCACGATTATCCGGAACATTTGAATCCGTTCAGCGGCGATGACATCACCAGTACGCAGCCTTACTTTTACCGTGATGCAAAGACAAAGGATTCGAAACACAAGTTCTGGACATTTGGTAGAAGCAGGAAGAAAAGGTCGAATAGCTTCTCCATCAAAAGTACATGGTAATATTACATTTTAATTTTAAATAACATAGTTAACAAATTTTTCTGAATACCTGTGTAAGTTTCTTTTTTTCTAATCTTTTTTCTGTTATAAAAATATATATCTTGAAAAGGATAATTTGACAAAGTGGAGGAAAACATTCATTTTTTTTTTTTTTTTTTTACATGAGAACATTATTACCTTTAATATGTTTTTATCTCAATAAGAAGTAAACATTAATTTTGTGAAGAATTTAGTGACTGCAAAAATAAAAATTTTTATGTTAGTTATGTCGAATGATTTAGTAACTATTGTTAATTATTGCATTTAATATTTTGTATATTATTTTTAAAAAGTTCATAAGTTTAACTAACCTTTTTGGCATTGAAGTTTATGTTGTCTTAGAAAGTAGACTTCAGAGTATTTTTTATTTCTACTTCTACTGATTTCTAATAGTTATCCTCAAATTTTTCAAATTAACAAGAAATAACTTTAATCTGTATACAGTGTATGCAATTCCAAAATAATTTCAAGAATATTGTAGCAAGAATTAATAAAATATGAGTCTGAATTTGTATATAAATACACAATAGAACACAGAATTTTTTAAAGAGTTCTAGACACTACAACAATATCATTTAATTTAATTTAATTTTATTATTTAAAAATTATACCGTATATTGCAGACCTTCAATTAGGTAAATTCATTTTTAAGTAAATTAAGTAAATTTATTTTGCAACAATGTATTAAATTTAAATATAGATTGGAAAAGATTCCATCAGAAGTTTGTTGAACTTGAACTTAGAAGCACTATACACAAAATACACGCATCAGTCAGTACGTGATTAGGTATCTGCATTTGGCTGTTATCCAAACAATATAAATAAAGAAGGAATCTAACATAGCAGACGATCGACGTCAAGTCATCTTCCGTTCAAAAGGTCTTTGCAATTTCTATTTGAGACAACATTTTGACGCGTGCCTTTCCTGCGCAATTGTATGCTATTGTCATTTAATTTTTCTTCACACACAATTTTCCTTCGCTTTAAAAATATTTTTTAGTCCTTTTTAGTTCTCTATAATAATTCTCCTCTTTTTGTAATCTATGGAAACTGGAATATTAATTTTAATTAGTATGATAATTTTATTTGCCAGGTTGTTCACTAGTTACAAAATTTTATAACATTGATGAAATAAATTTTTCCAATTGATATTCTTCAACTATCAATCTATTGAAACTTAAAATGATAGTACATTGAACCTTAGACTGTAAATTTACTTTAAAGTTAAATTAAATTTACTTTTAAGTTAAAGATAAAAAGAATAGATAGTTCAATATTTCTTATGTTTTTTTAGATATTAATTTACAGTTTATGATATCACGTGAAAAATTCTATAGCTTATCG
Source organism: Tetragonisca angustula (assembly GCA_036937485.2). Lineage (NCBI taxonomy): Eukaryota > Metazoa > Arthropoda > Insecta > Hymenoptera > Apidae > Tetragonisca > Tetragonisca angustula. The sequence goes on along the minus strand of JAWNGG020000098.1, from coordinate 483,135 downwards.
AGGCCACTGATCTTCTGCAATTTTTCTTAAGTTTCTCAATCTCAACGTTATTATACAATATTATTATCTTAATTTTATTTTTATGAAAACTGCTATAACATTAGATATCGATCTAGTGTGTTTTTGTGAATTTTGTTAATCTATATTCTCGATCTAATCCAATTTTATAATTCAAGGCATGCACTGGAGAAAGTGTGCACTGTGAAAGTGAATATGCTTTTTATGTTTAATCTAAAATATATATAGATATTTCCTACATTTCTTTTTGAGCGAGAATTATTAATAAAAAAAGTAATCGTTTATGTTTTTAAATATTCTACAAAGAAAAGTAATTCGATTTTAAAAAATTTTTAACTATTTATTAACAGAAAATTAAAATTGATCTTAGTTTTAATTATAATTATTTTATTATCGAATATATCAAAAATTGAAATTAATATACATGTTTCGCAATTTCTGTATATTTAAAAATTTTTGTAATATCTACAAATAATATAAATTAATTTAAATGTGAATTTGAGGAGAAACATTATAAGAAAAAAAAATAACTCAGAAATTCTTCTTATCATGAACTTATAACAACTGTCACTTACATTATGAACGTAAAATGAACGTGAAATGAAAATTATATTACAAATATAATCTATTAAAAGATCAAAAATTGAATTACAATTTTTTATTAAAAGCTTAACACTTTTTATAGCAGTCCTTTTGGTCATAATAATTGTAATCCAACTATAATTCTGATCACAACTGTTTTATTATTAAGAAATTAGAATTAATATATTTTTATTCCAATCGTAATATTAGATAATATTGGATATTGTATGTTAATATTTGATCAATTTATCTGCGTGAAAAGGTCAAGAAAAGACGCGTCTCAAGACCTTCTTACCAAAGATAAGTTTGCCACTGATCCACAGAATTTTCGATAATAGCATCTGGATCAGCTTTTACATAAACTATTAATCATTTACGTAACGAGCATCAGCAATTGTACTTAAGTAATAAACCATGAAACGTTATCGTTTGTAACATTAATTTTTCGATTTTCTTTTAAAGATCAGTCTTTTCCTCAATACATTCAATGCCTTTTCTTGTAGATTTATTCTGTTGGATTTTCCAATGGAATATTCTTGATGAAATTCTGATTCTAATTACGATACGATACTTCTTACTTATTTACATTCAAAAGAAAGAATTCACGTCTGACTACTATACATGTATATAATATACATTATATAATATATTATATATACATATATATAATATACATAATATATATAATATTATATAATATACATTAATTACTAGCGTAATAATTAACGCTCGGATCTCTGACGAATATTTAATTGTAATTACATTATTCAGAATCATTAGATCATATTTTTTAGAAAAGTTTATTTTTTAATAAAGAATTATGTTGTACACCTCTACTTAATAGTTTTATTGTTAGGATACGTTTTACTTTTATTGTAAAGTTTCAATAATCAATGAAAATTATTAACTTTAAATTATATAAATTTTATACACTTTCTTTTTTTTTAATTACCTTCATGTGTAATATATATAAAAAATTATTTAATTCCTACAAATTTTGAAACAAATACGTATAACAAACAACTATCCTTTGGACTTTCGAGCGGATGTATACAATGTTGTGAATTTAAATTTGAATTGGCTGAAACTTGAAAGATTTTTATAAAATTGAATATTATTTTATTTGGAGGGACGTTAAAATATCGGAATTAATTTTGAAAAATCAAAGTTTCGAAGTTTCAGCATTCAAAAATATTCTGCTTTTATTGAACATACATTCTGTATTCACGAGAAGACAAAATCATTGATTTTACTTTATTTTTAATAGAGAAAATATGTCTAGTATTTTCATTTTAATCGTAATATTTCAGAGAAATGAATTACATGTATCTAAATGTTTACTTTAGTTTAAGGGGAAATTCTCACGTAACAAGTTGAAAAATATCGATATTTTTCTTTACGTTATGATGTTTCAAAACCAAGTTCCCAAAGTTTTGTAATCAAATTCGCGGAAATAACGAAATTAGAGATTGGTGAAACACGTCGGACGTTGGCGATAAGTGAGTAACGGCTAATTGTAAGATGCAACGATGAAATCATTATCTATCTCTGAAGACTATCTACAATGATCTTCGATGATTAGCAAATGCAGAGATTGATCTTAATACTGTTTCGATAGTTAATGAGATCGAAACGCCAGAAAATACAAAGTCACAAATTTATTTACAGAATTTAGAGTGTAAGTGTCTTGACTTCAAGCTCGTTTTTTTTTTCGAAACCATGTTTCTCAAACTGATGTGCACTGTAACTCAATGACTAACTCTAGGAATTATATATTGTATCTGTATTGTATTTTTTTATTTATATTTATTTTTATTATAATCTCTTATTTATCTATTAAAAATAGTTAATTGAAATCATATAATTAATCTAATGTTTTATAATTTTTGTTAAAAATAGGTATGATCTCAGCACAAATTATCCAACTTTAGGAAAATTTTTTACTTTTTAGCTTCTGATAATTGTAAATAGAAGCTACACTACAATGGTCTTATTGTCAAAGAGAATAGAAAATAATACAATTTGGTATGACAATGAATGCCTCTTTGTACTCGCAATATACTATTTTTATTGTCAATAATTTAAAAAAAAATTTAGAAAAATCATTTAATTTTATTGCTATTACACGAGTATCCCATCTTAATTGAATTCAATCTCGTTTAAAGCTCTACCGAAGTAAGTTTCTATTTATTCAAATTAAATGTAACAGTACAATAAACAGTTTCTTGCATACTTATTGAATTGATTGTAAGAGAAAATTTTATCCATCGACTCTTTGTCCATCACACCAAAGATGTTGAAGCGTTCCTTGACCGTAAAATTGACTCTCGAAACAGTTTTTGAATTTATCTGTTCTAAGAAATGAACCGTGGAAGACAAATATACATTTATTGAAAAATCTCTTCATGTTTAAATGACTTGAGAAAACTGAAACTTACCGAAAAATATTTTCTTTACCAACGATTTTAAGTTTTATTTGTTAAAGCTAACAAAGATTATAATAATAAAGTAATGTATAAAAATTGCATAAAGTAATTAGTATTAAATAATAAAATATAAAAACGTTATTGCTATAACATTCAATAATTAAAAAGGGTGATGGATTTCTTAATATTAAAAATTGTTTATTTCGCTTAGAATGTGTCCTTGCCAGACTCCAATAATAATAATAACAATAATATCTGCTGTTTTTCCACGGCTCACCAGAGTTGCCCTCAAACCTTGAGATCGCTTGGTGGGTATTGAGCGTCCTTTCGTCGCGTAGGTGTGCCGGATATGACACCTTACTATTATAAAATACAAGTCTTTGTTTCGTCAAATTACAAAAAAATATATTAAAATAATAAATACGTTACAGAAATTAAATACAAAAAAAATCTAAAAGAATTTATATCATTTAAATTAAATAAGACAGCAAAATTTTTAGTCCATCTGATCATTTCAGACGTATTCTGGATCGTTAAAGTCAAAAATAGAAATCATTTTATAGAAACGAAAAATTTCCGAGATGAACATTCTCAAAAAATTGTCGGTGCCATCATAGCGACCAACGATTGCCTTCTAATATGTGATACTTTAAAACTGTTACACTTTTGTGCAAAAAAAGCATGCAACAATCTGGCTGGGCTCATTTAAAAGTAAACACTTCTAAGTTTTTTCAAAAATATTTTTATATCATATGTAGAATACTAAAATATTTTAATACTAAATAAGTATTTTATTAAGTATACTAAGTTCTTTTTGTAACTAAATCCACTATGAGCTTCGGATTAGATGATGCAATATCTTAAGTTGGGAATTCACGGTGAAGGTGGTCGAGTCTTAGTTACTTCACGGATTGTTGTGTACTGCAGTTGCGTGTTGTTTTACTGACTGCGTGGCATTTTTTTTTTTTTGGCTCGTGAGTTATTTTTCTCACATTTGGGGACCCTTTGTGAGCATAAAACCTGCACAAAAAACGTGGGGATTAGTTGTGCTGATGTTTTGGGGAGAGAGTTTATGTGGTTACTTGTTGGTGCAAACAGAAAAAATTTCAAAAAAACCTGCATATCTCTGTTAATTTCTTCGTGGGAATATATAGCTTTGTTTGGGTTTATGTTGTGGTAATTGCGTGTTTTGGCAGTATTTTTTTGATTTTCAGTGGAATGTCGTTGACATTGTAATTTCCTGTTTGGCTGATCAATGGATTTTAATGCTCGGGGTGATAAGCGGTTTCGAGTGAATTTTTGATGTAGTCTTGGATTGTTTGTATGTTAGCTATTGCGTGGAATTTATTTTGTATCTTTTGTATCCTGCTGATGTGTGTCTTAACTGCTGCACCCCAGATTTAGTGGCCGTATGTGATTATTTATTTGACGCATGATTTGTATAAGTTTACTTTTATCCTGGTTTTGAGTTTGCTATTTCTTGAGAGTAGCGGATACAGTCTGTTAAGAGCAGGGTAAGCCAGATTTCTTCTTTTAATTATTGCAGGGCCCCATGTGATTTTTTGTGTCTAGGTGTATGTCAAGGTATTTGACCGTGAATGTCTAAAGGATGTTTTGACCTCCTATGATGACTTGATCAGGGGGATCTTGGGTTTCTTGTTGGTGAAGGTGATGGTTTACATCTTGGCTGGATTAACTGTCAGTTTCCATTTACGGAAATATTTTTGAAGCTCATCAAGGTGGGCTTGAATGTATTTTGTTGCATTTCTGAAGCACTATGAGGAGACAAAGATGGCAGTACCATCGGCATAAACTGCCGAATTTGGGATGTTGTTTGTGTAAAGGATAAATAAAGGAATAAGAATAAACAAAGAATAAATAAAGGATAAAGAAAAGAATAAATATATAATAGCCTAAACTAGTGTAGACTATGATATGACCAGACGTATGATCCAGGTTAGTGTGGTTAATTTTAACTTTGGGGGAAGGGGGAGTGTGCCACTCCAATGGTTAGTTTGGGGGCTATTTTGCTCTTGATTGTTAGTATTTCTACAATCAAGTATTGTGGGGGGTTGGCTGTGATGTGTCTTCTGTTGGGATGTTCTTGCGTACAGCTATTAGTACTCTACCTCTTGGCTTGTTTTTGACGGTTAGTGGACTATCTTGTCTGTATATTTTGTAGCTTGGAATTTTGATGTCTTTTAAGGTCACCAGAATTTGGTGATAATTGCGATATCTGTGTTATGGCTTGTTAGGAATTTGTGATGTTCATCTATCTTGTTTTTAACGCTCGTGGCGTTCCATAAAATGATGTTAATGGGGTTTCTATGGCTGGCCATTGTTGAGTTCTTCCACTATTAGGATAGTAGCTCTGACTCTTTTGAGGTTGTTGATGCAGTTCATATAATAGTTTTGGTTGAGAACTATGATTTTAAGGAACTGGTCCAGGTTTGCTGAGTTGAGCTCGTTTATTTGATAGATCTGTGTTGGTCGAAAATTCAGTTGGTTGAGACTGTGGGGGTGATTGAGGCGATACTGCTCTTGTGTACGATATTCCTTGTTTCATTTTGTAGTTTGTCTGAGGGTGAAGGGAAGAACGTGGGGATTTTTACTGGGACTGAGATGGTGGAGATTTTGTGTTGAAAGGATGAGGATGTGAGGAATTGCTGCGTGTGTTGTGTCACGTTGCTAGCAGTCTTTTTTGCCAAGAAGCAGAGCTGGGCACTTTGAATAGTTAACAGGGTGCGCACTTTTGCACTCTTTTGTTACAGAATCTTGTATCGTGCTGACCAGCGCATTTGACGCAAACTGGTTTCTTGTTACAGTTGAATGAGGTGTGACCATGAGCTTGACAGCGGAAGCATTATATGGTTGGTTTATGGGAGTCTTATGGGAGGTTTATTTTTCTCAATATATTTTCAGATTTTCCACGTATCTGAATTTCGGCGCAATGTATAGGATATAGACCTTGGGATTTAAGATTATTGGAGATTCTGAGCTCGGGAAGGTGGATTAACTCTTTGAGGACTACTGTCAGAATTTTTTCAGTGTTAACCCGGGATTACCCACGTGTGAGGGTAGTGTACCTGCACTAGACCCCCACGTGGGTAATCCCGGGTTAATTGTGTAAGTGTGATATTCTATGTTCTCTTTTAGACAGATTGTTTTAAATTCGAAAAAATCGTTAATGTTAGTGAACATGATTTTGAGTTTGCCGCAAGTGTATTTTACTTGGAAAGTGTTGTACTTATCTTTTAAGGTGTCGATAAGCTTGGGTGGTTACCGTGAATAGATTGAGGAGGAGAGGGGTGAATGGCTGGATTTTTTTGGGTGTCATGATGGGTGGAATTGCTTGGAGGTTTGCGGTGGCGTATCTGCTGTTTATTGAAGTTGTCGTGTTTTGTTTATTATTATCTTGCTCGTTGATCAAACAGTCAGCGAAAACGCTGTACCTGATAGGGATGGCTGGATTAATGTGTTCCATGTTGCATATGTACGATGGGAGTCTAAGAAGAATGTGGCGCTTTTTCTTGAGGTGATAATCTTAGCTTGTTCTTCCGTGGCTTTTTTCTTAGCCACTGTCCATGTGAATGCCTTGCCTGCAGGTGCGCAGTCCTGGTTTGCTGATGGTATGTTTTTTTCTCCGGGCGGTGGGAGTTTTGGTTCTCGCTTGGAGTCTTTGTTTGATTTGTTATTACGCACACATTTGTTCACTGATCACTGCAAATGAGAAGGCTTGCTCGGAAGTTGATTATAAACTTCCTTCCAGGAACAATCACCCCGTGGCATTTTTTTTTTTTTCGTTAATTTGTTTTACTGCATTTCCTGGGATAGTGTTTCGTGTCGGTGGTGATTTCAAAAAACCTGCGGTGCTTGTTTGTGATCTTGATTGTATTTTCCTGTGTTGCTGATGAGTGGGTTATAATGACTAGGATGATATGCTGTTGTAAGTGAGTTTTGAATGTATTCCTGAATGGTTGGTATGTTTGCGGTGGCGTGTAACTTTTTAATTGGAGTAACGTAAAGTTTGAGAATAACACGGAGAAATTTATTTTGCATCCGTTGTATTTTGTTAATATGCGTTTTTGCAGCAGCTACCCAAATTTGGTACCCGTAGGTGATGATGGGCCTGATACATGTTTTACAGAGACTTAATTTTATGTTAGTCTTGAGTTTACTATTTTGGGAGATGAGGGGATAAAACTGCGGAGTGCGGGATATAGCTAAACTGGCTCTTTTATCTATAACAGGAGCCCAAGTAATTTTAGAGTCAAGGATGACTCCCATTTAACAGTGGAGAACCAGGGGATATTTTGACCTACGATTTTGACTGGGTTTAATGACATGTTTTTCTTGAGAAAATGAAGCTTGTTATCTTTGTGGGGTTTATTGTTTCCAGTTTTTGAAGTACTCTTGTAACGTGCCTAGATGATTTCGAATATGTTATATTTGGTGGCTTTTTCAGAGCTCCATGAGGAGGCGTAAATTGCAGAGTTATCTGCATAGATGGCGGTATGTGTATTTTGAGCTCTGAGAAAATCATTTATGTATAAACTAGAAAGGAGAGAACCAAGTATGGATTTTTGTGGAACATCGGCTGACATTTTTTATTGTTGAATTAATGCCGTTGATGGAAACATAGAACTTCCTGCTTGATCTTCTGATAGCGACAATTTTAATTTTTTCCTCATTGCGCTTACCTTTTATTGACGTCCAATTGAGTAGATTTTTCTGCCTAGATTTGTGCAGGCCAAGTTGATGGCTGCCTCGTCCTGGGTGGTCTTTATTAAGTGATACTTGCAGTTGTTACTGTTGTATCTCCTTGTATGAACACTAAACTCTATCCTTTTGAACTTTAGCTTGAGTAACTCGCAAGTCTGCTCGGTTTCAGATATCAACTGCAACAATCTTATCAAGACCCCGTGGCATTTTTTTTTCTTTACTTACGTTGAACGTTGCAGTTCTTGGAAATAATCTTTTTACCTGCAAATAAAAATATAAGAAGTTAGGTGTTTGATAGCAAGAAGTAAGGTGTAGGCGATTTACAGGAAAAATTTCAAAAAACCTACTTGATGAGTTCTTAATGTATGTGGGGGGAGAGGATTGAGTATACGAGAGGTAAGGCATGCTTCGGTAGCTTGATTTTTATTTTCAGAGGAATTTCATTGATATTGTGGTTCCCTATGCGGTGGATAAGTGGATTAGAGTGCTGATGATTGTAAATTGTTTTTAGTGAGTTGATATATTCTTGTATTAATTTTAGCGATTTTATGGAGTTCGAGAATCGAGGTGTCGCGGGGTTTATTAAGCGTAGAAATTTGTTTTATATTTTCTGCATTTCGTTTATGTATTTTTGCCGCTGTCCATATTTGGCACATACGTTATTATAGGCCGGATGCACATTTTGTATTTATTTTGATTTTATTTGTATTTATTTTTGTATTTATTTTGATACTGGTTTTTAATTTGCTGTTTTTTGGGGATAAGAGTGTAGATCTTCTTGAGTGCTGGGTATGATAGACTGATTCTCTTTGTTATGGCGGGGACCCAATTTATTTTCCATCTAGGACTATTTCTACTTAACAGTGGAAGATCATGGGATGCTCTGGCCGGCTATATTGATTTGATGAGTTAGATGAAGTTTCTTTTTGGTGAATGTGATTGCTTGCATTTTGGAGGGTTTGACTGTAAGTTTTTTGATAGTACTTTAGGAGTTTTGTTTAAGTGATCTTGGATGTAGGCTGTTGCTTTGGTAGAGTTCCATGAAGAGACAAATGTAGCCGTATCATCTGCATAAATGGCTGTGTTGGGTGAGTTCGGCAAGTCGTTAGTATTATATAAGATGAAGAGTAGAAGGCCCCTAAGGTACTCCAGTAGGCATATTTTTGATTGTAGAAAAGGAACTGTTGATGGCGACAAGGGACTTCCTATTGCACAGATAGCTGCTGATATTCGTTGTAACTTGATTAGAAGAGCATGGAGTCAAATGCTTTCTCTAGATATAGGAGAATTAGTTGTGTGTGTCTGTTTTTATTATGTTCTCGCAGTTACACACAGAAGTTGCTGCATGCATGAGTGATTTAATCTGAAGCTGAACTGTTGGGGGACAATTATATTGGAGTTGTTTATGCGGGCATAAATGATTTTCTCAAGTATCTTGCTGAGCAGACTTATTGGTCTATAGCTGATTATTGCAGTTTCTGGTTTGCCTGGTTTTGGTACTGGTATTATTTTGACAACTTTCCAAGCTGAGAGAAAGTAGGTGAGCTTGAGACAGATTTTGAGTATATAATAGATTTGCACTATTATGGAAGTTTTTTTAGTTGAACTGCTGTGATTTTATCAGGACCAGATGATTTGTTATTTGGGAGATTTTTTATTATCATTTTTTATTATCATTTACAGGGTGTATCCTAGTGTGTTTGCTTTCGTTAACGAATACTTTAGTATGTGTGTTGCTTGTGGGTTTATGTCGTCTTCTATGGGGGGGGGGGGACCGTAGGTCGAGGACCCTGTTGTGGATCTTGAAAAAACTTTCGGCAAGACCTTCAGCTTTTTTGTCGTTGGTATGTTGTACTGCTATTCGGATGCTGGAGAATCGGTATTTGGTGTTTGGTTCACACACTGTGATTTTGTATACGCTTCAAAGGGTGTGATCCATTTTGTGGATGTTAGCTAGTCTGTGCTGCCAGGTTTTGTTGTTCGTTTCTGTTATTCTTTTTCATATGGAGTTGGACAGCATGTTTCTGTACAAGCATGTGTCTTGTGGGAGGCTGGAATTGCCAGTTCTTTGGTATTTTCTTCTGTGTCTATTTTTTTCTTTCATGAAGTTATAGCATCAGTAGTGGTGTTATAGTTTTGGGGAGTCAGTGAGAGTGTTGCCTTGCTATAGGCCGCAATAAATTTGGTGATGAAGGGCTGTGATTTATTTTTAGATTGTTACAAAGTTTGTTATACATGTTCCAGTCAATTTGTTTGGGTGTGTGTTGCTGCGTTGTTTCTCTCCTCGTTAGGAACGAGAATGAAACCGGTAGGTGGTTGGAAGATAGGTCATCTATTGTGTGGCGAGGGAATGTTTGATAGGAAGATGTCGATGTTAGACGGAGTGCAGTTAGGTTGTCTGTGGATGTACATTGAGCTGTGGATGATTTGATAGTTCCGGAATTCATCATGGTTCTTGATGGAACCGTTTCTGTTTTTTTCAGAGGTTGTGTCAGATGTGGCGCTTCGTATTAAAGTCACCGTTTATGATGTAATGTCGGACCGTTGTGAAGTATAATGAGGTCTAGAAGAGAAAATCTTAGTTTTTGGAAATGTATATGCCGCTCCTACTGTTATGAATAAGTCTTGGTTCTAATTGATAGGAATTCAATATTAGGAGATGTTGGTTGTGGAATGTTTTTAAAGGGGATGCTGTTTCGTATTGCTATAACCACTCTGCCCCTGGATTTGTTAGTGTAACATGTTGGATCGTTTTCTCTGTTTTCTTTAACATCTTCGACCTTTTTCATAGATTTACGCAGTACTGTGAGTTTACAGTACTCCGGGTCTTGGACCCCCACGTGAGTACTTCTACCACTAGAACATCAACTACAGAAAAGAACATACAAGTTCTAAAAAGTTTCCTTTGCATCTTATGTTATAAGTGCTAATTTGAAGAAAGAAAAAGTAAACCATACTTTAGCAAAGTAAGCAATACTTTGACGTAAATGCTGTATTTCGTATATAATGCATTATTCTCTGGCGAATATTTATCCTAAAATGTCAAGGCATTCTAAAAATATAAAATTATTAAAGAAAATAAACAACGTAAACGAAGAGTGTTCAGATTTCGATGAACAGGACATGGATTCCGACTGAAGATAACATGGAAAGAGATAATCTATTTACAGCAGACGAATTAGAGTCCCCAGACAGAAATAACGAAAAGGAGGATTCTATTATAAATAAACGTAGAAGGCAAAAGAAAAGAAGATTATCATCGAGTTCTGAAAGAGAGTGATGTAAAGGACCAAAATATCGAAATTGCTTCTGATGTAACAGTTTGGGAAGAAAGTTCCAAATGTGGAAGAACATCAGTTCACAATATTTTTAGAGAAGTGTCCGACAACGAATACATATGCTAAACGACATATCATGAAAGGAGAAGTAAAAACTGCATTTTCTCTGATCATTGATCATGGTATAATGAAAGAAATAAGAACGTGCACAGAAGAAGCATTTAGAGTGTTAGGGACTAGATGGGAACTAAATGCAACAAAATTAGATGCGTTTGTTGCTCTGCTATATGCTCGGGGGCGCATATAAGGTAAAAAATATTTAGATATTTCATATTTATGGAATAACGAATGGGGCCATGAGGGAAAAACCATGAGGAATGTTTATTGAAATTATGAGGTTTATAGATTTGATAAGAAAGCAAAAGAAGCTAGCGTTTGCAAATTAATAAATGCTGTGATATCTGAAACATGGGACCGGTTTATTGAGAATAGCTAAAACTGTTATAAACCAGGTGCATATATAACTGTTGATGAGCAATTGTTCTCATCCAAGACTAGGTGTAGGTTTGCACAGTATATGCCAAACAAATCAGATAAGTTTGGAATAAAATTCTGGTTAACATCTGACGTCAATAGTGAATATGTAATAAATAGATTTCCATATTTGGGAAATGATGAACAAAGAGAATCTTCAATTCCACTTGGAGAGTTCGTTGTTCTCAAACTGATGGAACCATTCATGGGGTGCGGAACGTAACAACAGATAATTTTTTTACGAGTGTTTCATTGCTCAAAAGTACTAGCAAAAAGAACCACTATTGTTGGAACCACCCGTGTAATAAACGTGAATTGCCTAAATTTGTCAAAAATCTGAAAGACAATGTGACACGCTTTTCAACAAAACTATATAAATCATATTTTTCTTACAGTATATAGAAACAAACCAAATAAAAAAGTGCTTCTACTAAGTTCTATGCATAACTCAATACAAATAGAAAAAAAAGTGATAAATATGTACCGGAAACGATTAAATTTTGTAATAGCACAAAATGTGGTATAGACATGGCGAACCAAATGGCAAGGAAATATTGTAGATAGCCTCTCCAGGTGTTCTTCAATATTTTGGATCTAGCTGGAATAAATGCCTGGGTTTTGTACAGAGAAACAACTGGAGAACAAATTTCAAGGCAGGAATGTTTATTCCAATTAGCTGTAGAGCTTGCAGCTACATATCAAGAATCGCGGGAAGAAGAAATTATACCAAAATCACCAACAAATATAAATTTACATTCACACATACGAAAAACTTGTCAAGTAACGTATTGTGAAGGTTACAAAACTATTCGGAAATCTACTCGAAATGCAAAAAATATGTGCGGCAAATGTACATTTGAGAACAAACTAGTTTGTGGAAAATGCAGTGAAGACGAATAAGATATATATTATTTGTTTGGGCAATTTTCCATAATTCTAGATATTAAAATTATGCGTAAAAAAGACGTTAGGCTTCTTATCCACATAGAACAATTTGTTATTCTATTTTTAGATATAGCTTTTCCGTTTTTTTGTGCTGGCAAGAAAGAAGTCCTAACGTCTACCACTCTGACGCGACAGTTTATTGTTTTTTCTCCCAGCCGATGACCCGCGTGCCTGTTACGTTTGGTGTCCTTAAACAATTCGATCATTGTGTCGATGCTTAATATTTTCACCGTTTTTAGAGGAGTTACGACAGGCAAACAAACGACTCGGCTTTCAAATATGATTGGCTAATCAAGCCAATCGGATTTTAATTGAAAATATATAAAAATAAATGTGTGTCATCATTTTATGAAAGTTTCTTCATTTATTATTTAATCTCGCGCTGGAATGACGTCGAGAATTTTTTGTCTCAAATTGCAACGTTTCCTCAGTTTTAAGTATATTTAAATGTAACCTAGGCAAAATAAATGATAAGTTTATTATTTCTTAATAATTTCTATTGTATACGATTCAGTCACTCGTTATGGTCCGCGAAACAGTTGCCAATGCAGGGGGTTAATGCAGTACCAGATTGACTAATATATACGTTCAATTATAAAAACAATAATGTTTTTTAAGGACCGGTCATTTTGACCGGGAACGGTAGGGTATAGATATACAAATGTCGGTAGGTTTAATGTTCAGATCGTTAAACCGTGTAATATCGTTGCTGCAGAGACATTTGACAGGAAAAATAAAAAAAGAATAGTTAAATCTGTCGTTCGTCAATGTACGATGGTGTTGTACATAGCTATTGTACATAACACTTACGATGAAAGTAAATTTTTATAATTATCTTTTAAATTTAATTTATCGCAGTTCTGAAATTCTTAATTGGAAATAATATCAAAAATATGTGGATTAAAAGCAACGTGAAAACGTTTCGTTACACAAATGTGACACAGATCCGCTGATTTTATTATATAAATTTGAAATATTTGCTTTCAGGAACGGGTTATTCGGCAAGCGAAAAGATGACAAATCGGAAGCTCAGGAGAAAAGATCTACAATCACCACAGGTTACTATCAAAAGTCCTATTATTAAAAAAGGAAATAAAAATGCAGAATTGAAATCAATAAGTTAAAAATTAAAATTTTGTAACAAAAGTAGGTATTGTTTTTAGTTAATTATGATATATCAATTACAATAATACAGTAATTTCATAATTAATTATGATGAGTAGGTATTTAAGGAATGTTTTGCTAACTACGTTAGAGTCTTGAAAGTATGTATGAAGTTTTCGTTATAATTTGTATAAAAAATTACCTTTAGTTTTGCTTAATATACTTTAATTAATTTCAATAATCGATTTTTAACAGTTTCGTCAACGTATAAAAGGGAACCATACATCAAATCGATGCCTGTACCGCCGCGTATAACGAGGGACCAACAGGAATTTGATGAAGCTCTTGGTACTTTAGTTAGAAGAAGAAAGTACACGTTAGATAATTCCTCATCGAGATACAGTTCGAGCTTGACTGTTAATGGTGATCCTGCAAGACTCTATGACGGCAGTCCGCAAGAAACCACTACATCCATCATGGGTGATCTTACACCGAAACCACCAGCACGAAGGTGAATACTTTCAATTCAATTCCACATATATATATATCATTACACACATTTCATATGTGTATATACTATTACATACTAATATATTGCCGAATTTCATTAGAATTTTGCAAAAATTTTCTTTCAGAGAAATTCTAAAAGTATTATATACATTCTTTGCTCAAAATAATTAGAGTTGCTATTATGAATGACTATTGCATCGACTAATAAATCAATAAAAGTACAAAAGTTTCTATAGGCTTCATAGATAACGATTGTTCAAATTTCTGATGAGCTATTATTTGCAATTGAGTGATATTACAAAAGTAAAATATTATGTATTTACCTGAATATTTTATAACTGATAAATTTTAACTATCTAGTAATGTCTATCGTAATCAACAAGAAAAAATTGTCTCAATTGAGTATTACATTTATAATTTTTACTTATTCTATTTTTAAAATTTTTCTTTAATTATAGAACCTTATAATGTAATTATAGTGTAATTATTTATACACACATTATACAATTATACATACAAATGTACATTATATACAAAAAATGTCAATTATATTTTTATATATGTATTAATCAAATTTTTGTGTGTAGATTTGGTCAGACGAGTCCAAAGCCGACAGACAAGTTACCACCGCTAGATTTCGAAAACGAAAACCCAAACGAGAGTGAAAGTGTAACACTTCGCGAAAAGATTCGAGAGAAAACACCTGTTCCTCCTTTGTAAGCATATAAATTTACATTAGATTATAATTATTAAACCAATGAGAATGAATAAAAATGTTGGTTGTATTTAATTTTTTTAGACGAAGATTTGGTAACAGATCATCGCAAAGGATGAACGCGAATACTCTGGATTTAGAGGCAGAAGCGAATCGATTAGGTGACATAATGATGTGTGACGAGAATGAGAACGTATCTGGGGATTATATGTTTAAAAGATATTCTCAGGACACAGTTAGAAAGTCGAATCTCTCGATAAATAGTTGCGTTTCTGTCGGAAGTACGATGAGTTCGTATGGTCGTAAAAAACGAAGAGCACCGCAGCCTCCGCGACATTTGGAGAATGTGGAAACAAACGAAGTAAGTCTAAACCCCGTGAAAAAGAGAATTAATTAAAACATCTTTCATTTTATGTTTTATAGAAGATTGCAGAAGGGACTAACATAGAACTTCAGATAGTGGAACCGATCGACATAGCAAAGGTTACCGAAAACATAGATGATCTGACGAAGAAAAGCAAGAATTTAGACGGAGAAATTAATGAAGTTAATTCAAAGGAGGTTAATAACGAAGGAAAGTTAGTAGTTCCGATTTCGAATGATATACAAGTATCTGAAGTTGTAAAAATTAATACAGAAACATTAGATAAAAAGGAAATTTGTACCGAGAAAGAACCAAAAGAAATTGTAGATGTAGAGCAAGCAGAAACAAAAATTTCAACTTCGAAGGATCAAAATATTACAAAACCTATTGAAAAAAATGAAGAAGATATCCAGGTTGAATATCGCAGAGCTTCTCAGGAAAATATAGAAATAATTAAAGATGTAAACGACCAAGTAAATTCATCATCAGAGATAGATATTTATCTTCAGAGAAAGAATTCTTCCAGTTCCTTGTCCAGAAGCGACAGTTTCTCAGTGAAAGATGAGATTGAAAAGATCGAGAGGCAAATAAAAGCATTAGAAACAAAAAATGCTTCTAAGGATTTAGAAGAGAAAAATTCGAATAATTTGCAAGAAAACGTGAGATATTCGATTCAGGAAAATCGTAGACATTTCTTTAAAAATATGGTGGAAAACGAGAATGACAAAGGTGCAATTAAGATAGAGTTTAAGGAATTTCCAAAGGAACAAAAGGACATTCATGTGGTGAGATTAAATGACTCGCCTATTCCTACAGTAGTGTCTAGAGATCCAGTAAAAGTAATCGAGCTTCATATTTCTGAACCTATAAAACAAAAACCGGAGATTCTCGAGGATATAAATCCGATTCCAAAACCCAGAAGACATAGTGTTTTAAATATGAACGATTCTCAAGTTAATATAACTTCAACTGAAACTAGGAGCTTCGAACCGACCAGAGGGAAATCGCTTTAAAATTTATATTTCCAATGACGAATTCTTGTAGGAAATTGTGCAATTTTTTCAGTCTCTAAATTAAACAGAAAAATATATATCTCTGTTGATCTTAATCGAGATATATTTTTTAAGACTGTATAAACCTCGTGTACATGTGCTTTTATTTAATGCTTCTAATCTACTTTGACCATTTGAAATAGTTTTAGAATCTGGATTCTACATACTATGTAACTATAAGATAGAATTACTTTTGCAATGTTTCTTAAGTACAGTACGTTATTTTTCGAAATACGTACTTTGAAAGGTTGATAAATTGCAAATATACATATTATATACTTGAAGTCTTCAGAAATCAAGTTTTAGATTTCAAATATAAATTATGTGATCGTAGGCTGTTCCCTGTTTATTTAGTAGTTTCATTATTTATTGATGCAGAACAAAGTCTGAAAATACTAGATGTCTTCTTTACAAGAAATGCATGTTGATAATTTTATTTAAAAGAATACAGAATATTTTAAATTTACTTTTATTTGTATGAACAATTATTTTTAAGGATAATGAAATTTATCTATTTTTGATGCTGCAAAGTTGCTTCAAGATGAAAAACTTTTATTATTATAAATTGTAAATATTAATATAGTACATTAATGTACTAATATATGACAATTGACAAAACAATGTTAATATATAAAATTAATATATAAAAAAAATAATAAGGCTTCTACAGATCTTTGATCCTTTTCTCTTTATATTTTATGAACCTTATGATATTTATATTCACAGTAGATACTACTGCAACATTGTCTCCTAAATTTTTGCTTTGTTGTTTCATCTATAAATATAAAATAATTATAACAATAAACTCAAAATATGAGAATTTCATAATTTTAAATATTTAAATTGAAAACAATCGTACCTTATTTTTAAAAAGTGGTACTAAAGTATGTAATTTTTCTACTAATTTAATTTCACTTGCTAACTGATCGCTGTTGTCTTCTGCATATATATCCATTACTGCGTCCAAAGATTCAGCGATGACCCAAACTGACAACTCCGTTATACAAATGTCTAATAAAGATGTAGACACATACTGAAAAAATGTTACTGTGAAAAATCATTCATTGTAAACTTCAATAAAAATTTATACCTTGATTAACTCGTGAACTTCAGGAGTAACATTACTCATTAAAATTAAAGCCAAAGTCCCTAATATTCGTATCAAATTCACACGGACATTAATGTTTGAACATTGACGTTCTCCATTTAGTATTGGTTGAATATCAGCCAGCGTCAATTGATTAAAAATATTTGTTTTTTCTTCCGATAGTCTTTGAATAGCTGCTCTCATAGCTGCTGTAGCAGATTCCAATAAATCTATATCATTTGGATTTGTATCCTTGAAGACAATTGTTCCAATGTCCATCCACATTCTTAAAAATAGTATAACATAAATAATTTTATTTCAAATAATATATAAATTCTAACTTAAGAAAGTTATGCATTCTACCTATATATACTTTCTACACCACCAAGTGCGTCAACTTCTAAGCTTGATATCAAATTATTTAAACATAAATAAGTTGTACATTTTAGTGTATGAACTTGTTTTAAAATGTCCTTTCCTTCAGCATTTTGTTGTAATATTTCTGTTATATCTTTGTCTATAAATCTAGTTTTATTCCATACTTTATTCACTATGCTACAAGTATTGAACACTTCTATCATTTCTAATGGCAAAGAGGAGATTTTGCATAATTTATCATCCATATGTACATCAATATCTTCAGTTTCATAATCAGAATCTTCCAAATTAGATTCATTTTCATTTTCTTGATCTTCCGAACATAAGTTAGCTATAATCTCTAACGCCTGTTGCTGTGCACTAAAAATTCTTCGATTCTCCTGTACCTTCTTCTTTGTATTATTTGAAAAAGCATTCTTTTCACAAGATAAAATTGAAGCTAGATTGGACAATAACTGTTTACAGTCAATAGAAAGTACATCGGAAAGTACATTTATCACTTTGTATACGATATTCATAGAATTACTTTCACTATGATTAATTAGATTAATCAATAAACTACTTATAGCAGTTTTAAAACATACTACTTCAGAAAGAGTAGTATTCTTTATTTCTATATTTAATAATTGAATAAGCGTATCTTCATGGTTCTGAAGTTTCTTAACAGCAACAGGATTATTTTCTGTTAATGATGTTAAACATTGTGTAGTAACTATGACAATTTCAATACCATAAGTAGCGACATCGAAAAACTTTGTTAGAATAGGCATAATATCATCTTTGTTACAACATTTTATAGCAAATTCACTGTGTTCGCATAGTGACCACAGTAATGTAACTGCTTGGATAAACGCTTCCTTTTCTTCGGTTATTTTGCCTTTTTTGTTATGATCAACGTTTGGTTGCCAATCTTTATAATACTACAAAATATATACAAATTATTAATTTTCATTAAAATAAAGTAGAATGAAATGAAATTCTTCCGAACTTACTTGATTCAACGAAGTACACAACGGAGTCATAATGTCATCTTTCAATAAATTTGCATATGCTTCTGTTTTTGCATTATCCACTATACATCTTAAAGCACTCGCGCTACTAGCTCTTACAAATGCATTTTTATCAACAAGTAGTGGCCCAATTAATTTAGCAATTCTATCTTTTGCAATCTGTATAGCAAGAGCTGAATTACATGACATTGATTCAATGGTTTGCAATCCGGACAACTTTTCTTCGACATTCGCAGACTGTACCTGTAACATTAATAAATTTATAATTAATTTTATGTATTCAAACGATGGAACAATAAGATTTTATGTGACAGAAACTAACCTCTTCGTATACTCTCTGTAAAGCATGTTCCTGACTTTCATTCGTGACACTTTTGATTTCTTCGATTTCGAAGTCTTTGACAGACACAAGTCCTGTAGGATTTTGTTTATGAAGTCTATTTCTCTGTCTCTTTTGTTTTCCCATTTTTTTTTCTTTTGATTAATATATTATTAATATAAAAATTATTTACAGGTTAATTTCATTAGAAATAAACGTGTTTTTAATTCTACTTTTATCTTTCTATCTCTTTTTTTCTGTTTCTCTTTTCATTGGATAATTTAGTTATTTTACTTCTCATGATTGGTTAAGTTACTAGAAAAACTCATTGGTTTAGTAAATTTCATTGACGAATCAAAATTACATATTTCTTCAACTCAAATTCATTTTTGTTAATGTTCTTAAAGAAAAGTAGCAAGAATTTACCCACAATTCCTCTGGATTTTTTATGGGGCATGCGCTTTGAACACTTACATTCACGTATTAATTTGAGCAAGTGAGAAACAATTTTTAAAAGAATTGTATTATCGTCAAATAAAAATTCATAACATTCTCAACAAAAAATATACTCTAAAATTGCTTTTTTGTGATTATCATTTTTATGCTAATGTATTTCTATATAATATATTTTAGTAGAACAAGGGAACACCCCAAAAAATGTTTCACTTGGTACAATACTGTAGAGATTTAGAATTTTGATTGACTTTCAACACGCATGCGTGTAATTTAACTTCGTTGGGTCAAAATCAAGTAATTCCCTTCAAATGTGTAACTGGTTTAGACACGTGTAAATTAACTTATTTGACTGTTGAACAGTTTTCCAAATTTCCTGTACACTGTAAGATATTTTTTTATGTTATTAATTTCTTTCAGTGAAATAGCCACTTACTGAAATTTTTATTCAAGTTAAATTTATCAATGTTGTTTTATTTAACAATTGACGTCGATGTTACATAAACATTAGCAACTTTCTAAATTCAACTAAACTCAACTTTATTCGTTTAAATAAATTTATGTAAAACTGTAGCAAGTATGTTTTGTTTTATATGTTAACGTAATATTAAAATTAATAGAAATTTTTTTTATTAAAATTAATAAAAATCTTTTATTTATTATAGTTTGTTTAAGTTTTTACTAATTATTTTTTGTTATTTCTTAAAATTTAATTGATAGTATTAAATGTATAAAAAGTATAAAAATTGTGGAAATACGTGGAAATACGTGTGATCACGTTGCCACGAATGTTGAATTCATTTCACATTGTTTCGGTTTTTACTTACAATTATGTTTACATTTATTATACAATTTTTTATGTACGTAAATACTGTAGTGATTATGTTCAAATGAATTAATATATTGTTCTTGTAATCATTATCTTAGTCATATATTAAATCTTTTGGTTTTAATATTTGACCTTGTTTTCGGCAGTTCGGCAGTTTTAACATAAACGTGTTTGGGCAAATTTTTTTTCCAAATTATGGAAATCTTATTTTAATAATTTAAAAACAATTTGTTCAAAGAATCGTAGATTTAAAAAAAGATATTTTTCCCTTATTAATTAATAATTAATAATTATTTTTCTCTTATTAATCAATAATTATTAATTAATAACATTCATTGATAAATGTCTTTCTCTTATTAACATTAATAAATAAAAAAATTTATTTGTTTTTACTTTTATTCAATGTAATACTAATGTAGAATAGCTTTTTTTAATTATAATATATGGTTATTTTTTTTGTCAGATAAATTGCTGTTTTTTTGTTGTAAAATTGTTAAGAGCTAAATAAATCATGGCTGAACGAGGCCAAGGCAGAGGTCGTGGCAAAGGAAGAGGTAAAAGGACATCTGGACATTATCAGCCACCTTCAGAACCTCGTCCTCCTGCTTCGGGTCGACCAGGTCCATCGGCAGGTCCATCGGCAGGTCCATTGGCAAGTCCACCGGCAGGTCCACCGGCAGGTCCACCGGCAGGTCCACCGGCAGGTCCACCGGCAGGTTCACCGGCAGGTCCACCGGCAGGTCCATCGGCAGGTCCATCGGCAGGTCCATCGGCAGGTCCATCGGCAGGTCCATCGGCAGGTCCATCGGCAGGTCCATCGGCAGGTCCATCAGTAGGTTCACCAACAGGTTCATCAACAGGTCCTCCAGTAAGTCCTCTAGCACATCCTTCGGCATATCCTACAGCATATCCTACGGTATATCCTACAGCATATTCTATAGTATATCCTACAGCATATCCTACAGTATATCCTTCAGCACATCCTACAGCATATCCTTCAGCACATCTTACAGCATATCCTTCAGCACATCCTACAGCATATCCTTCACCATATCCTTCACCATATCCTTCACCATATCCTTCACCATATCCTTTACCATATCCTTCACCATATCCTTCAGTACATCCTGCATCAAGTCCTCCATCAGGTTCTTCAGCACGTCTTTCATTAGATCATTCAGCAGGTCTTTTATCAGGTCCTATTCCTTCATTAGGTCCTATTCCTTCATTAGATCCTTCATCAGGTCCTATTCCTTCATTAGGTCCTATTTCTTCATTAGATCCTTCAGCAAGTCCTTCATCAGGTCCTATTCCTTCATTAGATCCTTCAGCAGGTCCTTTATCAGGTCCTATTTCTTCATTAGATCCTTCATCAGGTCCTATTCCTTCATTAGATCCTTCATCAGGTCCTATTCCTTCATTAGATCCTTCAGCAGGTCCTTCATCAGGTCCTTCATCAGGTCCTATTCCTTCATTAGATCCTTCAGCAGGTCCTATTCCTTCATTAGATCCTTCAGCAGGTCCTTCATCAGGTCCTATTCCTTCATTAGATCCTTCAGCAGGTCCTTCATCAGGTCCTATTCCTTCATTAAATCCTCAATTACAACCAGGATCATCTGTAAGAGCATCAACATCGGCGCCTTTGCTGGTAATTTATGTATAATTTATGTATTTGATAATTTATATAATTGATAATTTGGCAATTATATATTTGGTTTTTTAGATTCATAATTTATATAATCTAAATTTATCAATCATAGAACTCTGAATACAGTATATACAGAATGGAACATTATATTATATTATTATATAATAGTATTATAATTATATAATATACGAAAATTAGTAATACGATACCATACCAAAATTATATAGTATCATTTTAAAATAAGGTCATATATTCGTTATATGTTCATCTATCAAAACGCTATTAACTAATTTCAGATTATGTGTCCTTTGACATCAAGTAAGTTTAGTCTGGTACATTTTTTTTTTTTTTGTTACCAATAACAGTTGATATTAGGTGGCCAGTTTTAAGTATTTCACTCTGTATAATTCAGATTTAAATAAGTATATAAAAAGTATATACAGAGTAAATCATCATTAGGACAATGTTTTATATTTCTGTTGAGATACAGAAAAGTTTTTTTTAACAAACATTATTTAATATAGAGGAGGTTATAATAAAATAATAATAGTTTAATAAAATGTATATTTGATATATTTTAAAAGATTTAAAACATGTTCAAAATATTTACTTAAAGTATATAAGAAACATGGAAATGTTAGGAATATAAACGAAATAAAAACCTGTTTTGTTTATACAGAGCAAGATTTATCTAAAGTAAAGGAGAATAGTAAAGGTTAATAGTGTATATTATTGTTTGGTAAACCATGTTAATTATATGACATTATTTGTAATATTATATATTACTATTTTATTATCTTGTAATGAATTATTACAAGATATAATATTTTTGTATATTTTTTTAATGTCAGTTTATGTTACAATAAAGCTTTAAGTGTTGTTTTATTATCAAGCATTTTTCACTTTATGTTAGAGTATTGGCAGAGCCACTCAAAGGGGCGTAGGTGCTAGGAGAGAAGATGTACCAGGATATAGCCAAGGAAGTTCAGAATCAGCGCAAGGTGTGTTTAATAAACCTCATATTTTATTAATATTTCAATAATGTCATGTAATGTAAAGTACTTGTAATGTAATGGAATAATTACAATTGAAGATGTATTATTTGACTATGAACTCTTTCGTCTTCATATGTAATTAAACAGAAATTATAAAGAAAAAATTTATTATAAGAATTTATATATATATATAATGTTTTCTAATAGAGGGAGAAGCAGGAGCGCAATTGGGAAGGGGAGCTATGCGTGGTAAACGCGTGATAGCTCAGGAAATAATAACAAGACCACCTACTTTGCAAAACAAAAAAGGTTTGGATATTTTTATACGTATGTGAAATATGTACATAAATATATATAACATAAATATGGAAATTTTTAGGTACTTCTGGAGAGACTGTGTTGATGCAAGCAAACTATTTTACATTACTATCAACAACTGATTGGTGTTTATATCAATATCGAGTTGATTTTGCACCAGAAGAAGATCGAACTGCGGTCCGTAAAGGGTTACTTAAACCTCACAAAAATCAATTGGATTCATATATTTTTGATGGAACTGTTTTATACTCTAGAAGACGTATGCCAGATGTAAGATGTTTTTCAATGAATCAAATGTGTATTTGATGAAATAAAATACACATATATCTGCAATAATATTTGCAATATGAATTTAATTCTAGATGGAATTTTGGTCTAACCGACAATCGGATGATACTGATATTAAAATCACTATACGTCTTGTTGGAGATATGAAGCGAGGCGATCCACATTATATTCAATTTTTTAATATAATTATGCGGAAATGTCTGGTTGCATTGAAACTTGAACTTGTTGGACGTGATTACTTCGACGAAAAAAATAAAGTAAGTATAGAAGTATTCGTTTGTTACAATTGTTTATTTGTATATATGAATTGCTTAATAAAACTATAATTAAAACATAGATGGAGGTACCTAATTATAGACTAGAACTTTGGCCTGGTTATCTTACATCTATAAGGCAACATGAAAGCAACATTCTTATGTGTTCTGAAGTTATACATAAAGTCATGCGCCAGCAAACTTTGTTAGATATATTGAGGGAGTGTTACCATAAACATAAGGACCAATATCGAGTAAGAATATTGATCACTAGTGTATTTTCAAGTTTAATTGTGTATTTTTATTAAAGACTTCATATTTTTAGCCATTCTTTACAGAGCGAGTTGCTGGATTAGTCATACTTACTGATTACAACAACCACACTTATCGTATAACGGATGTAGATTATAATGAAAGCCCGAATTCAACGTTTAAATTGAAAACCGGTGAGATAGTATCGTTCAAGAAATATTATAAAGATAAATATAATATTGTTATTAGAAACGATCATCAACCAATGCTTGTAACAAAATCAAAATCGCGTGATCGTAATGCTACACAAGCTGAAATGGTGTACCTTGTTCCTGAATTATGTCGTGCAACAGGTGCTTTTTCCACTATATTGCATTCTATGTACATTCCATATTTCTATAATTGATTCTACTATATCTCATGATACACCATTTTTTTTTTTTTTGCAGGTTTAACTGAGGAAATGAGAGAAAATTTCACTTTAATGAAGGATTTGGCAGACTATACACGTGTAAACCCAGAGGCACGTATAAAAAGGTTAATAACTTTTAATGAAAGACTTCGCTCGGAACCGGAAATCTTAAAAGAATTAAGTGACTGGAATTTGAAACTTGACAATAAATTGGTTAATGTACCAGCACGTATTTTGCCATCAGAAAAAATATTATTGGCCAGCGGCAGGCGACCAGTTTCTACGGGTAATTTTGCTGATTGGACAAGAGAATTGCATGATAAACCATTATTCATAGTAACTCAGTTAAGAGAGTGGATATTACTCTGCCCACAACAAAGTAGACGCTCTCTTCAGGTCAGATATATTAAAATTTTCTAAATTTAAATTTTGTTCTTTATTTCTATTAATTCATTATTATAATATATTATTTATTTTGCAGGAATTCCTCCAATATCTTATGCAGTCTGCACACGGAATGGGTTGTCGAATAGATAGACCAAAAATTGTCGATGTCCCTGACGATCGAACCGGTACTTATTCCAATATTCTGGAGAAATTATTGAGTAAATCTTGTCCTGAATTAGTCTTTTGCATAGTACCAAATAATCGAACCGAACGATACAGCGCAATAAAGAAAAAATGTATTTTGGATAGGCCAACAGCTTCACAAGTTTTAGTTCACAGGACTCTTCAAAATAGAAATTTAAGAACGATAGCTACGAAAATAGCTATTCAAATAAATTGCAAATTGGGTGGTGCTCCATGGAATATTGATTTGATGTCAAAAAACTTGATGGTGATCGGTTTTGACGTGTGTCACGATCCTGTCGATAAAACTAACGATTTTGGTGCAATGGTTGCGTCATTAGACGCAAATTTATCAAGATTCTTTAGTGTAGTAAACCCTCATGCTGGAGGAGAAGAACTTTCGGCCTCTTTCGCGACAAATGTAGAAAATGCTTTGCTAGCTTACAGAGAAAAGAATAAAGTTCTACCATCGTACATAGTCATCTATCGTGATGGCGTTGGTGAGGGCCAAATACCGCAAGTATATGAACAGGAATTATCACGTATACAGGCTAAATTAAATACCATTTACGGAGAAGCTTCTTTAGCAGTTAAAATGGCATTTGTAATAGTTACAAAACGAATTAATACTCGAGTCTTCTATAAGAAAGCAAATCCTCCGCCGGGTACAGTTGTCGATGATGTTATAACTAGTCCATTAAAATATGACTTTTTTATTATATCTCAAAGTGTCCGAAGAGGTACGGTGACACCATGTTCATACAATGTAATTGCAGATAGTACAGAGTGGAAACCTGATCATATGCAAAGATTGACATATAAGTTATGTCATATGTATTATAATTGGTCTGGTACCGTAAGAGTTCCTGCACCTTGTCAATACGCTCACAAACTTGCGTACTTAGTGGCACAATATTTACGTTCTTCACCAGAGAGAAAGATGAAAGATCTATTATACTTTTTATAATCCCTGTCGATATACCTCATACTATTATTTCTTAAAGTACAAATTAAGATATATAAATCATAAACAAAATAATTTGAAGTTATATTTTAAAAATTTTTTGTGTTATGACAGATTATCATTTTTATTTTTATACGGTTTATACGATTCTATAAGTATTATATGAATTATAGTAATACTACTTAAATAGTATTTTATCTTTTTTTTTTTATTTACTGTAGCTATTATAAAGTGAAAAAAGAAAGAAATAAGGAAAGAAATAATTTATTAATAATTTTGTGTTTTATTACATAGAAGACAATTTGAAGCATAAAGAATTTGAAGTATAGGAGAAATAATTTTTTTTTTTATTTATGTTGCACGTAGTAATTCAGATTATTTAAGATTTCTTATTACAAATAAAAATTGATACATTGCGTATTTCATACTTCTTTAAATGAAAGATTTACTTTGGAATTGCGTTTTCTTTCTTTTTTTTTTTCTTCGCGTAGCAGTATTTTTAGGAATATATTATTATAGGAATCTTATAAAAATGTTACGAGTCTTCATGATAGAGTGAGTTTATGTGTCTAAGATATGGATGAGTGAAATAATAGAAAGTTGAGACAATAAGAACTGCATTTTAGTTATAGCTATGATCTATAAAAAAAACTGTTTAACTTTGTGCACTGATCTTTTATAGTACTATATAAATTGATATTATTTGAGGTATATTGTGAAGGCTACAGTATACATAATTGAGTTATGTAAAACTTTTTATAAGAAAAATAAAATTATATATTTTTAATAATTTTGTGTAAGATAATTTTTTGTTGATACAATAATACTGTGTTAGTTAATTATATATTTCTAAAAAATCTCGAGTATCTTTTCTTTATTGTGAATGAAATATAAATATCTTAAATACTTAACACTTAAATTTAATTTTATACAGTTAACTAATAGGAGCAATGGCCAGCTAATAGAGCAAAATTTTGGTTAATTTAATGCATTGATTAATCACAGAACAGGTTTAACGTACAATGTTTTTCACCTTACCATTTTTATGTAACATGCGTTATTTATTCAGCATAATAATTTGAATTAAATTATACGCAATTATATTAAAAGAATGCTAAACTTGTACATTAATCATTCTTTTACCGATTTTGATGATATTTAAATACATATGTTGTATAAAGAAAGCCAACATTCGAACAATTTTTTTCTTTCTATATTACTGCCAAATTTTCTTAAAAAAATTTTGAGATATTGAGTGAAAAATTGTATCATTATAATTCTGAATTCGGTATCATTGAGTGAATCATTACAATGAATAATTATTTGTCCGTATGTTTATCGGTATTGGTGATCTATCAGAAACCATTCAGATCGCGATACGCGTATAAGATATGTTTGGAAATGAAATGTAAATACTTAAATCTTTCTTTTTTAATTATATGTCGAATGGCCAGATTCCCAGGCCTCCTTCCACAACGGCTTCAAATTCTAGGATTGCTCTTGAGAGGGCATGGGCGTGAGCATTTTATGTTGCTGACTGATCAACTCCAATGCTTTTTTTTTTTTTAAATGCATTAAACGTCGTCAGTTATTGGTGATTGACAATGTACTTTCGTTTTTTATCGTCAGTCACCAGTGAACGATAGAAAAATTTTAACATATTAAGCGTCACAACTAAAGATAAATTTTAATAATGATGTTGGGTTCCGTGTAATGGAATCAACACGCTTACAATTTCGAAGAGTTTATCCCTTGTTACAATCGTGGTCGTGTATGATATAGAATGATATAGGAAATTGTAAGCGTAACTCCATTACACGGAATCCAACACAATTACAAAGATTTAGAACAAATCGGTCATAGATTCATTTTCGATGTCCACGAAAGATAGAAAGAAAAAGATATTGCAAACATCGTAACTTAATTACCGAGATGTCTGTTAGGATCTTCTCGACGTATAGTCGTCCCTGGAATGGCAATCTTTTCTGGCTTTACTTTCTTTGCGTTTCTTGGCTAGATTTTGAGCCACAAGCTCCTCCGGGATCATGGCCAAATTTTTCGTGTTTAGTTTTAACGGTATAGAGGACTTGGCGAAAATGTAGAAAAGGAAAACTTTCATCTCCAACAGGGTGAACTTGTTACGATGCACATCGCGGGGCCCAGCCCAAACGAGAGAAACGAGAGAGAGTCAGGATTGAATTTCTTGGCTGTAGA
This sequence comes from Tetragonisca angustula, assembly GCA_036937485.2. Classification (NCBI taxonomy): domain Eukaryota; kingdom Metazoa; phylum Arthropoda; class Insecta; order Hymenoptera; family Apidae; genus Tetragonisca; species Tetragonisca angustula. The sequence continues at coordinate 454,894 of JAWNGG020000098.1, read as the reverse complement.
TAGTATTGTGGATCGTATTGAATACCGTGGATAGGCAGCCACGCACAGTCGTTTCATTGCACGACGTGTACTTTATGCCGTTTAAGGCCTCATACGTGACCTGGCCTTTGCAATCTTCCCTGTACCTGGTCGTTGATGCCGACCACGTAAGCAGTGAAGTACACGAGAGTGGCGGTGCTCTCGAATCCACCGAAGAGTTGAACGCCTGAGCGATTATCTCCATGATCCTGGGCCTAATTTCTCTTTGGTCTCCATCATTAACTGAAGCATGTCCGGACGAACGATAAAGAAGTCTTCTTTAAAGAGTTAGTAATCAGCACGATAAAGGTCCGAGATGAGAACGGTGTCGTTCGTCCGGACATGCTTCAGTTGATAATGGAGAGTGAAATTGGGCTCTGACAGCTGTGTCATTACGTTACTTTAGTCTTACGTTAATATATGAATAGACTTCGCATACAATGTAGGTTTTCGACCTACGATTGGGGACACTTAGAATCCCCTTACCATTTTAATGTCACATCCTGTTGTACCGATTCAGGTAACTTTTGCACTGCAGCGCTACTGGTGATGAGAATTAAAATAAAAAAATATGGACAGTGTTACCAGTCTGTTTCGAGACTTATTTATTGAATTGAACGTGGCATCAATGAAGGAATATAACGATATAAAACAGCGATTGATGGAAATTGGGATAAAAAATTTATATTTATTTGTTTAAATTATATATTTGATTTTATTTATTTAAAAGATCATTTATATTTATTAGAAACAGAAGATTTTTCATATTTATTACAAATAAAAAAATTTAATAGAAAAAATTGATTGAAATATGATATTTTGATAAATAACATAATTAGATACGATATGTTTTTATTTAGAAATATGAAAATTCGCAACCTAAATTAATTGCCTTTATTTCGCAAATTTGATTTTGTAAAAGATTGGACTTATCAAAATGTTTTTGCAAATATTGTAAAGGGACACATTGTGTACTGTAAATTATTTTTTGCAAATCGTTCGTTTCAAAATTTCGAATTTAAATTTATTTTCTTAAATGATACAATACACATATTTTCTTTTTTATAGTACAATGTTATTTATTAAGACGAATTCACTAAATTGCATTTGAAAGGATCATTTATTGTCATAAATAGTTAATAAAAATGATACAGAATATAAATGACTTAATGATATATAGTACAAGATTTTGAGTTCAAAACATACAAAATCATCGAAATTGATGAAAGAGTAGACTGTCTACACATTCACCCAATTGCCTTCTTTGACAATTGAAATGACAATGTAATTGTATAATTATAATAAAATTGTTAAAAATTTAAAATAAATTTGAATATATAATATAAGTAAATGAGGAAATATAATAATTTTAATATTTTAATGTTAATAGCAATAATAATTTAAAATAGTTGAAAATTTGGTTAGTTAAAAAGTTTTTAAGAATATTTAATAAAATATAAATCATTTATACCTAAAATCATGAATTAATAATCTAAATATTTTAAAAACGTCTATAAAAATATCTATAAAACATGGATAGAGTTTTTTCTGATATATATATAATAAAATAATTTTGGTTAGTTACTAGCTTCACATTTCGGTATTGAAAGTTGACAACATTGTAATGAGTTCCAAAAATCATATTCTGGCGCATTCGGTACTTGACCAACTTCTATCGTTTTACTTGATCTGTATTTCCTAATTCATCGTTGTTTAAACGACCAGTGACTTTTTTGTAGTAATTATGATGATAAATAAATTAATATCACAATACTACAAATAAATAATAATTCCATAATTAATTAATTAATTTTAATAGTTTATATAAAAATATTATCAATATAACAAAATATATAATTACTAACAATAAATATCAAATAACGAAGATTAAATAATGAAAGTTAAATAACGAATGAATAATTAACATGATGATTGAAGTACATATAAGTTTCTGTAAATATTTCTATGGTGATAATAAAATTACTAACAATTTTTAAATATTATATTGTTTATATTAAATACACATCTCGACGGAACGATTTAATGAACATAGATGTCGTTGATCTAAATTCTTCGAAGTAGAGGTCGCTACATTTTTACTATGTCAGGTTACGGGCCACGAAACACCGTAACTTAGTCTGTTCATATATCTCGTATGTGACTGAATCAATAACCTCGCATGTGATATGTGAATGGTGAGATTCCGTGGAACGTGAAAAAGTTTCATCTGTTATTTATTTTGTGTTTAATCAGTGGTATAATATTATAATTTAATATAAGAAGCTGATCTAGTTTTATAGTGGGGTGACTTCTGCTTATCTTTTAAATAAATAAGTGAATATTTGTGTCTTTCTTGAAGACAATTTAAAAATCAAGGTATATAGTAATATGTCTTAAATATAATATAAAAATAACATCTTTAAATACTTTGTAAAACATTTAATAAAAACGATCTAATAAACAATTATATTTAATTTTTATTCTTTAGAATAATGGGGGAACGCAAAGGAACAAATTTATATTATCCACCTGACTATGATCCCCGTGTTGGTGGACTCAATAAATTCCTTGGTACTCATGCATTACGTGAAAGAGCAAGAAAATTACACATGGGGATCCTCATAGTCAGATTTGAAATGCCATATAATATATGGTGTGATGGATGTGGTAATCATATAGGAATGGGTGTTCGTTATAATGCAGAGAAAAAGAAAATTGGAATGTATTATAGTACACCTTTGTATCAGTTTCGTATGAAATGTCATCTGTGTGAAAATCATTTTGAAATAAAGACTGATCCAGCAGTGAGTATTATCTTTTTATTAATTTATTCATTACATTTTGTTATTCAGAATTTAATATAGTATGTTTTGGCACAGAATTTAGATTATGTAATAGTGAGTGGTGCAAGACGCCAAGAAAATCGGTGGGATCCTAAAGAAAATGAACAAGTAATACCAGAAACAAAAGAAGTATCCTGTAGACTATATGATGATGCTATGTATAAGTTGGAACATGGTGTAGAAGATAAGAAAGTAGCAAAGTTAAGGGAATCTTCTTTGGAAAGTGCAATAGCATTAAATAATGCTACATGGAAAGATGATTATACGTCAAATTCTGTATTACGCTCTGCATTTAGAGTAAGTTTAATTATTTTTGGTAGTTTTATGTCATGAGTATTTTATATTGATTACTGACAACTATTTTGTATTATAGACACAGAAGAAAGAGTTACAAAAGAAACAAGGTCTGGATTCAGTATTGCTTAAAAAAAATGGATTGAATATTGATTTAGTTAATGAACATGAAGATGATATAAAATTAGCTAAGCTATTGATGCATAAAAGAGGTAAATTTGGACAATACATCACTAACAACTAATGTTTCTGTAATAGATTGTAATATTTGTTTTGTTTCAGATATGAAAAAGAATGGACATAATCCTTTGAAACGATTGATTACTATTGTACGATCTAGAGATAGACTGAAAGGTTCATCACATTCTGTATCAAGCAATATCTCTAGAAACCAGACAGATCAAACGCGTACACTTTGTAAGCTTACTCAACCAGAACCTTCAACATCGAAAATGGTTTCTAGCACGTTAAATACATCGTTAGTGACTTATGATAGTTCTGATACAGATAATGATTTATAACATTATAATATATATATATATATGTATATAAATATATATATATATATACATACGTGTATATATGAATATAATTTGTAATGTTTTGTATGTAATATGTAATATATAATATTTACAAAAATATTAACATCATACTTTTATTTACATTAGTTTAGTATCCTTACAAAAATTTGCAAACAATTTAACTGGTTTGTTTTACATTTTTATTAAATTGTTTTGTTGTTTTATTTTTATACAAATGGATAGTATTTATTTGTACATCAATGAGAGACTGCTTTACAGTTGCAATTGTCGAAGATAATCTTTTCTTCATTACATGATTTTTTTTTGTTTAAAAAATAAATGTAATAATAAACTAAATTTATATTATTGATATTTTATTAAAAGCCTCATTGTTTTGGGATTGGTTTTATTAGTTAGTGTAACTAAACCTGTAATAATGTTTGCAAATTTTTCATCATTTTCCAATTCACCTCCAGACTAAAATAAAGCAAAATATGCAGTTTTAAAATTTTATTCATATGATTTATAGAGCAAAAGAATATTACCATTAATACACCTCTGTCAAATTTGATCTCGGCTAAATTCCAGTGAAAGCACATTTTTTCCTTAATTCTTCTTTAATACAAAATTTACAAATGGTATCCTCTTATTTTGATTATATTTTAAAATGAAATAAAACATTTTATGGATCTTACTAATTTAATAAGTAAGAAAATAGTTTGATACATTTAGTACAAGAAAACATATAAAATAGGAAAAGACATTTATTATTATTAAATATTCTGTTCAGATATCAGAATGTTTGGATATTAGAGTTCGAATAACTCGGATATTATTGTAATATATATTATATTATTATTATATTATGTAATATATATTATATACTTTTCATATTATTTTTTATGTAGATATAATTACATTATTATTATATAATTATATTTTGTTAAAAAAATTCTATATATATTTGTTTTTAATTTTGACTGTCCAATACTTGAATTTTATATAACATATTTTATTGAACGATAGAAATTTAAGAAATTTTAATTTCGTCGAATTTTTATAATTTTAATATTTGAAGTTCTATAAAATAGCGGAAACAATCATATGACAAGTTTTGAAAGAAGAACTTTAATTTTCAAGACTGTGATGGATTTAGTTCTAAAAAAGTTTTTTTCGTATTTTTACAGACATTTGAATTTTTATAATTGTTTTGGACAAAAGTACTTCCATTTTATCATTTACTGTATGTTAAAATATCTTTGAAAGAAGCGGATTCAAGATTGTCAAAGTGGAAGTTTTCTAGTTTAAAATTAGCCTATGTAGATTTTTCGAACGAAGTTACAATAATTTAAAATATCAACAAGCTTCCACCAGTGTATTAACTTTATTTCTTAAAAAATGTTCGTATTTTACATATCTTAATGTTAACGATAATAAAAAAAAAATTTGATGTAAAAGGTATGCTCTTCAGTTTATTAATCTCTTTCCTGTCCTTCTTTCGAATGAAAGAAAATATGATGAAGCGGTTGAAAAAGCGGTAACATCTTTGATGAGACTAACGAATCGAATTCTGCAAGAACTTATCCGAAGGCATGATATCGGAGGCAGCAAACCATCAAACTACTTGCAGAGGGTGAGGAATCTGGCTAGCGGCCAATGCAACGATTTCATTCTGAGAGAGCTTTCCATGGATCTGTTTCTTGAGAATATACAGGCAACTTTGGCCATGAATGAAAATACTTATCTAAATAAATTAGCATATAAAGCGAATAAAATTTATGAAATGGCTATTCTGAATATAATAGTAAAACATAAATAAAACAGTTACGTATTGTAGAGAACGTGAAGCAATTATAGATGTTGAAGATTACTGCTAATCTACAGTATCTCACGTAATTAGTTCAATTGAAAAGAAAATTTATATTGCATTTTTTTTTTTTTTTTTTTGATAATTTCCATGAGAAAAAAATTTGCTTTACCACCTGTTATAGATAAATTTTGTTCAGATTCTTAGTTTTTAGATATATTAAAAAATATCAAAAATTGATCTTTTTTACTTTGAACATTGTTTAAATATTTTTACCATTGTAAAAATGTATATTATTATATTTGGGTGGATCATACTGAATAAGAAATATTTGTGTAACTTTGCAATTTAACAATGTTTAAAAAAAGTTTTTCCAAAAATTCAAAGCGATGGAAAAAACGATTTTAATATTAATCCGTAAAAATCGTTTATAAAAAACAAAGAAATTAAAATTTACTACACTTTTACTAATGTTATCAAAAAATATGATTCATAATGAACAAAGACGTTACTGATTAATTATTTTTTGAGCGTGTTAACGTGCAATGATTCACAAAAACAAACTCGTTGAAAGGAAAGGAACGATTTTATTACTACATTAAGAAAAGTTTATTAAATGTTAATTTTGTGTTAAAAAGTGCTTTGAATTATTCTTCTTTCAAGGATATGCGTAAGAATATAATGACTATAGCTATAGTTAATCTATAACACTACTAGTACTTACATGGCGATGTTTTGGGCACATATATTTATTTCCTTTTGGTTATACATATATGAATATATATTTCTGTTGTATTTTTATCAAATGATTACGTTCTCAACGAACTATCATTATGATCTTGAAGCATAAACTTTTTCGATTTTTGATTTCCGCTTTCCTGTGGTGATAACTTAAATTTCTTTCATGCTTTACATTTCACATTAACTGATTCTTGATTGCATTAATCTTGTTTACGTTTCCTTTACTTATTTTGTATTATCTTTTCTGTCTTTTTTATTACAACGTCTTGAATAGTTCAACTTTAATTTTGTAAAATCTATCGAATGAAAAAACGAGGAAAGATATAAGTTGTATTGTTGGATTTCGTGTAATGGAGTCAACATGTTTATAATTTAGAAGAGTTTATTCCCTTACTGTCGTGGTCGTGTATGAAATAGAATGATATAGAATGTCTCTATAATGATTTAGAATGTTTTATGCTTTTAATAATATAGAATGTCTCTATAATGATTCAGAATGTTTTATGCTCTTAATGATATAGAATGTCTATAATGATTTAGAATGTTTTATACTTTTAATGATATAGAATGTCTCTATAATGATTTAGAATGTTTTATGCTCTTAATGATATAGAATGTCTCTATAATAATTTAGAATGTTTTATGCTCTTAATGATATAGAATGTCTCTATAATGATTTGGAATGTTTTATGCTATCGAATGTCTCTAAGCATGTCCTTATATATATTTGGTTATCATCGTCAAGTGGAAGGGAAAGGAGCATAGATGACCAACTGGATGACCAATTGGATCTTGCCCTTGTGACTAACTATTCACAGTCCACTTTTATGTGGACTGTTGCTAGTTCATTGTCAATATTTGCATAGATTCAATATTGTCTGGATTGGTCATCCAACATTCTTTTGTTCTTTATACAATAAATTTTATAATATAAAGGTGAACTTAACAATGTACAACCATGTACAATTTTGTAGGAAACAATGAACTTAGATTAGTGTATTAAAAATTATAGTTTTACTTGAGAAAACATTTATATGATTCCTGTGCGTTTATTTACAGAAAAATTAATTACACCAAATTATAAATGTCTCGAAACTATTCATTTCTTGTCTAAGCTATCTTCTTATACACTTTTTATTGATAATTCACATAAAATATATATCTGTAATATGTATATGCAAAAAGCATCTAAGTAGCTTTTTAATGATTTAAACGATTTAAAGAAGATTGTCAATTACTTAAAGATGACCAAAGAAAAGGACGACCTTTGACAAGATGACAAAAGAGAAATTGCATCAAGACGAACATTGAATCTGTTCGTTCTCTGTTGTTGTAAGATGTAATCTCCTATTATCGAGACGGGACATTACATCTCGGATAATGGATAGACTTTTGAAACGAATTCGTCGCGTGAGACTGAAGCTTTATCGATGGTTCTTGCACGACGATAACGCAGCCGCACATTCGTCAATCATCGTCACAGAATTTTCGGCAGAAACGTGTGTAACTGTTATCAATCACCCATCGTACTCACCAGATCTAGCATCTGCTGACTTTTTCTTATTCCCTAGAATCAAGTTACCAATTTGGGATCTATTGTGAAGAGGTAAACGCGATAAAGGAGGTAGTGACCAAGCAATTGAATACGAGAGAAATTCTCCAAGACTTTCAAAGCACTCTATGAACGTTGTACTGAACGTGTAACTAGAGAGAGGATGTATGTAGGAAACTGAAAAATGAAAACTCCTTGATCAACACAATTTAATTTTTTATTACATTAGTCTTGGAACTTTTTAAACATACCGTGTATGTGTATCTTGAATAGTAATAATAATTTAATTTTAAGCGGAAGGAAACTAATACGAAAAAATACGAAAGGAAAAAGCCGATACAAGTTATAAAAAGATTTATTTCACAAAAAGGTCAATGAGAATTATATAGAGCAGTAATAGATTATAAATAATAATCGTATAATCGTATATAAGAATAGCAAGTATTTTGTTATTGTTAAGAGTGATTACCAATAATAGAAGAGAAGAAAAAAGGACCGTATAAAGTAAATTCGCGTAAATTGAAGTCGTGTATAAATTATCATCACATAAAAAGAAACCCGCGTAAAAAAAGTATTGCGTAAATCGAGAAGTGTCTTCAGTCATATAAGTCTCAAACTATCATCTATTAAGATATTGACTATGTCTATTAACAAATAAAAAAGATTGATGAAAATTTATCTTGTAGAGACATTTAAGTGATTTCAAGTGTATTTATTCTCTATATTGAGATATTGTTATGTCTATTTTTAGTCATATTCTTCATAAAAGTTTCCACAAATTCCATGTTAAGTATTTATTACAAATTCACAGGGAACTTAAATAATGCAGATATATTGTCTGTTTTATTTTCAATTTAGAATATCATTTCCTAAGCATTGTAAGAAATGAAGGATTAACAATAAAAAAAACATGATCATTTTTGATCATAAAAGTTAAAAAAGATTGCATCATAAAAGTTAAAAGAATAATAAAAATATTAATCTTCTTATCAATTGTTTAAATATTTATGGGTGATGTATAAACTCGTTAAAAATATGGGAATGAAGAAATGCGAATGAGAAATAAAAATATTTCATTTCATTTGAGAGAGAGGGAAGAGAGAGAGTTTATACTTATTTAAAAATTTTTTAAATAATTTAAAAATTTAATTTAAAAATTTAATATACTTGGAAGTAATTACCTAGTACGTAAATGTTATATTATAAATACTATTATAAATAGTATGTTTATACATCTTGTAGTTATGTACGAAGTAGTCTACAATTGTTTTAAGTAACTCTGTTACCAGTCCAGTTAAAGAAAAATATTGAGAAAGATGATACTAGATCTTTCTTTTTAAATATCTCGATAACTTTTTATCATTGTATTCCAATACTTCTTTACTTAGAGAAATTTATCTATGCAAAAAAAGTATAGATTTAAAAATGCAAATGTTGATTTACACATTGTACTCTTTTTTTTTTTAAAGTGGTTCGAATATAAAAAAATTCTTTGAATTATTTATGTTTCTCCTTCGATATTTTTTTTATAACTACACTAATAATAACTGTAACCTGAAACAATTGTATATGTTTATATTGAGTCATGAGACTTGTACAACCGTAAATAAATCACAGAATTAAAAGTTTATAGATGTAACGTCCCTTAAAAATATGTATATTTTCTTTTCTGTACATTACCTTATTTTTTATTTTTGTATTTTTCAATATATCTGCTATAGTTCAATATATTATAATATATTATAAATATATATAAGAATATTAAAAATAATATATAAGAATAATTATATATAATCTTTATTTGATATTTGTAATAAATATTAATCTATTATTTATTAAATTTATAAATAGATATTACAATAATAAATAATAATAAATATTAATAGATAATAATACAATACAATACAATAATAAATAATAATAAATATTAATAGATAATAATACAATACAATACAATAATAATAAATATTAATAGATAATAATACAATACAATACAATAATAAATAATAATAAATATTAATAGATAATAATACAATACAATACAATAATAAATAATAATAGATACAATATTAATAATAATAAATAATAATAGATGTTAATCTATTATTTATTAAATTATTATAAATAATATATACGAATAATTATATATAATCTTTATTTGATATTTATAATAGATATTACTCTGTAAGACTTTCTATGACTTTGTCTGTTTCAATGCCTGTAATATTTAAGGATTGAAGCTTTGATCAATTAACTAACTATACCTTTGGTATCAATGATGAACTTCTAGAAATACAACGCGCATGCCAAACAATTCCACTTGACAACCGGTTATCTACGAAACGTCATCTTACTGACAGCGTGGTGACATCTGTTAAAAAGGAAACTGTCAGGTTATCGAACTTTTTTCATACAGCATTTTGTTCCCTCGTTTTTATTCAACGTCCAACTGTGGTTATCATCAGCAACGGGAGGAGGTTTCATGCTTCTATTTTAAAAAGTAAGCCTTAAGGGATCAACTTTTCACTGGATTGCTCGAGGATGTATTTAATTTTTACACTGCTTTGCGACAGCCAGACAAGAATCTGTAATTTATTAATTTTTATAAAATACCTGTTTGTAATAGAATTAGATAGAAAAGGTAAATTACTTTTTTGTTTCAATATTATAAATTGTTTCAACATTAATAAATGTTGATATTATAGATATTATAAATTGTTTCATCAATTTTTACATTTGGTATTTAATATTATGATCGATTGAACGATTTATGAAATTAATGTAACTCTGATACATTAAAAACAAATTTCTAACAAATTTTTTCTAAATATCCCAATATCTTTGCAAATGTATTTATAAAAATTTTAGATTTTTTTGAAGATTCGCTGTCTATTAATAATTTATTTCAGCTAACGTTGTAATATTAATTTTAGTAGTATTGTTTCTAATAGTATGAACTTTACTACTAGGGAAGCTGCTTATTGTAACATCCATCATAAATTATTTTGTGGGAATTTTATTTAAAAAACAAACTTTATTGATACAAAAATTATTTCAATATTTGTTTTGCATTTTTATTGTTGTTCATTTAATGCATCCGTGAATTTGTCATTAACAATATATATCAATAGTAATCATGTTCGATTAATTTTTCCGATCTAGAAATTAAAATAAGCTCATTAGCATATTAGTAATATAGTATTCAGAAAAATTCTTGCCAATTTTTGTTGATTAAAATTCTAGGGATTTTTTCTGATCGACAACGCGTTTTTAGAAATGGCAAAAAGCTAAGATCTATTATGATAAATTAGCCAGTGTTAGTAAACAGGAAAAAGTTTTGTTTCTTCAAGATAACGCTCTCATGTTACATGTCAAAAATGATTCATGACAAAATAGTGAAACTTGAATAGTAAATTATATTTAATCTATCGTAATTTCTCTTTAACAGATTTTCACTTGTTTTTGAGTCTGGATAATCATATAAACAAAGATCAATAATGAAAGTGATCTGAAAGAAGAAATTTTTCCGCGGCAAAACAAAAAACAGCATTTATAAGTTGTTAAACTGTTGAAAGAAAATTTTAAAATGTAAAGGTTCATATTTTGAATAAATTTATCTTTTTTGTGTGAAAAAACGACAAAAACTTTGTAAACTGGATATTATCTATTAATTTATTTATATTTCGCTATTTATTTATTTACGTTTTATCAGTGAACTAATAAGATTTAAAAAAAAAATGTATCAATTCCGATAAAATATTAAGAACTAAAAAATTTAGTTTTTCCATTTAACAAAATTTACAATACCTTGTTCTTTAGTAGTAGATTCTTGGAAATTCAATTTTTTTTCAGACACTTGAGAGAAAGAAAGTTTTAATCAAATGCAAGTGGTCTCTGTTGGCGCTTCTCTTTGATCAAGACGACCAGATGAGGAAACGAGCTTCTTCTACAGCGACGCAGGTGAATGACCGACAGGTGAAAAGGGAGTTTGAATAAAGCACGAGCTGAATTACGGGAGGATGACCGATGCAACGTCGAGATCTCCTAAACGCTGTCAGATCGTCCGGAAGAACCGGAAGAAACCAGCCTCCACCACAAAGTTTCAAAAAGACTTCCATAAGTAAGAATTCCTATAAAATGACAAACGTTTAACCTCTTGCGTTAGTACTTGGTTCACTAACGACCATAACGAGTGACTAAACCGTATACAATAATTCGTCTTCTTTTTGAATTCATTGGCATGTCACTGGATAGAAATTACTAAGAAGTAATAAATTTATTATTTGTTTCGTCTGGGTTATGTCTCAATATACTTAAAACTGAGAAAATATTGCAATTTTGGGCCAAATATTCTTGACGTGCGTGGAACGTCATTTCGGTGCAAGAGGTTAACTCTTTGCGCTGGCAACTGATTGCGGACCATAACGAGTGACCAAACCGTACTTAATAATTCGTCACTGTATTTTTGAACTCGTCGGTATATCACTGGATAGAAATTATTGAGAAGTAATAAATTTATTATTTATTTTGCATATTTTGTTTTACTTAAATATACTTAAAACTGAGAAAGTATTGCAATTTTGGGACAAAAAATTCACGACGTGCGTGGCACATCATTCCAGCGCAACAGGTTAATTACTTGCTGGCAATTGATTGCGGACCATAACGAGTGACCAAACTGTATACAATAATTCGTCGTTTTCTTTTTGAATTCATCAGTACGATATCACTGGATAGAAATTATCGAGAAGTAATCAACTTATCGTTTGTTTTACCTGGGTTACATTTAAATATACTTAAAACTCAGAAAATGTTGCAATTCGTGACAAAAAATTCTCGACGTGCGTGGCACGTCATTCCAGCGCAAGAGGTTAAGAATTTCATATTTAAATTCTTTATACAGAATGTTTTACGCGGAAGATTAAAAACACGCATTAAATATTGTGTATGCGAAGGGGTCTAAGATGTACATAATTTAATCTATTCTTATACGCGATATTGTATGTTACCGCTAAAAAATAAACGTATTTATTTCTAATAAAGCTGCTCTTGAGTTTTACTGTATTTGATTAGTGATTCATACAAAATAATTTTTTTTTATTAGCTACAACGATTAATATCTAAAACTTTTGTTTTTAATTTTTTCTTAAAATTTAATTTAAATTTAAAGAGAACGACAAATTTAATGTAGAATATTAATATGAATATGTTTAATTTTCATAATTAATAAAATTATATCGGGGCTTTTGATAAATGTAATTCTATTTTTCATTGAGATAGAAATATTATGTTATAGATATGATATAGAAATATTTCTTTATTTTGATATCATTTTATTTGTAATTTGATGCATTTTGTGCACTTATATTTTTAGATTTTTCACTTTTTCATAAATATATGAATATAGTTTAATTATTATAAAGAATAGTTGCTTCAAATTCAATTGTATAATATAATCTTTTACACTATGATCTTTGAATGTTTCTAGATCACAGTATTATTTTACCAAAGGTCATGAACACTTGGGAGAATCTAGAAATGTCCTTCAAGAACAATCTCCGTTTGTTTATCCTCCTTGTTCGCTTATGTTTTCTTATTTTCAATACTGGAAGGCGAAAAAGCGTACCTCAGATAAAGAACGAAGAAAGGGTGTCTTAAAAGCGACAGACTCGCATGATCTTTTACGGAGACTTCGTGTAAGTATCACAACTCTAGTATTGAAACATATAGTGTGTTACGAAGCTATTTGAATTTTTGTGATTATTAAATACGACGATTTCTTTATATAATATATTCACTCACAATGTTTTTTTTTAATTTAATATTTGCAAGGGTATGAATATTTTTATGAGCAGCGGAATTCATTTTGATTGAGACTTATTCAGAATTAGGCATTATAAAATTTCGAATAAAATTTTATTTGTATAAAATTTCGAATAAATTCTTCGAATAAAATTTCGAATAAATTCTTTGAATAAAATTTTATTCGAATAATGCTGTTTGTTTGAATAAAATCGTTATTCGTAAATAACGAATAATTCTTTCTCGAATAAAATCGTTATTCGTAAATAACAAATAATTTTGTCTCGTTATTCGTTATTTACGAATAAATTTGACAGGTTTATTCGTTATTCGTTGTTCGAATAAAATATGCCCAACTCTGTTCTAATTAAACAGAAAAATTGAACATTTTAAAATTGTCAGATCGTGAATATTTATTACACATTTTATAGAATACAGTTTGAAATGTTACTAAGTGGATGAATCTGACGAAGTTGGGAAACTGTTGGGATTATCGTTAGCAAAGACATGGGGATTTTCATGTAGATTTTCCATAATCCAGACAAGAGAAAGGCTCAAAAGCAAAACTTTACAATGTAGAATAGAATTCTAGCAATGTCTTGTCTAGCAACAATATGCAAAAGTTGACATTTAATTTCTCTCGAATCCGCTGTTCCTCGATAGACGCGAGTAAGGTACGGAAGAGCTGGATCTTGGAAATATGTAAGACGAGATACTTTACTGACTAATGAGTCACCTGTGTCTGTTGATATTTGCAACGAAGACAAATCTCACGAAATTAGGGAATTTTTGGAATGAAGACAGGTGCAATCTGACGTGATAGTTGTAGGAAGTATTTAGTTCGCTCGAATGAACCTCATGCGAAATTAGAGAGTTGCTACTACGATTAAACAAAAATTCAAGAAATCTTAACATTTCGTCAGCTAATATTCAATTATTCCAATATTCAAAGTTAAATAAAACAGTGAAAAAATTTTTAAGATCTTTCATGGATCTAGATGAAAACTTTACGCTTTAAAATTAGATCAAGTGGACATAGTTACATAGTTTTTTCTTTACGAAATCGATAATTTTTCATTATTTTCATTATTCATATCAATTATGATCTTTACTGATATATATTTCTACTGCTTGACGTTACTTTTTTGAAATGTTCACAAAAAATATCAGCTAAATTTCCAAAAATGTGTCACTTCCGATTTGATTGAAATTTTGAAGATACCTTTATTTTACATTCCTTATGATACCTTCATTTTAGTAAATGTTTATGATTACAGTGACTTTGATATATATTTTTTATATATTTTATATAAAATTTATTTTATATATATATATATTTTTCTCTTTTGGAGAAAAATCAATTTTAAAAATTTCATATAAGCCAAAAAGTTTTTGTCATTCAAAGTTGTCGAATGTCTGAGGAATAAGGTACCAAACTTTTTTTTTTTCTTTTTTTTTTTAATTTTATTGTCGCATCGACAGCGAGGTCATTAGCGACGACGGCACCATTAGATGTGTGAGTAGTAGTTTATGCTTTTTAGATATAATAATACTCTTTGTATGTCGTTTTGAGAAGTAAGGTTTATGTTTGCGTTGATTCTATATTTCTGTCTTTGGGTTTCTGTGGTGTGGCATTCGTGCAGTATGTGTGTTATTGTTAATGGATGGTTATTGCAATGAGTGCAGGTGGGTGATGTAGTCTTTTTGATTTTGTGTTCATGTGTTAGCCTAGTATGACCGGTTCTTAGACGTGTAGTAATTATTCCTTCTTTCCTGTTGTTAAATTTCGGTGTTTGCTGGTGAAAGTCTTGGATACTTTTGTGTAGTTGGGTGCTTTTAGTTGTTTTCCATATATTGTTCCATTCATTTTTTGTTATTTTTTTGCAATGGATTATTTGGTCGTCGCAGGGGATTGGAAGATGGTTGTCGTTGTTGGTAAGTGAGGGGACTGTGGCTTCTTTCGCTGCTGCGTTGGCTTTTTCGTTTCCTTCGATTCCTTGGTGAGCTGGAATCCAGATGACTGTGGCGTTTGTGTTAGGTTGGTTGTGGTTTAGTTCTTGAATGGTGGATATTAGATGGTTTTCTTGATCATATGTTTCGTTGAGATGTAACGCTCATGGAGTCCGTGTATATGACGATCTGGGCTTCGTTATTTGAGTGTGCATATTTAATGGCTTCCAGGATGGCATAAGTTTCGGCTGTGAAGATGGATGATGAAGGAGGGAGGTTTTGTGTTTTTTTGGCTTTTTCTGTGATGATGGCGTATCCTGCTGCAGTGTCCGTTTTGACCCATCAGTGTAGATCTTGCTGTGTTGGGTGTAGTTGTTATTTAGTTCTAGGAATCGAGTCTTGTGGTCAATTGAACTGAGGATTTTTTTGGGAAGTTCGGCAAGACTGGTGTTTGTTGGGAATGTTTTTATTAACCATGGAGGGATTTGTGATGGTTTACGTTCAATGATGGGATGGATTTTGAAAGTGGTGGATTGAAGGATTTTGTTAAGTCTGATATGGAAAGGGGAGGGAATTTTGAATTTATTGATGTAGAAAGCATTGAATCTATTGGAGAAGATGTTGTTGTAGGAAGGGTTATTTGGAGTGGATGAGACTTTTAGTGCGTATTTGAGAGTTAGGAACTTCCTTCTGGATTCAAATGCCATTTCTTTGGTTTCAAATAGTAGGCTGTTTATAGGACCTGTGTGAGAAGAGCTGAGTAGAAGATTGGATCTATTATTTTTTTGATGGAGCTTTTGGCTGAGTTGTAAACGATAGAGCCGTAGTCTAGTTTGGATCTGATTAATGCTCTGTATGTTACTAGGAGAGTGTCTTTATCCGCTCCCCAGTTATTATTGGAAAGGGTTTTAATTATGTTAAGTCTTTTTATGCAGGACTCTTTTAAGGTTTTTAGGTGTGGCGCCCAAGATAATTTTTTGCCGAAAATAAGGCCTAGTATTTTGATGGTGTCAGTAAACTGTATTTTAAGATTGCTCAGATATAGTTTAGGTGAGGGATTGGGTTTGGTTTTCCTAGTGAATAAGATGCCTTGGGTTTTTTTGGGAGAAAATTTTAAGCCCGTTGTTTTTGACCAGTCTTGAAGAGTATTGATGGCTGTTTGTAAATGTTCGTTGATGGAGTTCATGTTTTTTCCGCTACATGTGATTGTTATGTCATCCGCAAATAGCTGAGTTTTTATTGGTGGCTTGAGGTTGGTGGTGATGTCGTTGATTCCAATTAAAAATAGCGTCGTGCTCACTACTGATCCTTGTGGGACTCCGTTTTTGATTATAACTGGATGTGACAGAGATCCATTTGCTCCGACTTGGATTGATCTATTGGATAGGAAGTTGGTTATGAAGGATAGCATATTGCCATATATTTTTAGCTCGATGAGGGCGTTAATAATTTTGGTTTTCGAGATTGTATCGAAGGCTTTTTCGATATTGAGGCATATGGCGGCTATGTATTCTTCGTTGAGAAAAGCGTCGCAGATATTTGTTTCCAAGTTCGTTAGGACGTCTATGGTTGAACGGTAGTGTCGGAAACCGTATTGATTTGGGTTAAGAAGTTTTTTTGCTTCGAGATACGATCTAAGCCTACGGTTTACGATTTTTTCTAGTAGTTTGCACATGGTATTTGTTAATGCAATTGGGCGATAGCTGTTAGGGTTTTGTTTGCATTTGTTTGGTTTAGGAATTGGAACTACAATTGCTTTTTGCCAATTTCCGGGAAAAACTTTATGGATCCATATACAGTTGAAGATTTTTAACAGGTAATTTATTCCTGTTTTTGGGAGCATTTTTAGCAGTAAGTTGGGGATATTATCTGGTCCTGGGGCGGAGTTTTTTTGTTGAAGCAAGGGTGGAATTTATTTCTTTGAGTGTCAAAGGTGAGTTTAGTGGTGAGTTGTTATCGTTGTGGATCAAATCATGGTGTATATCGTTGTAGATTATTGTAGGATGTGGTGAGTTTATGTTATTTGAATTTTCTTGGAATTGTTTAGCTAATGTGTTAGCAATGTCGTGGGCTTGAGTTATGGTTTGACCGTCATTAGATTCCAAGAATTGGATAATCGTGGAGGGTTTGGGTCCATTTATGCTTTTGATTTTTTTCCATACTGCAGATGTTGGTGTTTGTGGATTTATTGATGTTATGTAGTTTCTCCATGTTCGTTTTTTTCTTTAATTATTCTACGGAAGTTAGCGCGTTTCCTTTTGAACTCGGTTAGGTTTTCGTTTGTGGAATGTTTTTTTGCTCTGTTGAAAGCATGATGACTCTCTTGCATGGCGATTTTACATTCTTCGTTTTACCACGGTACCGGTCTTTTCCTGATTTTTTGTATTCTAGGAATTCCAAAGGATTTGTCTGCGGCTGAGGTTATGATTTGTTGGAAATTGTTTATTATTTCGTTAATCCGGGCTGGGTCGAGTTCAGGTTTCTTTCTCAGTGAGTTGAAGCGTTATGTTTTCTTGGTAAACTGGCCAGTTTTTTTTTCTTATATGCTATTTTGGTTGGAGGTAGTTTTGAGTTGTTGTGCTATTATCTCCGTATGTGAATTTTATGGGAAAGTGGTCGCTGTCATATGGTTCTTTTAAGGTATCCCATTTTAGGTGTTGAGCTATCTGTGGACTGGAGAAGGTTAAGTCTATTGCACTTGTTTTGCCGTTTCTAGTGCTGAAGTGCGTTGGAGAACCTGTTTTCAGTAAGATTAAATCCTGGTTGTTAAGCAGATTTTCGATTGTCTTTCCTCTTCTGTCAGTTTTGGTCGATCCCCAGAGAGTGTGATGGCTGTTAAAGTTTCCTGACAGGATCAGTGGAGCTGGAAGTTGAGCTATTAAATTTTCAAGGTCTTGTAATTGAAGGGGGAAACTATTAGGAATGTAGATATTGCAGATGTGGATTTTTTTGGGAAATGAAATAGATATTGCAACGGCTTCTAAGTTTGAATTTAATTGGATTTCAGTAGAATCATATTTGTCCGAAATTGCAATGGCCACTCCTCCGCTGGCGTGATTTTCGTTTACCCGGTTTTTGACAAAGGTGTTGAAGTGTTTAAGTGTAGGCTGGTGGTTTTTTTTGAAATTTGTTTCTTGAAAACAGATGATGTCTGGACTGAAATTGTTTATGAGTATTTGGAGTTGTTCATAATGGGTATAATAACCGTTTATGTTCCACTGTATTATTGTTTTCATAAGGTATTTGGTGGGGCTATGAGTTTGGATTTTGCTGCGATTTCGGTTCTTATGAAAATTCTATGTCCGATTCAGATGAATAGCTAAATGACGATTCAGGTGTGTCAGTCGAGAGCTTTTTGCAGAGTCGATGTATTCTGTTTTTTATGCTTCTTTCGTTTAGATGAGGGTAGATTTCTTCAAGAGTTTAAACAAGTGTCGGAATATTATCAGTGTAGTTTCTTGCGATTTGCAATGGGTGTGCTGATCCGAAGGTGTCTTGGAGGAGGCTCTTGGTCTGGGAATAATTTAGCTGGGAGTGTGAAGGATTTTTTTTATTTATTATTTCTCTTGCTGAGGCTAACATTTCCTCTAGTTTGACGGAATCGAAAACTGAAGATTGTGGAGAAAGTGTTTTTAGTTTGGTTACTGCGATTTTTTTTTTAAGTGGGTTGATTGGTAGGGGCATGGAGTCTGTGTCGTTCAAGTTTGCATAGTCTGATTTGTCGTCAGTTGATGATTGTGAGTGTGGTCTTTTGGAACTGAAGGGGATTGGTGGTTGCTCTGTAGGTAATTTATTCGTTGCTTGTTTGGAATTGTCGATGTTTGTCTCGGTAGTGATAGGAATCTTCTTAACCGGCAATTTGGGGGATTGAGTTGGTGTGGGGATCGTTGTGTTTGTATTTGGGATTGTTGTATCGGTTGTGTTTGAATTTTGGGTTAGCGGGTAATCTTTCGCTAAGTGACCTTCTTGTTTACATCGGAAGCAAAGAAGGCTATCGATGGAAGTGAAAATACGGTACGATGTATCTTCAAAAGTTATTAGGAAGGTGGATGAGTTTTTTCCAATGTCATCGGGATCAATGTATACCTGTCTTCTGAAACTGAGGATGTGGATGTATTCCGGGTCGGTCATTCCTGCTTTCAGAGTTGATATTCTGGAGCATAGCTTGACGTTGTTTCTTTTGAAGATTTTTTCAAATTCTGAGTTAGGTATAACCGGGGAGACGTTTGATAGAATTATTCTTTGAGCCGGAGTTAACATTGGTCTTAAGTTTAACTTATTGTTGTTGACCGTTATTGTTTTATGCAGATTTGTTAGGTGTAGTACTGTTTCTTTTTTATCAAGATAAGCGCAAATTCGGTTGTTTGAGATTTTAGAGATGTACCTTATTGATTTGGGCCCGATTAGTTTCTCTATTGCAAGGGCATAGTCTTGGAGGCTTGTGTCGTCTATTGCGTGGATGATGATAGCTTGGTCCTTTGTAGGTGATGAGTCGAGTTGTGCAGCGTGGGAGTATGATTTGGTGGAGTTGTTACTTTCAGTTTGATTGGAAAATTGGGAACCCCTGTACTCAGAGGTCCCCGCAGGTTGGTGTTGGTTAGTCGTATGGTATTCCTTTGTGTTGATGTACGAGATTGGCGTTTGTTTTCACTAACATTAACACAATAATGTGGATTGGAACTCGTAAGCGAGACTGTATCGGACGTCCGTACGGTACGACGGTTAAACCGAGACTGCCCAAACTTTTTTTGTTCATTCATATATTCACGAATTATTAAACTTAATCGAAAGTCGAGAGATTTTGTAAAATATATTACCCTTTATACCAAAAATAAAATAATCATTCATTTATTAATAATTTTTATATTTTTTAAAAAAATTGTGTAAGTTCTTGATTATTTTTTAGGTAAGTATGCACTATTTCCAAATAGTTTTTATCATACTTATCTATATTGTTATCAATATTTATAGACAATCAAGTTTAGCAATTCTTTTACGATTATATGAATTCATTAACGATTTTATTATATTTCCATGTGAATTCTGATTTTTTTTGGTTTCACTACATTCCGTAGAGATTTTTTATTATAATTCAACAAAATTTAGTTCCGGATTTGTCCAGATTGAAATTTCATAGCTAATTTAGTATTTAGATATAATTTTTATAATTTAAATGAAAATTGACGGTAGTAATAGAAAAATGATCTTAAAATATATATTTTTTCATTACAAAATCAAAATTTACATATTTTGTATTAAAATGATAATTTAAATCATTTGAACATAATTTACATACAAAAATCATCTTTTTTCAACTTTTCGGTGCAAGCACTCATTAATCGTAGCAATTTTTCGAATCGAGTCGAGTTCATGGAAATATCTTGTAACAACAATGCCAGGATTCCTGAAATTTTGAGACGAACTTTGTTGAATAATTCTAATGCATGCAGTATTCTTGAACAATTTACAAAAACAGTTGCAGTAGAAAGAATAAGATTATTACTAAAAAATATAAAAGAATTATTTTTTCTACATGATAACTTGATAGAAAATATTACATCGTTTATTTGCACATTATTTTTATTTATTCTGTATTTTTATATTTCATAATTTTATGGCATGTATAATTGAATTTGAAAATGGTTCAATAAACAATCACAGCTCACAATTGAATTCAAGAAAGTTTAAAATTAAAATATTATTTGAATTCTCGAAAATTCGTTAATCCTTATATTCTTATTAGGATTATATTCTCTCGAATTTGTTACAATATATATATATATATATATATATATAATATAGTGTATAGAGGTACTATAAAATATTTTTAAATTTTTGCATATTTTTAATATTATGAAAATTCAAAAATTACTGCAGTGTGATAGATTGTAAGTTTATTGTACAACACATGTGTCAATTTATGAACGTATAAAAAATAACATCTTACGGTTTTTTAACGTTTTCAAGAAATGATATCTTCGTGATAATTTCTGAGTAGAAAACTTAACTATTATCTAATTCCATTACTAGGTGGTGTCTTTCCTAATTATTCTTGAAAGAATCTTGGGAAAGGATATTTTTCATTCGCAACATTGATTAAACTTTGATTATTCGATTTTGATTATGTTGCAAGGTGGACGTGGACATCGAGGCTTTAGAGGCGAAGAAGCACAAAGATTTGGAGGAAGCTATAGCCATTACTGACATAGATCCACAATATTTCTCGGAATTAGATGACAGACTGGTCAGAGAAAAATTTTCCGTACGCAATTATATAGAAGACACTCGTGAGATTTTAAAGGCTCGCTTATTAGCTGGACAAGAAATGGACGATTGTATTCGTATAGATCAACAATTTGTTGAGGAGCAGAAACGACTCGATCAGATCAGGGTTTGTTTTGATGAATCTAAAATTTTCAATTTGTTATTAAATAAGAAAATAACATTCACCTTAAACACCTCTGTTGTTTTTGGAAATATAAAGCTTTGTTTATTCGATACAAAGATGGCTATAATATAGCAGTAATGATTTCTTTTGTAGAGGAAAGGACTGGAGATTTCAAGGTCACTTTTATTTCTTTAAACAGAATCATATATTTTTTGATCCATTAACCGATGCAGCTTGATATTCTCTATAAAAAAAATGTTATCTATATATATCAAAAAATTGTTAGTTTAATAAATGTTTTAATTTTAATTTTGTAAAATGTATTGTATATGAAAGACGAGGAGCAGTATTCTGAAATTCATTCGCTGTCTTTCATAAAATGAAAGATAAAATATCTACTAAACTTTACACAGATTATGCAGATTAATACTTTTTATAGTGAATATAAAGCTGTATCGATTGATGGATTAAAAAATATGTGATTCTATTTAAAAAAGTGACTTTGAAATTTCCTACTGAATAATTTACGTTAATCAAATTTTTCCATATTAAAAAACAACAGAGATATTCAAGAAAGTTATTAGGACACCTTGTTTTATAATTATATTACTTAATTTAATTATACATATTATACAAATAATCTCCATCATATTGAAATACTTGGCATATTACATTTTTCATTCATTTTTTTCAATTTTGTAGAACAATACAAATCTTTTTTATTTATACTTTTAAATATTCTAAATATGAAACTGAATCGCGTTAATAAATATGTTTTTTTCAATCATTTACATTCTTATTTTCATAATTGGTATATAAAGTTTTAAATTATAGCGATAAAAGAGTTATATACAGGATATTTCATGAGGTTAACTATGTAACTTTCTCTTAAATTATTCACTATAGAGAAAAATGTTTCAAATAAAATTTATGTTTTTTAAGAGGATATCTTAAGGCCCTCACACGCGTTGAAACATGCGGCGATGCATGCATCGACTTCTAGGTTTCATGAAACTTGCATCAGAGCCAGTCTGCCTCTAAACTACCGATTTTTCAGTTTTTTATGTGATGCCAACGTTAAAACACGTGTTTTAAAATATCGGATCGTCTTTCAGCTCCAATATTACTGTTGGTAATAGGAAGTTTATTATTACTTACAAAAAATAAGAAATTAAATACTAAAAAGAAATAGACAAAAAAGATAGTTAAAGATCTAGAAATAGATTTTCCAATTCCGCAATATTAAAAGAGTTAAATAAAACAAATGAACTTTGTGATTAGAGAAATTGTCAAATTTATAATATCAGTATTTTTTCTTCTCCTTTTTGTTGTGCATTATTATCTGTAATTGAGTTTTCTAAAACTGATTCTGTATCTTCTGCATTTTCTGCATTTTCCGTAGTATCCCGTATTTTCTAAAATGAAAAATTTAATACATATTAAGAAAAAATATCCAGTTCATTTTTTCTTATGTATATATATATATATATATAAACCTTATATATTCTTATATATCTATTCTCTCCTCTTATCTATTCTTATATATCTTATATATAAATAGCAATTAAACAAACATGAAATATATCGTATTGTATTATACATCATTGAATATTTTTTATAAATATTTATGACAAATTTTATTGCGATATCTTTCACGAGTCAAGAATTATTTAAAAATCCGAAACGGATATTCTGTGTTCAACTAATGCTAGGAGTCTCATTCCTGCATCGGCAATAATTGCTTCTAATGCCGATTCACCAGTGCCAGAATTGGGCATTATTCGAATAAATTCTTCGATTAAAATTTCATTCGAATAACATTTCGAATAAATTCTTCGAATAATGCCCAATTGTGTGGCTGCAGAGAAGAGGCTGTGAAGCCGTTTTGTGTAAAACCTCGAAATAATCAAATTCGGTATACGGCTACATTTACTCATCATTGAAGTCCGTATAACGAATAAAATAAAGTCATGTTTGAATAATTTTTCCTCGAATAAAATCGTTATTACGAATAAATTTGACAGATTTATTCGTTATTCGTTGTTCGAAAACTCTGGCCGAGCTACATACATTGTAACATGCATCATGAAACCTAGAATGCATCGCCGCATGTTTCAACGTGTGTGGGGTCCTTTACGGTAGCCACAAATCTTATTCAAATGGTCATGCTTTCGAGATTTCAAGATGATCTTTGTTATATATTATTGTATATTGCATATTCAGGGTGGGTAAAAAGTCGTAGTACAACCGGCCAGGGGGTAATTCCATGTAAAAAAATAAGGAAAAAATATGGTATTTTAATATAATTATAATTTTTATATAAATTATATAAATATTATAATATAAATATAAATTTTATATAAATTACATTAATAATTATAATATGAACATAATTTTTTCATTCGAAGCTTCGTTTTTGAAAAAATCGAAATTCAGTACGAAAAAATGTTTCAAACAAAGATTGCAACATATAATATGTAATTATCTTATTATTTAGATATTAGCTAGATATTTTTTTGAACAGTAAATAACTTACGAGTTATTTCAAGTTATCTCTCTCTCTCTCTCTCTCTCTCTCTCTCTCTATATATATATATATATATATATATATATATATATATATATGTTCTTGATATAGATTAGGAATAGCATCTAGCTCTGATTCAAGCTAATAATTTATTTTTATGATTTATTTTTTCATTTTAAATAATTCATTATGAATAAAACTATTTAAAAAGAAACAAATAAAAGAAAATCATAGCGAACTTTTACTGTTTTATAAAATCTCGCATAATTTTGTCCTACAAAGGAGATTACAAGTAATATTACAGAATATCATTTATTTTTGTTCACGCATGGTTAGAAACACAAAAATATGCCCATATTCTTTATATAGTGCTACCGAAAGTTAAAGCTTACAAGCGGATACATTCCTTATGACAAAATACGAAAAAATGTAGAAAAAAATCTTTTCGTTAAAACTTTAAGAAAAATTATAATCGAACATTTATCAAATATAGTTACTGGCTAATTTTAGATTGGACATTATTTTGTGCATAATAAACACAAAAATAAATGAAAAATATAGAATAATATTTTTTCATTTAAAGTTTTATTTTCAAGAAAAATAATAAATTTTGAACGTTTTAAATCAAGAATTGACTTGGTACGCGTGTATTTCTCGTAAATTTTCGAATTTAGTTTTCTAAAAAATGCTTGCATTTAATGAAAAAATTTTATCTTGTCTATTATTCACTGTTTTCCAAAGTCGATTTTCTCAAAAACTAAGCCACCAAAGAAGAAATTTTATTTTTCATCTTTTTTTTTTATTCTTTCATAAGAAATTACCTTGTCTGCTTATAAAATTATTTATAAAGATCACCATAGCTTGATCCTGCGTCTTCGGAGATTTGTAAAAACAAGCGAAATTAACCTTGAGCATGATTTTCAAAATCGATTTTTTTTTGTTGCATTATATTTTACTTATTATGAAAAGAAATACTCTAAAAAAAATCATGGGTTTTTAACTCAACCGTTCTCTTGGAAAAGACGTTGAAATTTTATTAATTTTCGATCTCAATTTATTTGTAAAATATCCACATTTATTGTAAAATGCAGGAAAAATAGTATTTATTGTCGTAAATATCTCTAGATTCTCCATTATATAATATATCCCATATTTTTCTTTCTTTCTTTTTTGTTATTCAAACAATTGACATTTCTATATTTCATCAAAGATTCTGTATTAATGATGTAATTGATTATTAATTGTTTATTGGATGCAATATATTCATTCGGACATTTCGAGACTTTTCCTTTTCATAATGAGCAGAATGCAATAAAAAATTTTGACCTTGAAAGTATGACTATGTAAGTGTTAAGTATTGACCTTGAAAGTATTTAATGAAAAAATTTGACCCTGAAAATTATAATCAAGATAAATTTTGCATGATTTTGTAAATCTCCACCAATCTAGAGGTGTAGAATTACACTCTTACAATCTTACGTATAATTTTTGATCACACTCTGTTCGTTCAAGATGGCTTAACCTCTTAAGGAGAGGCGAAACAGAGAAATATGAAAATGTCGTAAATTTTTCAATTTTATCATCTTTCAATTACATCAGCGACGATATCGTCAGTACGTGAATGGTTTCGAAGAGTTCCTTTCGAAGGACCATGAGAAGAGCATGACGATTCTACAATTGGCCGAGGACGAGATGAAAAAAACTAGAGACGTCACAGACATGAGGAACCACCTTTCCACAGAGTATGGTAAGGTCAGATTGGAGGTATATCACTGGGAGGAGAGCTGGAGGATGGTGAAGATGTGCCAAAGGTTCCTCTATCAGGTGTCGCCGATTGCTTGGCGCGCGGATTACGACTGGATTCATCGGACTGATTCCGGAGAAAGCATTCTTCACCATGCTGATGATTTATTCGGTCGATATAGAATGGTCGAGGAAGTTGCATCATTGGACGTTCTCATAGGTGATTTTATATCTTTATTTCTTTTCTGATCGAAAGATAGTTCGATCTGTAGAGAAATAAACAATTTGTATTAGGAAATGTACGGAGTGTCCCACTGTTGAAGGCACAACCGAAAGGGGAGTGATTTTTACATGAAAAAATATATAAAAAAAAGAAAAGAATAAAATTTTTTCACCCAAGTCATTTTCGAAAAATCAAAGTTTGAAAATTTATCAGATACATTTGAATTTTACTAGTTCTGGACTGAACAACATTGATCGATAGGAGGTTATATTTTGCGAAAATGAATAAAAAAAATATAAAAAATGATTTTTTCGTTCAAGGTCTCATTTTCAAGAAAATAGAGTTTGAACATGTTTAGTGAAAAATTAATTTAATGAACGTATTTCATGAGGTTTTAAAGTTGAGTTTTCTCAAAACCGAAATGTCTTGTAAAAAAATTGTATTCTACAATTTTGATTTATTTTCACAAAATAATTTTCTATTCATTACTTATTCATGACTAGTTCAGAATTAGCTAGATTGAAGTACAATTAATAAATTTTGGAACTTGATGTTCTTGAAAACAAAGTCTTAAATACTAAAAATTTATTCTTTATTTTCGACTTATATTTTCATGCAATATCGTTTCCTCCTTTGCTATATCTTTAATACTAAGACACCCTGTACAATATTGTTAATAGTCAACCATAAATAGCTATTTATACAGTTCCATATTAAATCTTCATCATATCTGTATATTTTGAAATTACTTTCAAATATTAAGCATCATTTAAAAATAATTATAATATAATAAAAAAGTATAAATATTTCATAATTGTATTATACTATTATATTTATGTTATTTTACATTGTGTTATGTTAAATCAAAGAAATCCAGCGTTGGCTAAGCAAGGATTAATGTTTTGCATAAAACTTTTATTAATTATTTTACATGAATAGTTTATTCTTTCAAGATTTATTTTTATTCATTAATATGAAAGAAGATTTGGAATAATCTTAATTCTAGCTAGATTATAGGTGTTTATGCAGTTAAATTTTTAGCTGTAAAAATACGATACATAAATATGAAACAGGATATGAAAAAATATTCGAAATAATTTTTAACTTTCTAAGTATTATAATATGTATTTAGTAGAAAATCCAGCAAATGATATGATATTTTGTGGACATTTTGCGATTTATTAGATTAGTGCATATGGAACTTCGCTACTTTTATGAAATAATTATAATAATTTAATAGACGATATCTATTAAATTTTTTGTATTATGCATTATTAATCACATCAAAAAAGGAATGTACTATAAATCATGTATAATATATTTAATTTGAAAAAGATTTATGGCATTAAAACTTCAAATGACCATAACGAATAATCAGAATATCCTCATATGATTTTAGCAGCTTTTTCCAAAAAATATCATGAAAGTTATTGTATATAGATATAGAAAAAATTATTATTTTTTATTCTGTGTAGATAATTTCTTGTTTAATGGAAATTAATCAAATTTAACGAATTGTTTTGAAAAAGACTGTAACAGCTCCATTCGACAATTTTTCAGTTAAAAAAATGACAATTAACTGGAGCACCAAAACTAATTTGTTGTTAGAAATATACACTATGTTTCACGAGATTACGAAAAAATTTATCTATATCAAATGTACTATATGTAACGAAAAGTACTGTAAGTAAAAATATTTATTTTTATTTATTTTCGCAGTAAAATGAAAGTTACTTTGGATTTTATACATAGAAATGTGTAATTTTTTTTTTCGAGAATGTAACGAAATTAAGTTTGACACAGAATATTTTTCTTATTACGTTCTTGCAAATACTTGAAAAATTTACAATACTGAGCTTGTATGACATTTGAGGTCATTGTTGTCTATCGTTGTTGCACGTCTTGATATATATTTTTATATGACATAAAAAAATCTGAGATTAAAAATATAAAGAACATAACAAACAATTAAAGGTGAAAAAATTAAACTTTCATCTCAAAAAAAGTGAGAACACACACACACAATATATAGCAAAAAATTTATTTGTTATTTATTTATGTTTATAAAAATATGAATTTGCATAAATATCCGTGGCTTGGTAATAACAGTTTTTATCTAACTTTGGTTAAAAAATTCGTGTCTCTCGATAGAAATGATTGCCTTATACTTCTAGATTTATTCGAGCAGGATGTTACGGATGCAGGTCCAACAGATTTGTACTTCAAAGATCCGTTCGAGCTGATTCACGTGTTCAGAGCAATTGAAATGCAAAATTTGAACGCACTGATCCATTTAGAGACTCTGGCAGAACCATTAACTGATCTGGTGATGATGATTAATACTGCTGAAGGACAAATCATGGCTGAAGTTACGGAAATAACCAACACAATCAACGAATTACAAGTAATAATTTAATTAATTATTTCAATTAACTTGTTAAGAGTAAGAGTAAAATTTATGTTGATTGAAGCAGTAGTGAAAAATATCAACACGTTGATTGCCATAGTAGTTATTATTAGTGGTCGATGTTTCCATCCTTGTAAATAAATTTTAAACAATTAAAATAAAATGAATATTATCGATAAAACAATTCTAAATGATATAATAACTAGATAATACAGTGGAGCCTTTCATACTCGAACTAATGGGAAGATAAAAATGTTAATAGAATTTTCGGATAATAAAACAAATATTTTTCTAATATTAAATTTCATATAGTGGTCTATTTTACGAGGCCATCTTTTCGAATTGTGATGATATAAAAAATATTTTTTGCCTAATATGAATGGTATAACCGGTAAAAAAGAATCTTTTTTTCAAGGACTTTGATATTTTTTCATTTTCAGGTCATCGATATTTGTTTTCCATATAATTATGTATATATTTTTTTTATTATATCGTATAGCTGATAAAAAAATGAAAGTCTGAAATCATATATTGTTCAATTGTTATAGTGTTAAAATAATAAAATTGTACAATTATTTATAAAACTTCCGTAATGATAATTCTAACAAATAATACACATTTCTTACGCACAACTCTCATTTCGAAACGTTTGCTTTCAATGGATTAAGAGCGAGTCAAAAAAAAAGAAAGAAAAATTTTCACTCATACGTTTAAACAGAACAAAAATGACTAAAATTTATCGACTTTAGGAATCATAAGATATAGTTACGACGGTAGAATAAAGAATATTAATATTTATCAATTTTAAGAATTATGAGATATACTTACGATGGTAAATTCAGGATACCATTCGCAAATTAGAAACCAGAGCTGCAGAATTGGAAAGCTATGCAAACGAGCTTCTGGAAACGGTGTTCCGTGATTCCGTTTGTTCGGAGGAAGTGCTTCGTCTTCAAGTGTTCGTCGAAGATGCGTACGAAAGCTGTGTGGGACCGAACGATGCGAATCTAGACAGTTTCTTTATGATGAAATGGATCGAGAAGATCCACGAGGAGTTAAATTTGCAGCTGGACACTTTACCACTGGAAGTGATTCAAGTTTACGAGAAGGAAGGCTTCAAGCAGGAGCTGAGGGCTATGAAAGAGACAGAGGAAGCTGCCAAAAAGGTTAAACAATTACAAAATTACACAAATTCTGAATATTTTATGATTAGATTGTACATATTTGTGGAAAGAATTCAAAAAATGCATTTACGGAGAATTTAAAAATGCAGAAATACGCAGAAATAAGCATAAAACTATACAAAACGTTCGAGGTATAAATTGAAAATGAAGGCTAATTTTTTTCCACATAAAATTTTTATTCTTTCATTTTTTGCTCTACATGAAATTTAGATATTTTTGAAGTGCATTTGATATAAATTAGTTTATTCCGGATTGGACAGCAATAAATAACCGACAGAAACACGCGAGAATAAAATTTAAAATAAAAAATTTAGAATCAAATTTCTTCGTGCGAGGTTCACGAGAAAATTGAATTTGAAAATTTATCAAGTACACATGTATTGCATTGTAGCTAATTTTTAATTAAACATGTTCGAAGTTCTATTTCCTTGAAAACAAAAACTTTCGTTCTACATTTTTTACTTATTTTCACATATAGAATAATTATGCTCTATCCAATCCAGAATTAGCCAAATTTAAGACAAATTTTCAAATTTAATCTTCTCCAAAACGAAGTCTTAAATGTAAAAATGTTATCCTTTCTTTCCGACTTATTTTTGCTCTCTATCCGATACAGTTCATTGTCAGACTGCGGATTGTTGTGCATCATTAAATTTTCATGAGCATAATTAAAGAGATAGCAAAATTGTTTCTTCTACATAGAATTATCATTTTTCTTTAAATATTTCATTTTTGCATATTATGTGCATTGTGTGCATATTTGCATCTTCAAATTTTCCACAAAAGCGTGAAAATTCGTAGTCTACTTATTACAGTATCTCATTGACGAAAATCGTCACGTTACTTAAATTTCATTTCTTTACTTATACTTGCAAAATTTACACAAATGTCTACTTATGATCATTCCAATATACTTCAATAGTCTTGGACGCGTGAAACGATAGATCAGTGTCACTTTGTTCGTTACAGTTCGAGCTTATGATTCAATTGGTGGTATCTTTGCAACGTGCTATGGAACCACCTCCGATAAAAAGACGGCCTTTAATGTGGCGATCGATTCCAAAAAGCCAAAGATTGAAATCGACAGCACCCGCGCTGAAACCAACCGAAGAGGAGAAGATGCAATATTTGACCTTCACCGACTATTGCAAACAGGACTTCACTGCCTATCGTGCTCAATTTCCGGACGATTTTGACCTGACGTTCCAGGAAAAACGTCCAGAATCAGTTGAAAATGTAGAAGTCACCGAGGACCAGAGGAAAGAAAGAGATACCAATATCAGCTGATCGAATGATTTTTTTAAACAGAATATTAATAAATATACCAAAGTTTTTTATTTCGTTACTACGTTTCGATTTAAAACTTATTGCTCTATTATGTAAAATAATCAAAACGAACGACTCGCTCATTGATAATTAGAATCGAGTCACTATGCTAAAACCAACAACGATTTATTATTGTTAGCCGAGTCCAAAATTGTAATCGAGATAAAGGTTTGCCTCTTTCCACTTTACGTTGTTACAGATTTTTGTTATATGCGAATTAATCGTGAGATCAGTCTTTCAAAGCTAATTGCTGTGTGCAAAAATGCAGTCCTAGAATGTTTCGAATAAATATATCGACGACGTCCTCACCCAGTCAGACAACAAAAGTAATTTTATAAATTACTTAAGTATTAATGAAATTCGTCATAGTAAGATTGAATCATAAAGCATAATCATAATATTTAGGGGGAAGTCATATAGTATTGATGTTTTGTGAGTTAGAGTCGTAAACATCAAAATTTCAAAAAATAAGTTTGTAATTTAAATGAAGATTTGAACTATATTTTTTTTTTGTTGCGAAATGTAAAAAAAAGGAAAAATTATCACAAAGTGACTGATCAAATATTAAATTAATAAATTTAAATGATTAGAAATATTAATTAAAAAAATACTTAATTGAAGACGGGAGATTTTTATTCAATTTTTATTTTTATTTTTACAAATAAAGTAATAATTATTTTCTTTATTTTTCAATTGGTACGTTTGATCTTTTGTTTCATAATTTGAGATGACATTTCTATGAAAAAAAGATAGACATGTAATTCAATTTCAGTTGCCAACACAATAAATTTACAAAAAAATTTTATCTCTACCAGTTAACAGTTCGTTGATTGGCATTGAATAACAGTTGAATGATTGATGTACGACAAACATGTGGAAACATTACAGGCAACAGTGTATTATACATATACTGTACTATACATTGAAAAACTAGGTATTCTTATGCACTAGAGAGAATTACATACTTGAAAAACAAAACATCAACTTTGAAAAACAATTTTTAACTCACTAAATATCATTATATGGATATATGTTCAATCGGTAGATCCTATGAGAGCCTGAAGCTAATGAATCATTCCACTCTTGAACTAAAGTAAATAACAATCAATTTTATGAAATTTTTATTTTGGAAGTTTAGCATGTAAACAATATGTAAATTATACATGATATAACACACATATATAATATAATACAGTAGAAAAGTTTAAAACTTACGTTTAGGAGTGGCAGTTCCGATGATTTTGATCTTTACATTCATTTTCAGTCGTTCTTCGTCAAGGACATTCTTTTGTATAACCCTCAAGAAGAGTAGTCATGTCGCTCATCTTTTTATTAAAAACTTATTGATAAAAGATATTTGAAAAATATAGCAATTGTTCTGAGCAAAGTTTATAAAAAAATACATAATTTTCCGCACAATGTTATATATAATATTATGAACATATATATGTTATGAAACAAAAGCTTGAACTTCGAATAGTATCCTGTACTAATAGTATGGGAACTTCGAATAGTGCCTTGATTTATAGCAGGGTCGAGATCTCACGCTATTTTTGAAGAGAAAACTCAGCAAGAAGACTAAGGCCTTGTTGGCTCATTAAAACTAGAGGGTCAGATTACTCGAAATGTCCATGCAAAGTTCAAAAGCATACAACATGCCATATGCCATCTTCTCAGGGGAAGACATTTAAATGAAATATTTAAACAAAACATGCTCTGCGCGGAGTTGACAAATAGTGTCAACGCTCCTATCTGGGAATTCAAAACCGATGAAGAAAGAAACGAGGAAGTTTTCCTCAATTTTCCATCGGCTAATTGAAAAATCGTCTGACCTCCAATTGAAGCAGATCGACTCCTGCCATATGTCTTCTCTATACTCCTGAATATTCTTCGACGTATCGTTGCGTTTAAGTCGAAGGAATATTCCCTTGATAATCAGCGCCAGCACCAAACAGTATAATCTATTTTCATACATAAAATCGCAGCCTTCATTCGACTTTGTGTGCTGTAATGAACCAGCACACTGCAAATGATCAGCACCCCCATCCCATAAGAAATCTAACCAATCAAATCCACTTTTGGATAAATTAAAATTGAATTTGGATTGATTACATTGATTGATATTGGTATGTATATGTATATGTTCATAATAATTTAAATATTGTATATTGTGCGAGAAAATATGTATTTTTGTCTAAATTTATACAAAATTTATAGATCTATATAGCTATACTATATATCTATATAGTTTATATAACTGAAATATCTATATATTTATATAGCTATATCTAAATATGTATACATCCATACTATATCTAAATATTTATACCACTATATTTAATATTATACCACTATACCATTATATTTACTATATTTATATAACTAATCTATAATTAAGCAGAATAATTTATAAATCAGTCTGAATTAATATGAGTCACTGTAAAAAATAATTTGAAATAAATGATAATCATGTTTAAGACAAACGCATTCTTAACTGAAGCATTCTTAATGCTCTCATTCAATATTAAGTTTTTAGAATAATTAATTTTGATATAGACAGTTGAAGGTCAATATCTTGATGTGACTCTAGCATAAATAAATAAAGATTTACATTTCTTCAGTAATTTAAAAACTCCGATCTTAAAATTTTGTAAATTTTCAGTTCTTTAAAATGAAAATATCCCTTGAGTAAAAATAAGAGTTATTTTGTTTTCCTTTTATTAGAATGTTTAAAATGAAAATTAAATTTATATAATATAATTTGTAAAAATATTTAGCACGAGAATTGGATAATTTTTTATGCTTTATAAAACGATGTCATTAAATTGATTTTTCTGACTTTGAAGAATCGAAAAAAATGCCCGATACTTCTTTTAAAATCTCCTACAAACTTGCAAAATTTAAAAAATGTTGGAATTTTCGAATTACCGAGGTTTTCTCATTTAATAAAGGTTTTAATGAAAATTACAAAACTATTCTGAATTTTTATTCAAGTTCTCTAAAGGAAAGGAATTTCTTTAAAGTAAAATATAATCTTTCATCCTTCTAAAATTCGATGCTTTGCAATTTAAATAAAATAGCAAAAGCAAAAGAAAAAGAAACGCAATAAGTGACTACGAAATAAATCTCAGAGTAATTAGAAGTGGTTTTTGATTAAAAGATTATGCAATATACAAATAACCATTATGTGAGTAGAGTAACACTTGAAAGGAACGACGAAAGTTATTTCTTAATTCTCGTTCACGAAGTTGAACGGAAGAAACAAAAATAAGAAGCAACGTAGCGAATAACTGGAGGAAATTATTGTTTTAGACGGAGAGTTCACCGCAGCCCCTCCAATTATTCATAGTCTTGCACGATTTTGATATTACCGTCGTGGACGAGTTAGTGAATAATTCACGAGGATTTCCGACTCGAAAATCTTCGTCGTCCAATTAAATAATTGAATTAATCAGGAAACGCACTAAACGAACAGATAGCTTCTGCGTATTCCTTCTCCTTTCGTCTCTCTCTTCTTTTAATTGAAATACTTGTGCAACGCGAAACATTGATCGAACTCAACATCAAGGACTTGTTGCAATTGCAAAGATGTCGAAGATTTCATTCATGCCTCATCTGTTTTCCATTTTTTAATCTCTTCAGTTTTTTTAATTTGACTTTTAATTTTTGATTGAGTGATTTAATATTTTAATCTTGCAAGTAGGTTAGTCAATAAATACGTTACAGCCTCCGCGAGAGTAAAACGCGTAAATGAAAAGTGTACTTTTTATTGGTAATATAAATATATCTCCTAAGTATTTGCAAGTATTTATCATAGTGAGGAAAAAACAAATGATAAACTATGTTTGCGAAAAATTTGCGATACTACTGTAACACGTTAAACGTTACACGAGTTTTATATATAATATATACATATTTTCTTTAGGAATGACTATAATTTGAAATATATTATACTGTAACATTTAATCTTGTTGTTGGAAAAATAATTTAGAGAAGCATCAATTTGAGAAATTACTTTGTTTCGCTGACAATGAGCACAGCATTTCTTTATTCTTCGTATTTCAGACACACACTCTATACTACATTTCTTTTTCCTACTCGCAATACGCCACATTCACACGACACACGTACATACATTACCAACCTTGGTTGCTTCGCTGATCGACATTCGTAATGTACCAACCTAATAAATCTTTTGTGTTGTTACAATTTTCTGGTGCGTAAAATTTATTTTATCTTCTATTTATTAATCTTATATTAGTTTATCAGTTTAAAAAATTTTTAATTTTAATTTTTCTTGATATTATTTAAAAAGTAATATCGGTCTTTGTGATCGATCAATGTGTTAAGATTGTCGTGATACTCATCAATGATATTCCTAAGCATTTACCGTTCAATACGTGAATTTACAAAATGTTTTATTAATATAATCTCTCAGATATAGATATTCAATTTTATATTGCGATTTTATATACATTTTATATACATTTTATAAGAAAAATGTATCAAATTTATACACATTTATCCATCTCACCATTCTCTAGTATTAATATAATATAATCATATTTGCCGAATTTTATTCAAGATTGACAAGATATGCCAAATTTTTTGATGGTAATATATATTTAAATACTATAATATAATGTAATGTTTTTGTAATTAAATAATATAATACAGCAGAATATATGCTACATATAAAGTAAATGGAAAATCTAAAACGAGATCTTATATTTTGACATTCAATTTTTGAGAAAATCGAGTTTGAAAACTTATGAAGCACGCATAAACTAATTCTTGACATATTCAAACTTAATTTTCTTTAAAATGAAAATAACTTTTTAAACTCGTTTTCTTCAAAAATTTAGTTTTAAACGAACAAGTTCTGTCTTACATTCTTATATTTATTTTTATTTGTATCATGATTTTTAGAATATTCTGTGCGTTAAGATAATTTTTGAAAAAGTTAAAAATATTAAATTAGGTTAAAATTTATTTAGTAAAGTAGTCGAATAAAATATAAACTCAAATCTAATTCAACATGAAAGAACTACTATGCTATTATAGAACAGTTATTTAGTTATACTATTTTAACTATTAGTTTTAGATTAACTATTATATGACATCTCAACGTGTCATACTATCTATTTATTTTATATTTTAATTTTTTTATCAGTAAAATCTTATCAATTGTTTAGATAATAACATGACATATAAATAATATAACATAAAGTATAAATAATATAATATAAATAAATAACATGTTTGTACTTATTATATTATTTATTATTTATATATAGTATTATGCCACTTGAAACCATTTAACTCTTGTCTAATATTTTTTTATATTGTCAACGATTTTGAAAATATTCGAGTAGGTCGAATTACCCAGTATATTTATTCTTTATTTTTTCATATCCTACATTTAGGTACATATTTATAGTTTCGTAAATACAGAATAATCTGAATAATAAAGATTATTTTTTAGTTCCATATATAAACAAATTATTATTGAAAACAAAGCATAATAATAATATTAATACTAATTGATAATAACAGTATATAATAATATTCATTCACGTGCTTATGGTCATAAACATTTCTCATGCAGAAATATTACATTTTCTTTGAGTTTTAAATGACAAGAAAATCGTTTTGAAAAAAAGATATTTTGTATTCTTTTTCAACTGTGTAATTATTCAAGTAGAAGCTAATAGCCAATAATAGTTAATTTTTTCCACATTAAAAATGGGAATGTCCTTTCTTTCTTATTCTTTTCAATGTCACCATACTGGATAAATTTTAACATTAAGAATGAAAATGAAAAATATTCAATAAACTATAATTCCAAAAGAAGAAATGAAAAAGAAAAAGAAAAATAGTAATATCAAAATGAAATTCAGTACAATTCAAATCCATGTTTAATACACCTAACGCCATTACTACTTATTTTAATTAACTAAGTAACAAAATTATAAATAATTAAAATAATTATAATTTTCACGAATTTCCAGATTGATGTAAATTATACAGCCACTTTAAAAATTAACAAACGTGGAAAAATTGACAAATATGGCAAATTATACTATATTCAATCAACTGTCTATTGGTATACAATCTTTTACTATTGTAAAAAGACTTGTTAACGTGTTTGGGGGACAAATATCCCATAATTCAGAAAAGAAATACGTGTTTATGCGTAGCAACCAATGTTCCAACTTATGAAACTTCTGAAAGTGAGTTATGATAATTCTTAACTTTTAAAGTCATTTAATTTTCATTAGAACGCTTTGTACAATCAACCATTGTACAATCAAGAAAAGCCATGCTGGAACTTTTACAACTTCTATAGTCTTCTCAAAACTTGATGATCCTCGACTCTTGCATTCGTTTCAACATGAAATTCATTGAAAGTACAATGAAGAACGTCGTTTGTTTTAATTGCAGTAAACAATCATTCGGTTCATTGAATTATCAAACAGAAGAGATGGAATGAAATTAAAAAAGAACAGAGAGAGAGAGAGAGAGTGTGTGTAATTGAAAAAAAATTGAATTAGAGAAAGAAAAAGAAGCGTTGCTTCTGAAATTCTTATGTAAATCAACGAGTTCCATAATTGTGAGATTACTTTCACAGAGTGGTTGGAGAATTTTTCATAGGTTTCTCCTTTGCATTCTCGTTTCCCAAAGGACTCTGCCAAGAACAAGAGAATCTGAATGAAGAAGGTAGACAGAAAGCACACATGTATAAACTATGAAAGAAAAGATCGGCGGAAGTGGAAAGAGGGAACATGTAAAAGAAGTAATTTCTCGAATGGCATGATAAAAAATGGAATAGAAATCAACAAACAAGGATAAAAGGTCGTATATTTTTTCTTGTGGAAAATCGACCTAAAAATTTGCACGAGGCAAGCGAGTCGATATTTGTTATCAATTTTCGAAATTAATATTTAATTATCTTGTTTATTAATTCAATATGTGTAACCTAATTTTACAGAGAATGAATGTTAAGTTTGACCTTCATTTAAGTATTATTTTAACATTCATTATGTGAAAATACAACGTTCTGCAACAATCAACTAAAAAATATCGAAAAGAAATAACGAAAATATTTTTAAGATCTCGTTTTCGAGACGATCGATTTTGAATATTTTTTTAAACATTTTTGAATTAAATTAATTTTTTCGTAAGACAAGTTTCTGAAAAAATTAAATTTGAAAATTTATCAAGTACACCAATTTTGTTTTACATCTTTTACTTACTTTTGTATATAGAATATCCTCGCGTCGATTATTTGCTATTGTTCAGTACGGGATTAGTCCAATTCAAGTATAATAAATTTTCAAACTCGATGTTTTCGAAAACGGAGGCTTTAGTGAAAAAATTTTATTGTTTCTCTTCGATTCATTTTTATATATAGAATTACAACATATATATCATTGTTGTTGAAAGGTGTTTATTGTTAAGTTTTTTCACGAATATATATACAGAGACGAAGATATTCGTATACTAGATAAAAAAAATGGTCTATTTACCTTTATGAGAAGATAGTCAACAATCCAGCAATCCGGTTTTTCTAATCTTAAAATGCTAAAACTTTGACTCTGCGTTAGCTTTCTTCGAAGATTTTACATCAT
This sequence comes from Tetragonisca angustula, assembly GCA_036937485.2. Classification (NCBI taxonomy): domain Eukaryota; kingdom Metazoa; phylum Arthropoda; class Insecta; order Hymenoptera; family Apidae; genus Tetragonisca; species Tetragonisca angustula. The sequence continues at coordinate 415,937 of JAWNGG020000098.1, read as the reverse complement.
GTAGCAAGTGGAAAAGTAAGCTTACTTTTGTTCTCAAAAATTGTAAAAATTCAAACTTTGAAAATGTTAAAAAATTCTCTTCATGATTAAACGTACGATAATCTTGAAATTTCTCTTTACAATGATCTTTTAAAATTGTATTTAACATTTTATTGAACATTATTACTTTGAACATTAAGATTAAATGGAAAAATGTTAGGATTTCTTGAAGTTTCGTCTGATGTTCAATAAAATGGCAAAATAAATTATATGGTAAGTTTAAGGAATTTATGTAAAAAAAAATTTTAGAAGTTTAGGAATTTATGTAGAAAGAATCTTCAAGATTATAATAGATCTAGTTATGGAAAAAATCTTTTCAACGATTTTGAAGGCGTTTAAACTTTTACAGTTTTCAACAATAAAGGTATCTTTGTTTTTGCGTGATGTAAAAATATCATATTTGAGAAAGAGAATTTCAGATTGGTAAAGTAGATTTCACGCTTTAAAATGAAGCTAACTGGAGTGTTGTCCAATTTTATAAAGTTTAAACGATTTAAAATTTATCGATAGTTTTTCATCGATATACTTTTACCTCTTTTTGTAATATATTTTAATGACATTAATTATTATAAATAGTCACATCTCTAATTAAACCGTTCAATGCGAGTGATATCACCGAAAAAATTAGCAAAAAGTTATTATAGTTATAACCATTGTTACTGTTAAATATCGTTTTGTTAGTATAATGACAACAACATAACAATAGATTTGTTGTAAGTATTATATAAAAAGAAGTATACCAAAATTTGTTGATACAAGCACGCGATATACAGGATGTTCGACGTACAGTTTAACTCATACAGTCATAACTCATTTGACAAGAAAAAGATTTTGAATAAAAATTGCTCAGTATCGAGTGTGCAACAAATAGCGATAATAATAAAAATTCGAGAATAATCTGTTTTCATAGCGAAACTAAAATCACTATGAGTTTTTCAAAGTACGATTAAATATTTTTTCTCGCCACATCAAGAGATATTAAGACGAATTGAACATACTTTATATTTTTGTTGTATTTTATAAATACAATACTAGATAATAGTGTGGTTCATTTAAGTAAAGCCAGATCTGTCTAGGGTGATGTAAAATATGGCAAATGTGGCAGGAAAGTACATATTCAAAAATAAAGTTATATTGAGTACATACTGTATATTTATATAAACTTTTCTCTTATTTTAATATTTAGTGCTGTTCTCATATATTTTGAATCACTTATATATGTAGTGGAATTAATTTTTCTTGGAATTTTAATTTTGGACAATATGAATATATTTAGCCTTAGATTATTAAATGAAAACATAGAACTTTTGGTCTGAAATATTAGATGAAAACATAGAAATAATTATTAATTATCATAAATATTTATAAATTAGCATTAAACATAAAAAATCATGCTTTATTATTATATGCGAAGATGTATAATTATTTTTTATTATCGGTGAGCTATTTAATAAATTATTGATAAAATATATTCTCTGATATGATAAAGAATATATAGAATTTAGAATTAACAATTTTTTAAATTAAAAATCTCGTATTCTTTTTGCAGGACAATGTACCTATGTAACAAAACAGGAAATGATATGAAAAATTCGCAATATCGATATAAGATTTGGAACGACTTGGATAAATGAGAATTTTGACCTTGACTGACAGACTGTCTGCAGACTGTCATCTTGAGTGAAAAAGTTACAAAGAGAACTTGGAAAGGTGAGGGCTACAGCGAGTCAAGTGCTACCTGTCTGCCATTGATTCCACTTGTAAAGCAGAGTTGGCGAGGGTTGGTTAGTTAGATATCGTTATAAATGATCTTCAGGATTTTTCCTTCAATTTGTAGCAAGTGACGACATTTGCGTGTGCTCGCGATAACAACAATTTGCTGAACTGGAAAGAGAAAAGGAAGAATTTGTATAGAGAATCTTTTCTAAAAAATAATGAAAACAAAAACCGGTACAAAATCATACAAAGTAGACTTTATGTGAAAAAAATATAGCAGAAAAAATAGTAAAAATTAGTCAATTTTAGGCCTGCTAACAATGAAAGTTTTTTGCAGAATTGATGCTACATGTTGTAAGGAATTTAAAATGCATAATTATATCTTGGATATGGTGGGAAAACTATAAAAAATAAACGTAAATTTCGGAATATGAACTTGTTCAGATAATGATAAAATAATTATTCAAAAAATTCACTAAATTGTTGATTATATTTAAAAAATTATGATTGTTACGTGAAAGCCAAGTTAAAAATTGGTACATTTCTACTATTCTATTATTGTGTTTCCTTTTTAAAACTTCATTTGTTATTGAAAATTAAATTTAGAAACTTGTCAAGTCTTCAAGAATTTGAATTGATTTCGAACTACAGAATGAATTATAATCAATAACAATTATTTAATGTGCAAAAATAAGATCAAATACACATGCCAACTCTTATAAATACACATTAAGCCAATTCTTAACCAGATATATTTAAACTCTATTTTTTCCTTTTTTTCAAGACGAAGCTTTAGATGGAAACATTTTATTTTACAGTTTTAACTTACTTTCGTAGTTAGAATAATCGCTTCGCTCACATTGTTCACTCCTCTTCAATTCGCCAAGTTGAGCAAAACAACAGTTGAGCAGATTCTCAATTTTACTCGATTTTCTTGAAAATGTCATTTTTAATGAAAAAAATTCTTTCTTCTTCATTCTTTCTTTTAGAGTAGAATTTTTTCATGTAAAATTATTTTCTTTTTGGTTGTATCTTGGAACATATTTTTGGACATGAATCTTTCATAAGCAAACTGATCAAATACATTTTTTATCAATATGGTAGATTACATAATTATATTGATGGATTCGAAGAACTCGATAATTTTATGAATATCAATGTTTTTAGTTTAGACCAGAATATTATATTAGACCTTAGAATATTATATAGGATGTTTCGTATTTTAATATTTAAATATTACCACTCGAATACATCGAGTACACCACGAAGTGTATTTAGCGATATGTATGTATGATTATTTGTTGAATCGTTTAGACAAAGGATGGTTTAGGATGAAGAAATTTATTGATTTATTTTTAGATATTTATGACCAAGGACAATAATTCATTCGTTTTTTCATGATTAAGATTAAATTACTACGTAGAAAAAAGTCCATAAATGTTTCATTAAAAAATTATAACAAAAATATAAAATATAAATTTTTTTATTATATATAAACTTTTTTATTTCTGGAATCCAAATTTTGTACGAATACCAAGTAAAACTAATTAATTTTCTAAAATTACTATTCGAATTATGACAAAATTATCTATTAGTTTGTTTTTTTATTAAAGAAAAACGTTTAGAAGACTTTTTTGCTCTATTTCACAAAAACAAAGATCATACAAACAAATAATAGTAAAACAAAAAAGTTTTAATTTTCTTATTCATTAAGTTTATTTAGATTAATCAGTTTAAGAAAGTAACTGAGACATCAAATCATAGTGACAGTGCATCAAACATTGTTGTAAGTCGCTAGCATTTTAAGCAGTATCTTTATTAAATAGATGATAGTAATGGTATTATAAGATAATATATAATATTAATTAATATTAATTAATATAATAATAATATAACATGATAATGTGAATGATAAATGTTAACATGAATAAGTGTAAACAAATAAGTATATAAAATCATTTTGCTTCCTTTTTCGCGATTTTCTCCAAAATTGAGTAAAAACAAAAAAATCTTTAAAGAAAAAAATCTCTTTTTTTTTTTCTTAGTCTAATTTAAAACATTAAATAAATAATTTTTGTACTTTTGTATTTTTGTTATTTTGTCATTTTCTTACACATTTATGTAAACTATAGTATTTTTAAATTATATACACTGTATTCGTATTCAAATATTTTTAGGTAAAAAGATTAATTTCAATATGTTTGAATTTTTCAATTATATAACTTGTTTCATAAACTAAAATACTATAGCCTTAGAAAACTTTGTGTACATGATTCTATGTGAATTTATCACAATTTCGAATATTCACGAACTTGTTTTAAAAATTAAAATATTACAGGTAGATCTAGAACTTTATAGTATTGGTTGTGTATGGATTTTCTATAATCTCGTAAAATATTATGTTATAGAATGAAAATTCCGTTAAAAAGTGAAAAGTGAAACTATTTTTTCCTATTACGAAAAAAGCATCAGCTGTGTACGCGGTCTGAGAAGAATGCCGGCATTTCAGTGAAAATCGCCGAGGGAAAGGTCGGATTTTGCGTACTTCGAAGAGGCCTTTCGAGATTATCCCCATAGCAACGAGAATTGCTCGATAGCAGACTGACTAGGGTGCTCTTCAGCAAACTCCTCTCTCCTCTTTTGGAAACAGAGAGACACGGAGGAACACGAGATATATAGAGTATTTTGCCCTTTATCACCGGTTTTTCTTGGTCCTCCTGCGCTATATTGTTCATCATTCAGTTGTCCGTGAACTCTTTTCGAGCAGAAAGAATCCTTTGTCTCGCGTGCCACTCATCCTCGCGTTCGAACGCGCTCGGCCCGCTTTACATTACACCAACAAATTTTTCCAGATTCTTTTCTTTCGCGTACCTATTTACAAATATAAATCTGTCGATTCTGTAATAACGTGTTCTTACAATTTGGAAGATTTTTCTGCGCTAGCACTTTATTATAGTAGTTAGATGTTGTTTTATATTACAGAAAGAAATGCATCGCTTTTCTTTGGAATTTTCATATAAAAGCTCCAATATTAATAAATTTTGCAAGAAAATAAAATTTATATTACAAAAAGATATGTTTCTCTCTGGAATTTTCATATAAAAGCTCCAATATTAATAAATTTTTCAAGAACAAAAAGAAATGCATTGCTTTTCTCTGGAATTTTCATATAAAAGCTCCAATATTAATAAAGTTTGCAAGAAAATAAAATTTATATTACAAAAAGAAATGCATTGCTTTTCTCTGGAATTTTCATATAAAAGCTCCAATATTAATAAAGTTTGCAAGAAAATAAAATTTATATTACAAAAAGAAATGCATTGCTTTTCTCTGGAATTTTCATATAAAAGCTCCAATATTAATAAAGTTTGCAAGAAAAGATAGAAATACAGCAGTACATGAAAATGAGTACAAAATATTGTTTGTAAGATTTTTAATAGTAGGACAGTGAATAACAAAAATAAGTAAACATTCAAATTTGCACAACGTAGTTTTTCGCAAAAATGATTTATTAACATAACAATAAAACTGAAGGTTGAAACAAAATTTTTTTTTAAATTATATAACTTAATTTAATAAAGTATTAATTTTGTAAATTAAAATTTAATTTATAATTATGTAACTAATATATTAATATATAATTAAAAAAAATTTTTTTTTATTCTATTTATTAAAAATTATTATTATTTAAGATTTTTAATCATAAACAAATTTTTACATATAATTTTTATCCTATATATAATTTATATATATATTTGCGTGATTTGTATGCAAAATTTGCAATGATAGTCTCTTTTTGACATTTTAGATATTCTATCTTTCTTAGAACAAATAACGTATACATATTTCTTACATCCTTCCGATAAATTTTTAGATAAACGTTGATTTTAGTCGAGACAACTCCGGTGATATTGATCTACGTATATCGAGGACACTCTTCTGACTGTAACTCCAAGAGATTTTAGTCATCGCTCGTTATTGCATGCAAAATTGTTAAAAATAAAACATATTCCAAGCGAACTTCTATATCTCAAAATTAAATATAATTGACAAGTTTTTTGAAATTATTCCATCCATTTCCATACATTGAATTGAAATGACTATTAAATTTGTAGCAGAGAAAATAAAGTGAAAGGAAGAAATTTATAATATAATAAAGAACACAAGTTTCTATTAGAACACAAGTATATTTTGCTAGAAATCATTTGAAATTTTAGACAATACATTGTGACAAGTATATAAAATTTCCATAGGAAATTATAAATTGATCATTTTCGTAGTTTTCAGAGATGGATTTCAATTTTCAAATCCATAGTAAGTTCAGTCATGAAAAATATTTTCCATGCATTTACATATTATGACAATTTATAGCATTTTTAACAACAAAAATATCTTTATCCGCTAGATGATATAAAAACATTTTAGAATAAAATAAACGACACATTTTACTATATGATTTCTTTTTACAAAATTATAACAGTTTCAATATCCAGTATTCAAATATTTAAATATCCGAATATTAATACACATTGTGTCATTTGTCACATTTAGAAGATTCTAAAATGTCTTTGAGAAATTAAAGATACTTGAGTAAAATTTAGATTACTAAAACATCAATTAATGGAAGAGTTTTAAAAAAGATAAGAACAAAAATTTAAAAGAAATTATTATACTTCTTACACATTTAAATTGAAGACATTCTATAGAATGAGAGTAAAATCTTTTTAATAAAAATATAGCAATATCTTTTATTTATCCTCATCTTTTTTAAAGAACTATCCCCTAATATGAATATTTCTCTCGTATGGTTTATATTTTCTGAGCAGAAGTCATAACATTTTGACATCAAGTTAAAAAATGTAATGCAACATTTCCTGTTGCAACATTTCTATTACGAGATCTTTAAATGTTGAAGTTGAATTTGAAGTTACAGAAGTAGTACAATATGATGAAATATGTTTCTGAATTTACCTAAATGCAAAATCATTGCACCATGTGAAGAAATAGTAAATTAACATAAGTTATGTTGGGGAAAATTTTTCTAGAGTATTCTATAAAGTTATAATTGAATTCAAAGTTTCTAAAACAGCATATACATATACATATATATATAGTATTTAGTATAATAGTATTATAGTTTAGTATAGTATTTAATATTTAGTATAGTAGTATTATAGTTTAATACATATATATTATAGTTTATTATAGTATATATGTATATATGTTATATAATACTAAATACTGGTATATATATTATATAATATATAATATTTCCGTGTGTTGATATAAATGTAAAATCATTGTACGATATGAAAAAATATATATTAAGAAACTATAAGTTGTTGGAGGTTCTCTGAACAATGATGATCTTTGTCTAAAGTGGTACTCATTCGCGTGTTTGAATAAGCGACGAAGTTCACATTCAGTTTCTGTTTAATGTATCACAAGTAAATAACGAAATTTTTATAATTATTGAATTAATTTATAGTAATCATCGTATCTGTTAGTCTTTTAAGTTTAGTTAGTAATGACATTGTTATCCGTGGGAAGTGAAGCAAAAAGTGATCCCATATGTAAAACTGAATCGAAAAGAAAGAGTAAAATTTTTTCATTAAAACCTTCGTATTTCGAGGAAATCGTGTTTGAAAATTTACGGAGTATACTTGAATCCTTTAATTCTACACGTGACAGAAAAGAATAATTAAGAGGAGATTATTCCATGTGCAAAAATAGGTAAAAAGTGTAGAATAAAATTTTCCAGTTCGAAAAAAATGCTTCGTTTTCGAAAAAGTCGAGTCAGATTTTCTTAAAACAACAAATAAATAAACAAAAAATTTTATCCTAGATATTTTACATATTTTTGCGCGTGGAACATCCTCTTGAATTATTCGCGCCTGTCCAGTGAAATTAGTAAAATTCAAGCACGCTTGATAAATTTTCAAGCTTTTGATTTTCTCGAAAACAAATAAAGTTTTTTTTTAATAAATGAATTTTTATTCTTTCTTCTCGATTCATTTTTACACGTCACCCATATAACAGAATACTGTATATTTTCAGAAATCTACGCCACGTGCACACGCGTGATTCCACATGTCCTCTCTGATTTTCTTGTTAGGAATAAAAAGAAGAGGAAAAGGAAGAATCTGTTAATCCAGCAGCAGCCGGGCAATTTTAACAATGGTTCTTCATAGTCCTGCTGAACTACTTTATTCGCTATTCAGCCGTCCGTGAACTCTGGAATAAAAGAGACCTTTGTCTCGAGTGCTACTCGTCCATGCGTTTGAATACATATACCTATACAGACATATATATATATATATATATATGTACACCTCAGGAGTTACAACTGTTTACCAACAAAATATTACTTAAGAATGGCCAAATATTATTAAAAACGAGTGATATCTATTCTAACAATCCAGAAGAAACTATGGAGACTGCGAGTTAATTTGTGTAATTTTTCGTTTGCGCAATAAGGGAATAAATAAGAATTTCTTTACTAGATAAATTTTTGAATTGGACAGATAGTAATTTTAATTCCATTTGAATTGTTTGTTGGATTTAATCTTCTAATTTTTCAATTTCTGTCAAGATTTAAAATTAAGTCAGATTGAAAGTAAAAAAACTGGAATGAGAATTAAAAAAACTTGAACAAAGAATCAAAGTGAAAGTGTCAAATTTTACAAGTATAATAAAAGAGTTTAATTTTCACTTGAAATAGAATAAGAAGAGAATGTTCTCAATATTTCTAAACACTCAGCGCTGTTTCTGAATTCATTTTGCGCGCATGGTGATCAATCAAAGGGAGTGCAAGTGATCGCGAATTTTCTCGCGAGAAAAGCTTGAACAAGTATGTTGGTCGTGTTGTTAATGGAAAGAATAATTAACGAACGTGTACAGTAGTTGCTCTTTCGTTGGCCTATCGTTGTTTCTCTCAACTGACTTATTCTGCCATGGAGAATTTAAGAATAATCCGACACACTAATTTAAACAGTGCAAAGTATTGTATGTAATCGGTCGTCACAATGTTTGAACTGTTTTTAAAAATATTTTAAAATAGAAAGTCAGTATTAAAATTAAAATATTCATAGGAATATATTATATATAAATATATAAATATTGCTAAGAATACCTAAATCTAATATTTTTTCATAAATAAATAAATCATCTTGCATTAATGTATAGTGTATAATTCTGAATCGATTTTTTTTTTTCATATAGTTTAAGATTGTGAAATGAAAAATATTCACTGTTATTTAAAAAAATAACTGAAACAGACAGAAGATGAGAAAAAGTTTCACGAGGAAAAAATAAAAGAATGATGCATGATCTAATGTATGTATGTGCCTATTCTAAATGATGGCGTTTCGAATATTTTTAAATCAGTTTTATTTTTTAATTTTTTAAAGCACAAGAAGATATTAAGGCACGTGGATCAGAAATTAATTAATTTAAAAAGTAATTCGATTTTGATTTTGTAAAACTTATTGTTTAAAAGACAAAAATGGTGCAAAGTAAATACTTTAAAATACTCTTATGTTTCTATTTCTTTCATTTTTCAATACAAAATTAAATTGAAATGAAATTAAAATTGAAATATTTTTTAAACCAAACATTTTCAAGCATTCTAATATTTTTGTATATAAAATCCAAAAAACGCATCGATTATTCTATAAAACAGTTTATAGTTTTATTAGAAAGAATAAAAAAGACTTTAAAATTGCATAATTCGAATCTATTTAATTTTGCCTAATAAAATTCTTTTTTATCTTTTATTTACAGAGCTATAACTTGCACTAAATGTTGTACGGAGAAAGGATATTTTAAAAAATTTGCTTTGCACTAGTCGATATTAATACTAACTAATAATAATAACCAGTAACCAACGTTTCCAGTCCTATGACTATCCTATAAATATTTTACAACGATTAAAATAAGTTGAGTAATATCATCGATAAAAAACTTTTATATAACATAAAAACATAAATAACAATATTTACTATGTCAACTTGCATTTTTCTTACAATTTTTCTCTAAATTTTTTTATAAAAAGAAAATAGATAAAATTTTACATTACACAATTGATTACATTAAATATACTTAATGCTATTTAATTTTCATTTGAAATACCTTTTATCAACAGGGATTAACCAAAGTGGTTAAAACGACTTATTCCTAATTTTTCATAGATGTACTATTTATCAGATTAACTCAAAGTGAGGATTTGAAATTTCATAAAAGCTTGTGCTCTTTATTGAATTAATTACTTTTCCTGTCCTGTAGACAGAAAATATTCGTACTTGAAAATGTTTAGTTTAAAAAATATTTAATTTCAATTTAATTTTGAATGTATGAAAAAAGAGAGAAATATAAACATATAAATAAGAGTATTTTAAAATATTCACTTTGCACTTTTTCTTTTCCTCTAGATTTTTATTTCTCTGATAAAAATTTTACATTCTAGTTGCCAGTGGCTCTAGTAAACTATCAATTCAAATTATCAACTACTATAAATGTCAAATCACTTCAAAGCCAATTTATGTTGTTAAAGATGATTAAAAATCATCATTGAAGATGTTCCGTCAAAATATCTTCTTTGAACTGAACAGATCATGAACTGCGATCAATTTCTTCCATGAACCAAAGATGGTCTGGTTTCAATCGAACAAAGTTAAATTGGATGCTGTTAAACTCTCCAATTTCGAGTCACTGACTCGGACAGTAAAACTAATGCCATCTTGTCCCCTCATGGATACACATTCGGGTTAATTAGGTTCATTAAAGTGGACGACAAACAGAGGCCTGTTAGTGTCTTCTTACTCAGAACGACGTCTTCGACGGGAACATCAAGGGAGATTTTAATTGCATCGTACGTTTGTTTCAGCCTCATCCGTAAACCTTCTGAATAATTTCAATGCAATTTTGATGGTTATTGATAAATTACGGATTTTTATCAGAACTGGTAAAATATTGTACTATTTGTAATAATATAATAGAAATAATTCTATTTCTTTCAAAGCACATGTATAATTTTAGAAATAAAATTTTTTATTTGCTTTTTAAAGTAATATTTGAAAATAATATTTTATTTGAAGAGCATTGAGTATATTTGGATTTTGTCTTGAAATATTTTATTACTTACAATTTATTTTCTTTATTTTAAATACTACTGCTGAAAATAATGACTCACATTCAAAACATTTATGAGTATAAATAATTGTCTAATCTTTCATTAGATATTGCGTGTACTGAAAATCGTGATACAATTGAGCAGGAGAATGATTTTGTTATGTGCAAAAATAGAACAAAAGGATACAATCATACATGTGCCTGCTAAAATAAAAAATACTAGATGACTCCATAAGTACTACATTTTTTCAGAATTTTGAAACAACACTAAGAAATAGAAATTTAAAAAAATAATTTAGAATAGAAATTCTAGGGTTTACGTAAAAAAAATGAATTGAAAAACCGCGTTACTTATAAGATGACTTACAAAGTGCTTTAAGCAAGATTAAAGTATTTTATTATCATGCTTTTTAAAATAAAATTTATTTTATGCTTTAGATTATTAGAATGATAATAGCTTTTGTTTGTTAAAATCTTAAATCCTATTTAGTATATTATTTTATTTAAGCTGAACAGAATCTCTAATTTGTATGCATTCAAAATAAAGTGCAAAATTTTACAAGATGTACATGATACAAAAATACAGAGTGGCCTAATAAGAAATAACACTTGAATGTCTCTGTTACCTTTGAAGATGTTGGATAATAATATATATTATATTAACATATTAAATTTTTTTAAGTACCAAAGAATAAAAAATCAGATTCTATTATTTATTCTTACAATCATTGTTAGAGAATTTTGACGGGATTTTTTTTAATTCTTTCATCATTTTTTCATTTAAAGATATTTATTTCATTTAAAGATTAAGTATGAATTAAATATTCTCGAATGTTTGAATTTCTAAATACTCTTTTAATCTCATAATTTCTAGATTATCGAATATTATAATTAAAATTCATAGGGGAAATATTCCACTTGAAATAAATTTTGAAAAATAATTATACCTGAAGTTTGATTAATTATTTTAGAAACTCAGTTTCGAAATTAGTCTCTGAAATCAATAAAAAAAATCTACTTGTTTTAAAAAGATTTTTAACGTAAAATTTAATCAACATTTTCTATTATGTATCATTTAAATGGATCGAAAATGACGTAGTACATTAACTTGATCATTACGATCTCTTTAAGAAGTGTAATCTCTGCTACTCGAAGCTTCATGATTTACAAATTAATAAACTTATAATTTTATAAAACAAATCGTTGCATCTTGGAACATTATAAACCTAGCGTTGTTATGATTAAATTACTCAATACGTGATTTCTTTATTTGGATTCTGTTGGAAGTTGTGTTTGCACGTGGTGGAGAATGATTGATTCACTCAATGAAAAGTTTGTAATATATTTTTAATGAAAATATCAACATAACATTAAAGAAAAAAGTAATCTACGTTTTACTGTAACACAAAATAAGTTTGGTTTGGTTTTACTTTTACTTTCACTGAAAGTGCTTCTACATTTTCACACTTGTACAACACTCTCATATCACACTCTCTCTCATTCTTTTTTCTTTTTTACCGTTGCAAGCCTTCACTTATTTCACTGACAATGAGCCGGCTCTCACTTACTCATCATTCATACCAACTGATCAGAAATCAATTGTTACCAACAGATTCCTTTAAGGAAGAAAAATTACTTCAATTCGATGCGATGCGAGTCGACGTCCGTAAGTGTCGAATGAAAGATTAATTTGAGAAAACAGTATGTTACCTTGTACGTACGTGCGTACGTGCAATCTTGTTCCATGGAAGAACACGCTGCCCTTTTCTATCGTCGTTTCTATACATGGAGCGAACTATAACGTGGGGCGCCCACGAATCGGCGCCCACGTTGATTTTCAGCACTTTTGATTCCGAATGCATGCGTGAAAACGATAGTATTCTGCTGGTACCTACTCTTATTCGTGTTTTACATTTGTGCCACGATAGAAGGCTCTTTGTCCATTATCATTCTTTTGTTTTAGATTTGCAATTATTATTAAAAAGATTATTATAATAAATATTTATAATAAAAATAATTGTTAAAAAAGAAAGATATATAGAGAAAAATATATAGAGCATAAACTAGAAATGAAACCGTTAGTAACGTTGAAATGAAATCATATGTTTTTATTATGCAGTTCGATATTCTTTATGAAAAAATATTAACCTACATATGTCGAAAAATTAGTAGTTTAGGAAATATTTTATAAAATCTATACATGAAAGACAAGACTGTGCTTGTTCTTCCTCGTCTTTTATATTTTATATTTAATAGATTTTGCAAAATTGGAATTAAAATGTCTCCTAAATTAATCATTTTTGAATGCAAACATGCAATGTCGAGTTTTATTAATTAAAGCATAAAAAAATACATGATTCTATTTAAAAAAAAAAACAAAACAGATAAAGGTGACCTTGATATCTCGGAAACGTTTTCACCTTGAACCTAGTGCTCATCATAAGATGTCCCCCTCGAAGCTTTATTTAAAACATTTTTTGCAACAATGAATACTCTGGAGTTAATTACGTGGAATGATTAAAATGGGAGAGTTTGGTGTATGAAATTCGACAGCGAACACTTTGATACAGAGTTATGAACAAATATTGTATAAAATACATAAGTAGCGATGCATTTTTCATTACAGCATATAGAAGACTGTCTTATTACTGTGTCGTTAATACGTTGAGTGCCGCGTGTACTGAATTTGATACACGAGGAACCTGTGAACGAATGAAATTTCTGCTTTGTGCTTTTACTCTTTCATTATTTTTAGTATAAATAGAATTACTTTTTTTTTTTGTTATATAGTGTATTTTCTGATTTCAACATTTGTTGCGATAAATAGAAATAAATTTCAAGCTCTCGAGAAACTAAAAATTATTACATAATTTTTACACATTTCTACACCGTGTAGCATTTCGGGATGGTTTACTCAAAATTGCCTTGACACTCAACCTGTTAAGTATTTTTTTACGAGTACTGTGTTAAACTGTTTGTTAACACAAAATCGGACGAAGACCGATGATTTTATATAATAGATTAGCACCTCAGCGCGAGGTGCATTTTGTTTAAATATTTTTGCGAACCTCGCCTAGAGAATTATGGTACCCTGTATGCTGCAAGTATAAGCTTCGGGTAACCCGATCCTCCAGTTTTAATGAACCACCAAGGCTTTAATCCTCTTGCTGGGATTTCTCTTCAAAATTAGCGTGAGATCTCATAAATTAGAGCATCACTCGAAGTTCCCGAACAGCTAACAATTTCGTCATGTGTCATTAATTATAATAATACAAGAAAAAAATGATTCCTCATTTTGAAGTGTTATGCTCGGACACAAGATATCGGTATTAATAATAGAATTAATAATATTATAAAATTTCTGAGAATTTTGCCGAGTTTCAATAAAATTGAGGCTTTAATTCCTTGTACTAGTTCTCCATGTAAAGTTACTTCTGACGAATAAAACTTTTGTTTTCAAGTACTTCATAAGTAAAAATCGAATGATTAAAAAAAAAGCGTTGTTATCTATTTCATACGTACAATATTCGTTTATAACTCTGTGACAAAGCAAACTTCATATAACATTTTTGTTTGTTTTTGCTCGTAAATTAAGTTTTTGCAGTTCTTTAAGTTTAGAACTCTCTGTAAATCTGATAATAAGACGTAAATATATAATACATAACGTATAAGGTATATATACATAGAAATATAATACAGTTATAAAATAATCAATGTATTATATGTATAATATAACACACACACACACACACATATAATTTAAAGTAGATTATTATAATTTTTTATAATTTTCTATAGTACACTATAATCGTCTCTATTTTTTTAAAATTTAGAAATGTTTATGAAATGTAAAAAAAAAGATCATGACATTTTATATATGTTCCATTGAAATTTTCATTCGTTCACTAAGTTTATTAACTTTTGATAAGTTCTATTTTCAAGGTCATTTCGTGACGAAGACATAATACATTAAAATTTGAAATGAGTTTCGGTAGAAATAGTCTGGTATACTTAACATCAGAATTACCGACGATCAATGCATAATACAATATTTCTATCCAAAGACATTAAAGCAAAAAGATAGAAAAGCTTTCCAACACAATAGAATTCGAAAGCCTTTATTTATGTATTTTATGAAAGATTATTTAAGTCTCTAAAAATATACCATCCATTAAATATTTAACAACAATTATACAATTGATCATTTTGACGTTTTGTCGTTAGTAGCAGTATTAATTAATAATTTGTTGCAACGCGATGTCTCAATTTTTTTCATAGATATGCAACGCCTTTAACAGAAAAGCCATTTTTAATTTCAGTTGCAACGTTAAAACGTTGACGTTAAGCCGATGTCTCCTTGTTACAACGAATACAGTTCTCATTCTTTCTCGTTTTTCCTGCGATCATACACACATGTGCATTTAACCACTTGCGCTGACAACTGATTGCGGACCATAACGAGTGACCGAACCGTATACAATAATTCGTCGCTTTCCCTTTGAACTCATCGATATGATATCACTGGATAAAAATTATTGAAAAGTAATAAATTTATTATTTATTTTTGCCTGGGTTATACTTCAATATACTTAAAACTGTGGAAATGTTGTAATTTTGGGACAAAAAATTCTCGACGCGCTTGAAACGTCATTTCAGCGCAAGAGGTTAAATACACGAAACATATGCTGCACTGCCTACAGCTTGCACGGTATATCGTGCACACGCATTTGACGATGATTCAAGAAAAGTACTCGTGTCTCGAGAATACTCAATAGAAAAAGTTTTCAGGAAAAGGTAGTTTGTCTTTTTTTTGCAACGGTTTGCGTTTCCGTTGCGTTCAGGCGAAAAAGTGCGAAAAAAACGGCGTTGTTGCCCTCGAGGAATATTAAAAGTGAGAGATCTCAGACTTACAATTAGACAACCAAACTAAGCTTGTAATTTCTTGTCGACGAAAGATTTAATTTTCATACTGTTAATTAATTTAACGTGACGTGTTGTAATTGTCTAACGTAATGTGAAATAATTCTTTTCATTTCTAAATATGTTATTCCTCTCGGTGCAATTATCTTGAAAATGTATTTAATTTTAATTCAATTTTATAATTATTTTTCTTGTATCAATGGCTGTTAATGCAATAGTGACTTATATTTTAAATTATTGAATATTTCAGCACACGTTATTTAATGTTAGCGAAAATATTTTAAGGTGGACTGTGAAATAATTTTGTATACATGAGGAATATGTTAGTCATACTTAATTTCTCAAATGCATGAATTCCGCGTGTCTAACAAGAACCGTCATCATTTAATCGTGTTAAAAGGCTACAAAATGTATACAAAGAGTAAAAAGTTTCATAATTTCGTTGAGAATGAATTTCCTGAGTAACAAAAATATTCGTAAAGTTATTAACGATTATTATTTCTTAATCGGAAACATTTGTAATTATTAGACTGTGATTTTTGTGTAATTTCATATTTTTGCGAACGTAATTAAAGAAACAGTGCCTAAGCACAAAATTAATTTTCTAAATTTTACAACAAAAACTCTATCTTTATATGTTTTATATATTTTTGCACATTGTGTGTGTTTCCTGCAATTTTTTTTAAATGCATAAAAATCCACAATTTAATAATCACAGAATAAATAATTAATAATGGATCAATACAGGTCAAATACAAATATAATATAATTTAAAACTTTTACTCTTTTTGCAGAAATTAAAGAACACATAAAAAAGAAATATCATGTTTAATAAGTTCGAGATGTTAATAAGTCAACCACTTGCGCTGACAACTGATTGCGGACCGTAACGAGTGACCAAACCGTACACAATAATTCGTCGCTTTCTTCTTGCACTTGTCGGTATGATATCACTGCATAGAAATTATTGTGAAGTAATAAATTTATTATTTGCTTTGCCTATTTTGTTTTACTTAAATATACTTAAAACTGAAGAAATATTACAATTTTGGAACAAAAAATTCTCGACTTCCAGCACAATTGGTTAATGGTTAATGGCGAGTTAACCGATCTTTACCAATCAACTTAACTAAGTATAAAAATATGTTATAATTTTTTTTTCGGCAGAAACTTGAAACAGATTTAAAGAACAAAATTTTCTCTGTCACTCGATCGACACGTGTTAGGCCACTTAAGATCTGTACTTATTCGCAAGCACACTCTTCTTCATTTCGAATGCACAGAGACTGCTTTGATCGTTCTCTTCCGGCAATTATGCCCACCGCTTGTTCTTTCAAATGTTAATTAGAGAAACGAATGTATACAAGCTGTAAATGTAACTGATATTTCAATCCGTAAAAAGTTATTTTACAAAAATAAGTCGGAAGAGAGAACGTCAATTTTTCATTTAAAAATTCATTTTCGAGAAAATCGAGTTTGAAAAATTTCGCATGACATATCCATTTATACACAAATAATTAACCAGTTAATTATTCATATAAACTTTGTTATCCTTATCTACTATCTTTTATTATCCGAACAGCTTGTTTATTCAAATGCGTTCAAATCAGAATTGAGCAAAACATAATCTAATTAATGATTAACAATCATGGTTAATGCGAATTCAGATTATTAATCACGATTACCAAATAATCAATAATTAGTTGAATAGAAATTGAATAGTTAATAATCATAATTTGTAATCGTTAATCATGAAATGATTGCACTTTTGATTATACCGAAAACACATATTTATTATTTTTATTGTTTTAAAGAAACATGGCAATACATAGTGATCGTAACACTATTAGATGTGCATTTTACGAAAATTTTCTTGTGTCGAAAAATTTCTACATATTCAAAAAATTTCCCATCAACTATAATTCAACGACTGGTTTGTATAATCTTTAAGTCGTTATTAGCAGTATCTTCTATACGGTTTGATGATGATGTACTATGATTACTTGCCGAATCATCAAAATTATGAGCTCCATTAATATGACATCAATTCATTTTTATATCAAAGTTATAGATGATTGAAAATATCCAATATGTCCACCTCAGTACATATCATTGCATATCGTGGTATGCCTAAGTCTTACCTAATATTTACAAAAAATATCAACGGATATAAGTTAAACAAAACTTTATCAAACTGTTTGATGCAACTCTTTTTGATGCAATTTAAAATTTATTGTATATTGTGCATAATGTGCACGATTTACAGGAATTTAAACTAGTATTTTTTAATAAATTCAGAATTCAATGCAATAGCATTCAAACAGACACATTGAACTTTGTTTTTCAATTATCTATAATATAATTCGAAAACTAACATAGCTATAATATTTTTTTTTAAATGTATTTTAATGTATAGATGACACTACTCAAAATATGGACATTTAAGAATCACCCTGTATGTTATATCTAAAATTAGAATGAAAAACATAATCGAACTAATAATTGTAGATTTCGTCATTGTTTTTCACTGCTGTTAACGTTGAAGTATACAAAAAGATAGACGTTACAAAAAAATTTTGCACACGTAACATTAATTTAATCAATCTTTCAAAATTGTAAATATATCTTTTGTTTGTTCTTTCTAAAATGAAAAATATTCAGGTGATTCAGTTGTGTTTTCTACAATTTGTAGAAATAAGTTTTATGGATATTGACCCCAAATATGAATGGTACAATAAAATGTATAAAGATATTTTATAAAATAATTAATTAAATTTAATTGAAAATGTGCTGTTTTTTGAAAAAAGACTATTGTATTTTAGTTGGAATAAAAAACATGCAAAATTAACTCAGAATATAAAAATTTATATTTATACTACTATCGCTTACACAGAGTCCCGATCTCAGTTTGTCAAAATTTATAGCAATTTTTAAAACAATACCGATCCACCGACATTGATTCTTGAATTTCTAAAGAAATGAAATTCATTCTGAGAGTTAAAAAATCATAAAGTAAAATATTAGCAAGTTATTGAAGTTGAAAAATTTGATTGTGAAAAATATTGTACAAAACTGAACGATACAGGCAACTAGAAAAGGAGTATTAAAAAATTATTTATATTAGCTTCAATGAAATGCTTAACCGTCACATTATCATTAAACATTCTTCGACGACCGCCGCGTATAAAAAAAGAAAATTAAATTAATATTAATCAGATACGTATGTTGTACATCTACATATTTTATTTTTGTTAATAAATTGCATTTGTATATTCGTATATTATTTATTATTTTTTAAAATTAAATTAATATTAATATTATTCAGATTAAAATAAACATTTATTTAAATAAATATATACATATAAATATAAATAAATAAATAAATATTAAGAAAATTAAATTAATATTAATCAGATGCGTATATACATCTGCATATTTTATTTTTGTTAATAAATTGCATTTGTATATTATCTATTGTCGTTTTCTAAATTATTTTCTTTGTTTTTATCACTTCATAGATGTAGTCCAATTATTTAACACTGCCTCGGTTCTGAGTTTTAGTGTATTATGTTTATTTTTTGTATATCTTAGTATTATTTAATTAATTTCGAAAAATATAAACAAAGAACGTAGAAATTTTTGGCATAAATTCGATACATCAAAAACAAATAGCTGCTATTTTCATAATTTTCACAGAAATAAAAATGTTGGATCTGGAGAATATTGTTTACTTTTGAACTGTTTTTGCCTTTTTGTTGCAACTAATCCTGTTTGGCTGGAATCGTGCGCACCGATAGGCAATGTAACAAAAAGTTATGTAAAAGGATGTCGTTAAAAAATTAAATAAGAGCCCTCTTTTTTTCTCTTTTAATGTTGCTTTTTATAGTTCAAAACGTGTTAAAATAAACCACTGAATAAAGCTGATGTCAGTCAAGTATGTAGTTTTTTTTTTTACTAGCCCTCCAAAGCATTCGTAATTTTTAGACTCGTCCAATTGTCCTGCCCCCTTAAACAAGTTTAGATCGATCCATTTTTTCAGTCATTAATGATCACCGAGATGTTCAAGTAATCTGTTTTAAGTGTCTCACTTTATACGTATAATATCAATCTGGAATTACATTATATTACATGATTGAAGATATAATCTAGAATTTTTGGTTAACGAAACGTGAAAGGCGTTCGCGTGTACTATGATGCCAAGCAGAGATATTCCTGAGATAGTATATAGGTGCACATATCTGCTATTTCCGTGGTACAATAAACGCGGCCTGTCATTCGAATGCACATTGTTCCCATTGTAACGCAAACTTTCTATCATTGTTTCCGTGCCCGTTCGCAGACTTCCTCTAACAAGCCAATGTTTTACAGCTTCTAAATGCAAACGCTTTCCATCTTGATGGCGTGTTATCGACGTTTCCACGTAATAAAACTGGATCCATGAATTCTCACTATTCCATAAATTTCTGTTTCTGACAAATAAAATGCAATAACGCGATCACTGTATTAAATGAAGGTAAATGAATTTAGCGGCTTATTATTCAATGCAATTTCTGCCATTTATAATTTTTTAATACGATGTTTCCTTCAGCAACAAGAACTGCATAACTTGTTCGATCTTTCCCGATCGATTTCTTGTTTTGGTGATAAAATGAACGTCTCATTAAAGAAACGGTAGCCTTACTAGAAATTTACCTTAAATGAATTACTAGATTTTTGAAAAGAATTGACATTTATTAGTTTTTGATAGAATAGAAGAAATTATTAAACGAAAAATTTGCATACCTCGTAATAATTGAGTTTTATTTCCTACAATCGTGTCACAGCCCTTACTAGAAATTTACCTTAAATGAATTACTAGATTTTTGAAAAGAATTGACATTTATTAGTTTTTGATAGAATAGAAGAAAGTTTTAAACGAAAAATTTGCGTATCTCGTTAGACTTGAGTTTTATTTCCTATAGTTCTATTCTGTGTTACAGTCCTAAATGTCTCACCTGAGACAAGGCTGACATCTTGATTTAAAGCTCGTAACGAAGTATGTCTAAATAAAAGTTGCATGGCTCCGAAAGGGGCGCACTCTGACATTATTAGTTTCTTCTTTACAGGGGATCGCGTAAAGTTTATGTGAAAGTGCTTTGTGAAATAGAATCGTATATTTCTTAATGCATTAAATGATGCGGATTTCTATAAAAAAATTTCTATAAAGAAAGTGTTAGTACATATATAAAATAATGAAATAATAAATAACAAAAACGAATAATAGATGAATAAAATAAAAACTATCAAATTTTATATATATATATATAAATTAATAGTTTTTATTTTATTTATATATATAAAAATTAATAGTTTTCATTTTATTTCTTTATTTATATATATAAAAATTAATAGTTTTCATTTTATTTCTTTATTTATATATATAAAAATTAATAGTTTTCATTTTATTTCTTTATTTATATATATAAAAATTAATAGTTTTCATTTTATTTATTTATTTATTTATGTATATAGAAATTAATAGTTTTTACTTTAATCCTAATTTTGTGCAACGTCATATGAAAGACACTGTACTTTCTTCTTTTTTATCGTATGATTAGTTACACAAAATTAAAAGGAAAATATCTCTCAAATTAATAATTCTTCGATATTGAATCAATACTCTTGAACCATATCGATTAATATATTAAGGAACAATTCTTTGAAAAAATAGAATTGATTTTCACATGACTTTTATCTGACTATCTACAAAGGAGCTAACAATATCAAAATCTGCTTAAAGCCATTTGACCTAAATATCCTTTATTCTAAATGATAATAGTGCAGTAAATTAAAATGTCGATGTCAGACGAGATATATTCAGTATACTACGTATCTTTGTATAAATAACAATTATATTTATTAATTACTTAACAATTAAATTCAGGATGGATGTCTCTATTTCGTTGCTTGTGTCTGTTACAGAAGATTATTAGAAGAGTAATATAAATAATAAAGAGCGACAAATATTTCAAATAAAAGTCCAATACTTCTCTTTAATAGAAAAAAAAAGAAAAATAAATTACAGTGAAAAATTGACGATAATTTTTAAACTGGTATAATCATGTAACAATCTGCTTAGTTTCATTTTAAAACGCGAAATCTCTACTTTAACGAGTTGCGAGTTCATTTTTTTCGAAGATGATTTTACATCATGTAGCAAATGGAAAATTTAAACGTATCTAAAAATTTTTTTTCATAATTACATTTCGCTATTATCTTGGAAATTGAAATGACTGCTTGATACTCGTTGTACGATTTTCTTTCCGTAATACAATTTTATTGAACTAATATTCAATGTTCAAATAGTGAAAGAAAATCATGTAACAATGTTTAGGATAATTGCTTTAAAGAGGAGATCTTAATTTCCGAAATGATGATGGATTTCGTCACTGTCATTTTAAAAAAAATTTTTTAATGCTTTTACATACATTTGAATTTTTAAAATTTTTGAGAAAAAAATATTTTTATTTTTCCATTTGCTATATTGTGTGAAACTATCTTCGAAAAAAACGAACTCACGGTTATCAATGCAGAGAGACTTGGTGTAATAAAATGAGACCAAATGGATCGTCGTATAATCCTTTATTTACGTTAAATTATCAACAATTTTTCATCGTCACTGGTAACATCATGCTCTTTACTGTAGCTTAACAAACTTATTGTTAAAATCTGGCATCATCACCGACGCACTTTTATTTTATAACGAAAAATGAACTAAACAATTGCATCTATTGAAATTGTATTCTATCTGTAGACTCCAACTTTTTAGCTGCAATAACGCTTTAAATATGGTCTTCCTAATGAGATTCAGATATATCTAAATGACAAGTAACTTTATGAAAATCTTCTTCATTTTCTTAAAGATATAAAATTGTATCACCGATTATGATTACTAATTGTATTATAATTACTAATTGTATTATATCTGTACTAATTGTATTATATCTGTACTAATTATATGTTATGTTAATTTAAAATTAGATTAGACTAGTTGCACATATTTTAAAATGCACAAATACTACTATTGTGTTCCTTAATTTAATTTTCATCTATATTCATATGTTTTGTTTCATTTACTTTTTATGACTTTTGTGATGTATTTTGTTAGCTACAGTCGCTAATGATCATGTAAATGGTTCGTGCGACCTTAAATAAAATAAATAAATAATAAAATAAAGAATGATCACTCCTATCTGTTATATTGTTGGCTATGAAATTTTACAAGTGTGTAAAATTGTTCAGAATGAAATGTTTGAATAACAAATGTCGATTTAAACCCTGCGAAACTTGTCAAATTCAACATAATCGGTGTTTTTATCATAAATTTTTTATACAATTTGGATAATGTGGGTCGTAACATATTAATACGTAAAAATTACCGAGAAGATTGCATCAACAGAATAGATAATCTGTCATTCACATGAAAAATTTACATTAGAAAGTACAAATGCGAGCAGTGAATGACAAAATTATCAACAATACTAAAGATTTTAATTATAATAATTACGAAATTGTTTCATTACAAATGAAATATATCAAATTATTTTAATATAATAATTATTAAAATTATTATTATGATTTTTAAAATTACTTCAATATAACTATTATTAAAATTATTATTATTAAAATTATTAAAATTATTATTATTATGATTATTTCAACATAATTATTATTAAAATTATCAAAATTATAATTATTATGATTATTACAATTATTTCAATATAGTTATTAAAATTATTAAAATTATTTTAATATAATTATTATACAATTATATTATATTAATTATCATATAATTTTAATATTTTAGATATTTAACAGAAAATTACTAGAAAATGTGAATAACTAGAAGCAAAGTGATATTGTGACATTCCAAATAGAAACTACTATTTCCATACTTCACATCTGTTTCACCGAGCAATCCGAAGACAAGAAAAAAAAAAAAAAAAAGAAATAACCAAATTGCATCCGGAAATAAAAAGAATGCCTTAACGATGAAAGTTCCTCAACGTCGTGTATAATGGCGCTGTTTCCAGCAGCAATATTGTTTGTGCTATTCTTCATCGCAATGGACACTCTCGGTGCACTTTTTTTGATCAATGTACATACATATGCAGCTGCGCTCCACATTACACAGAGACGACAACAATGTTCAAACATTGGGAGCATCGCGATGCCGGTGTTCAACAAGCCTTCCGGTAATTACGTCGCGCCGTACGAGCTTTCTACCATGAGCTTGCACGAGGACAAAGCCGTCAATACCTAACTGAACGTGAATGAATTCTGAACCACGTTTTCCCAATTAACAGCTATTTCGATACCATCGCGTTCGCGCGAAGTGAATTTCACGCAAGAACCATTAATTATTGAGCAATGCTGGATAACAACTGAAACGAAAAGTAGTAATTGAAATGTTCTTACTGATAAATAAAATACTGTTTGAAAATTTACTTCATTTGACAACAACACATGTGTATAAGTATATCGAGCGTAATAATAATTATTGCTCAAGGCGTATTAGAAATTATTATTTCATGCATCGTAGCTTGCATTAATTATTTCGGGAGAAAATTAATTAAAAATTAATTTTAGGAAATTTTTAATTGAAAATTAATTTAAAAAATATTTCAATTTTTTTTAATTAATTGAAAATTAATTTAGAAAAAACAAATACCAATTAGTAATATATCACTAATATATCAAGTATTGTTTCTGGGAGAAAGCTACTCAATCTTATTATTTACTTTAGATTATTTACTCAATCTGCGACGTAAAACATAAACGTGACTTTAAGACATACATAAAGAAAAGAACTACCTCGTAGATAAAATTTCATACGTATACAAAAATAAACAATTTCGCAAAATGATATTCAAATATTTTGTTGCATGCAACGATGACAGTTATCATCCAATATTCATTTCAAATAACTATTTCAAGCTCATCATGAAAAATACGTAAGTGAAATACATTTCCCATTCGCTTGAATTTCAAATAATATTTCAATCAATAGGAAAACAAATAATTATTTCAAATCAACGAATAAATCATTGGGTAGAGAATAATTTCTATAAATATATTTATGTTTCATTTGAAGTGCCATTTTATCCAGCAGTGTTACCGCAGGGGAGAGTCGTACAAGTACCGGACAGAAGTAGTTCTTTGGTTCTTGTCGTTAGTCTGCATTACTAATAAAGAAATAAATGAGTATTATTGTCTTTATACACAGTAATATTACTGTGATGTTATACGTTTACGCTGTTACTTTGTGCAACAAAGTTAAAAAGTTATCTTCATACCAGATTTCTTATTTTTCAGATAAGTAAATAATTTTGTTGTATCATAGATGAGTAATTATTTTGTTAGAAATTCGTCGAAAGAGGAAAAAAGAAAATTGGAAGGAAAAAGGAAGATTGAAGAGAAAATGAGGCAGTCCACTGAAGTTTTCTACGTTCTAAGAGAAAAAAAGAAGAAACATTGATTATTTTTACACAAATTTAAGTGTCTTTATATTATTACATTATTAACCATTTGCGTAGATGACAATTTTTGATATGTTGCGAATTTTCATCAACTTTTTGTTCATGTGAATTGTCAATCCTTATGATAAAATTCAAAGAATAAAGTTAAAGAACTGACCAAACTGTGATAGAAACACTTATCCTCGAACGCTATGTGTAAGTACCGCAACTTTTTGAAAAAGGAGATTATCATTTTTATAGAAAAAAAGAGAACTAAACTAAATTGAGACCAATCTCCATTTCGCGTGGAGTAGTCTCATTGAACTCGACAAGTTCCTGGCACAGAACCTGCCAAAACGGCGAAGACGACCCTTTGAAGTTGGGGCTGCGTTCATTGTACACACGTGCGTGGCGTAAATGGCTGCATCCGCGTGCCACGTGCCGTGTACCTACCAAAGAGAAGAATAATTGCGAAACACTCTCCTTTCTCCGTTTTTTCTCCCGTTCGACAGCTTATTTGCCTCTTGGTCGCTCGTCGCTGGAGCTTAGTCCCAAGAAGTAGCCACGATGACAACACAGGCCTGTAGGAGAAAACAAGCGTTCGGCAAAACACGCTCCGTACGATCGTTATTGACCGGATGAAAGTAATTTCAAGGTTCGAGGTGAGTTATTCCCGCGTAATCGAATTGGACGTACATGGTGTCCATAAAGTCTCTTTACAATTTCAAAAATTTATTACAAAGGCAAATGAGAAGACAGGCAAGTGGAAATTATTGCAAAACGAGACGTATATGTTTAAGTTTTTTTTCATGTTGCCTCATTCAATACACCTCTGTATGGGCATCATTAGTTGCACGAAGCACATCAAGACGTTACTCGATTTCTTACACGATCGACGTTTTCCTCGGATGTTCTTGGTCGTCCACTCATCCCTTTATCGAACAAACCCTGTCCCCGTCTGCATAAATTTCTCGTGTCATGCACGAATCGATGGAACTCTTTTATACTTGGTTCTGAAGTTTCGCCGAGTCTGCAGATCCGATTTGGTTTCAATAAACCATGATACGCACTGTGCCTCCTCTCGAGGAGTAGCCATTTTGTAAGGGGTTCATTTAACAGTATGTTATTCATCAACAGGGTACCTGAAATGCGATAAAAACCTTGATAACCACAGAGTACATGGAACAAGTCTGATGAAGATATCTCGTCGATTGCCTTTGTAATAAATTTCTGAAATTGTGAAGAGACTTTATGGACAAGCACATGGGGTTATATGTAATCTAAAGTAGAGGATCACCGATTAATAAGGCCTAATTAATAAGGAACGGCATAAAGCATTTACTCAAGGTCCCTGAATTGAATGTAATTTCGAGTCTCAATAATAAACACAAGTTATTGTCACCCATTCATGCTGATTGTCATTTTTTGTTGAAATATTCATTTCCTTGCCTTCAGGATCATGCTAGGCCTAGCAATACCTGCAATACCATCGAGTCAAAGATATAAAGTGCCATTTTAAAAAACGAAGGTGACCTTGACAATTATCGAAAGAAAAAGAAAAAAACTTTTTTTTCGAAATTTTTTTTTATTGCACTGTATAGACAATCAGATTTTTTTGTCAGATTGTCGCAAGTACTTCAAAAATCGTCAAAAATGTTACGTGGGACATCCTGTATATGTAAATATTATTATATAACATGTTAAAATTTTTAAATGATATTAAATATATGAAAAATTTTTTAATAATTCTATTATAAATGATAATGTATACTGTAAATATGAATGATTATTAAACGACTGTAAGCGACTTTGTCCAAAACTCGGGGAGACAACGTTTCATATACACCACCAATTTCCTGAAATTGGAATTTTAAGGGGCTAGATTAAATGAACGACAAACAATTAAAACATAACGGAATTAGCTGATTTATTTGAAAAAATCCTCGCTCACAGTCGAAAAAGGGTCCATTCAGTCTGGCAGAACGAGCTGCATGTCGCTGCATTACAATCAACATTCAGCTGGTGCATCTACTGCACGCACGCAAGAGAAGAGCGGCGATTCTACTATATAAATATACGAATATTGAAGCGGCGCGAGGACGAATGACGATATAATAATTGTTCCTGTTATATAGTGAAAACACAATCTTCCACAATTTTTTCTCTCCTTTTCTCCTTTTACAATTACTTTCCTCTCCTCTCCTCTTCTTCCACGCGCTTACAATTTTACTGCGCACGAATTTTACCATTTACGAGAGAATTCATCGCTCTCGAGTTTAGCTGATCGTTCACTATGGTTAGTCGTTTACGTGTGTTTAATTATACATAAATACGCGATCTATCATTTTGATCGAGAAGCACAAGATAAAATATCGAAATCGGCGATAAAACACAACAAGGGGCAAGTATAGTGTACAATAGAATTTTTTTTTCCTTTTTTTCTTTTTCCTTTTTTCGAACGACAGTCGATATAAAAAACAACAATCATACTCGACAGACATTGGTCGATTTCCTTTTCTCAAGCGTGGAATTATTTCGCCGGCGTTGATCGGAAAAATCAAGCGTAAATTATTATTAATTTAATTATTACTGATATGTCGGTCAGTCGTTTAACCATTACGATGGTTAACTGTACTTTAACCAATTATCACGTTCGTCGATTAAACATTTAACGCAATTAAATATAACTAGTCTTACAGATTCAACGCTCGTGGTAATTAACACTAGAAATACCAGTTGGAGTCATTTCATTGGATTATCAAAAGTTGTTCTTTTCAAAAGTCACGATTCAAAGAGAATGTAAATATATTACATTATAAAATTATATAAATATATTATATTATATTATAATTTTATATTGTAATATATTATATAAATATATTATATTTATGTTTCTCAGGTGTAACAAAAGTTGATATTTGAGCTGGTATTTCCCGTGTCAAATCGCGATCGTTTCAAGCAAAGTTCCTCCTTATACGACGCAACTTTGCAGTATCATTAGCTATCTACACATATTCTTATTCAATTTTACTAATCTTATCTCTATACCTCTTCTCAAGTATTACTCGGTCGAAATGATAATTATCCAAGGACCAGGGATCCTCCGTGTCTCGACAACTCTTAATTAACTAATTAATCCTCAAAT
Source organism: Tetragonisca angustula (assembly GCA_036937485.2). Classification (NCBI taxonomy): domain Eukaryota; kingdom Metazoa; phylum Arthropoda; class Insecta; order Hymenoptera; family Apidae; genus Tetragonisca; species Tetragonisca angustula. The sequence goes on along the minus strand of JAWNGG020000098.1, from coordinate 387,491 downwards.
CACTTCGGCTACGATAATAATCATTTCTCTTAACAAAACAACGTCAGAATAAACTATCGAAGCGACAGAGCTCGCTAGAAAATGAACAGCAAACATCCTCAAAATGACCAGAAATCATACTTGTACTTTTCCTGATCCAAGCCGAAGGTTTTCCACGCCAGTCAAGGAAATCCTACGAAAACCTACAGCCTGCAGTTGCCTATTTACAATCTTACAAGTATTAAACGTTTCATGTTTTTTTTCTTTTTTTTTTTCTTTTCATTTTTTCTCTTTTTTTCTTCTTTCTTCATTTTTGGTGTACGCTACACGTACTACTCGATACCTCGTCTCCTGGTTTCTCGAAGTAACTCTCCACTCGACTAGCATCGACATTCGTTATACTCGTCCTATACGTGAATCTTCGTTTCTCTTCGCGTTTTCGTTCATTTCGCATTTTTACGGACACTGAAGCGGATTTTACTCTCGTCGCGGCGCCCATCCAAGTCGCCAAGGACCAGGAGGACACGCTAATTAGAGAGACCGTGGTAATTAAGTTGTCGGGCGGCGATCGGTGCCACCGGAAGTTCGCCGCAAACTGGGTTAAGGCGAGTGTCGAAACGAAAGTCCTGGCTGTTCGAAGGAACTTGGAACGAGGGTCTCCCAAGTTTCTTAGACTTTCGCGAAATTTCAAGAGGATTGGAAGTATTTCGGGGGAGGGAAAACGTATTGGCGAAGCTCGATGAGGTTTCTTGTCGAATCGATGACTTGCAGCGACAATGATGAAAAGCTGTTGGAAACCTCGGACTAGACAAGTTGTTTGAGGATTTAGTTGATCTGACAAATCCTCTCGATTGATTCTGACTCGTTATTTTAGCTGACTTGAAATTCAGATTATTTTCATTCGACACTTGAAATAACTATATAAAAGTGCGTTATTTCTTGCTTGAAATAAATTTCGCTTCAGTTTGAATATATATTGCTTGAAATCAGTAAAGAGCCAAGTAACTTGACTTGTACAAGCACAAACTTGAATTCAAATTGCTTTATTCAAGTGCAATGGAGATTTAAAGCAATCAATGTAATTAGTTTTATGTGTACAGATACGATAGCCTGTATTTTAAATGGTAAATCATTAATATGATATTTTTGTATTTCATATATATATATATTATGTTTATATTTTGTATATATTATTACTATATACAATATATAATAATAATATATACAATATATAATAATATATAACATAAATATTTTTGTATTTTATATTTTACAATAATATGTAATTGCTATAGTTTGTTGAAACAAGCACAACACAAAAGCAATCAACGAGTTTGAATAAAAGTAAGAAAAAAAAGTTACGCTGTCTAAGCGTTTCTGAAAGAACACAACGTAAAACAGAAAATAGCGGAGGAACCGCAAGGAAATGCAAGGTGTTCGACATTTATCGATCCATTTTCAACGCATTCCAGCACGCGTGAGTCGTAGGAAGTGGGAATCGTTAGACACGCCGGGCAACAAAGTGTGAAGAAACTGGTTCCATCTCCGTACGGTTCATCTGCTCTTCCACGCGAAACACTCGTAACATTTCATTCGCGTTCTTGGCGTTTGCGATTTATATAAAAAAAAAAATTGTTATACTTTCCGACTGCGAGAAAGAAGCTTTCTTAAAAACGAAAATTTATGCTTGCCTAATGAATTTTTCTTACAAAGCTTGCGAAACTATGGCAATGTGTTCGTTCTGAACTAGCTTTGGCCGGTGTAAAAGCGACCAGATACAAGTTTCGTTTCCATTTCGTACAAAATGTCTGATAACGTGATGTCATCGTTCAAACATCCATTTCCCAGTTTCCTCCACGCGTCTTTATTTTCTGTCATCCTCGTTTTCCTTCGATAACGCAAGTTTTCATCGACACTCTTTTCTTGCTACCGAATATGCATTATGCATACGCGTCGTTCCTTATCGCGACAATTCTCTCGCAAATATTCAAAAATCGCGTGACTAGTTTACTGACTCGCGTTCTATTCGGCGATCAATCACACGGAGCCGTGTCTAGCCATGACTCATTGCACCTTTATCGATCCTCAGCTCCTTCGATATTTTATTCAAATTCAAAGGGAATGAGTGGACAGCCGCGCGTTTTCTTTTGTGGAGATAACAATACAGAGAATCGAGAACACTTCCTTTCTAATCGACTAAAGTTAAAAAGACCCGAAGGAATGTAACACGTACAACCGATTCTTTTTAAACTAACAAATCGTTTCATTTCCTAAATAAACATCGTTATTTCGAACGAGATGAATATTGAGGAAATACAAGTGGGAGATGTGCATATCTTGTTCATAAATATTAGAACAGTTGCTGTTTTCAGATGTGATAATTTGACAGCGATCGTTTCCACGTGTACTCATCGACTCGTGTTATCAGGAACACGATTTATCAATTTATGATCAAAGATTACGATCAAAGATGAAATCAGATCAGTTGTTTGCAAAGATCATGAAAGATGGCTTTTCATTCGAAAGACTTGAATAAAACAATAAATTATTCAATTCGGGAACAAAGTTGATGAAATGATTCGTATCTTTTCTCTTGATTTTAAGGGGGTCAGGACAGTTTGGACTTTTGTCTTAAACGGTAATTTGAAGTCTTGGAAATAAGATACTAAAGATCCTTTAAAACAACTTATTCTGGGGTATAATAATAAATCCGCGGATACGGAATAATTGAATCTGTATTACTGTTTACAACTTTAAGCAGTATTACTTTTGGCGAAACGAATATTAGGGGACATTCAATTTAGTTGTGAATTGTAAGAACTGCTAACCGCGATATACAAGTAAAAAAAAAGTAAGTAGAGGATACATATGAAAAGTGACGTTTTGAAAGTTTAAACGCGAAACTTAGGTTTTTAGAAACGTTATGCAAGATATCTCGGTATATAACCAACCGATTACTGTGAAACTTGGCACGTACATTTAGTGTAACATTTATTAGGGATCGACGATCGAACATTTTTTTAATTTTTAACAATTTCGAAATATATAAACAAAGAACGTAGAAACTTTTGGCATAAATTCGATACGTCAAAAACAAATAGCTGCTATTTTCATCATTTTCACAGAAACGAAAATGTTGGATCGTCGATCCCTGGAGAATATTGTTTACTTTTGAACTGTTTTCGCAATTAATCCTGTTTGGCTGGAATCATGCAAACCGATGGGCAATGTAAAAAAAAAAGTTATGCAAAAGGATGCCGTTAAAATGTTAAATAAGAGCCCTCTTTTTTCCTCTTTCAAAATAAACCAAATCAAACACGTACTTTTTTTTTTTTACTAGCCCTCCAAAGTATTTATAATTTTTAGTCCCGTCAAACTGTCCTGCCCCCCTTAAATAAAATATTTTCTTGCAGATCTCAAATAAGACGGAAATAATTTCCCCCCAAATGTTAACAATATCCTTCACCCTTCAAATACTTCGTCAGTGTCCCGTTACTTGAACGAAAAATCACTCGAGACAAAAAAAAAAAGAAAAGAAAAAGAAATTGGAAGTTCTCTAAGAGATATTTGACGTTTGATATGTAATTTGCAACGGATGCATTCATTTCCTGGCGTTTCTTCTGATTTCTTTCTATCGCGAGGCGCGCTTCCGATTTCACGGCTACTTCCGTCACAGGAGGTCATTGTTCCGGATAATGTCCTTGTGCGTCGTTCGCCGCAAAACCACGATTTCCGGCCTCGTGTTGCCCTCACTGTCACTCGAGGTAATATCGATCCGTGCACCGCAATAAATAACCAGTTAAATTAGCTCGGCCGACATTTCGTGTGCTCGAATTTCTAAACCTCGCTCGCCCGACATTTTTCGAGAGGAAACTGCCATTCTTTCTCGATTCCTTCGCCTCCAGTTCGCCGCTAAATATACGAGTATTCCACTTAATTCCTCGTTTGTATTCGGAGAATCCTTCCACGTTTTTTATTTATTTATTTATTCTCAACAAAAATATTGTCTCTTGATGCTTGTTGGAACTCATTAAATGCACGATGGTAATTCTTTCATATTCCAGTGATCCCAGAAGGAGGGAAGCAGTTTACGTTGAAAGTAGACGTAAAGTATCTTTTATTTTCACGTAAAGCGATATTCAGATCCTTTTCTTTCACGAGAGGAAGAAATTTTCTATGGAAGAACTTGTTTTCTTTTTTTTTTTTTTTTTTTTTTTTTTTGCCAAGGAAAGCACGTTGAAACATGAGAAATTCATATAAAAGTTGGAGGATAATTGAGAAAACGAAGAAGGAACAACCACGGAGAGAACACTCGCGTAACTTTTTCTTTTTTCGCGACAAACTTACGTACTTTTAATTAAAGTAAACTCTTTTTCCAACGATACTTTCTGCAAACAGGAACCGCCATTAAAAAGATAACAGGCTTTTGACACTGAACGTTTCTTCAACATGTTCAACAAAGAAACTACAATAATTAACTTGTAATACTCGTTACGAATATTAATTAACTGTTAAGATTTAACCGCTTGCGCTGACCAACTGGTTCGCGGACCTTAACGAGTGACCGAACCGTATACGATAATTCGTCGCTTTCTTTCTCTTTCGAACTCGTCGGTACGATATCGCTGGATAGAAATTATTGACAAGTAACAAATCTATCATTTAGGTATACTTGAAACCGAGGAAATATCGCAATTTTGGAACGAAAGAATTGTCGACGTGCAAGAGGTTAAATTGTCAGCTAGACGAGAAAGGGGTGATATGTTTTCCACAAAACACGAAGAAACTATCGTCTCGTATGATGGCGGTCGATAAGAACTGCACGTACCGGAAGTCCACACGTCACAGACACGATACACTAGTAAACACCAGCACCCGTCGTTTTGAGCCGCAACCATTGCTTAAAATACTCAAGCACAAGTCGATTAATTTCCTAAAGAACGTCCTTGAAAGCTTCGCCGGATCAGACATTCAACGGACACACTCGTAACGTATAAACAGAACGTCTGATTAATTCACGATTCAACGAAATTATATGTAACTGAAAAGATACAGGTATATCTTTGAAATTTTTGCTCGTTTTACAAACGTAAGGACGAAAGTTCACGCCGCAATTTCTTTGCACGTCAGAGATTAAACTTTTCCAGAAATATCCCTCGATTCCGATCCTAGTGAGAGAAGAACATCACGCTGAATCATTTATCGGACTTGCTCGAGATATGTGTCGGTTCTAATCTCAGGCTCGGGTTCGCTATAGGGCACGATACAACGAGTACAACACAGATTCACGTGTATAGAAGTATGATACACAAGGATACAGGCTAATCGAACACGGGGGAAAGTAAACGGGGTTGTTATCACATCGTTTTTTTTTTTTTTTTTATACAAAAAATGCCATTCGTCGGGAAGAAGCAACGGATAGTCTATCACTGTCTCGACATTAACGATTTATCTCTCGTTACGTGGTACAAAGGTGCAAAAAACTGGGGGAGGCACGATCATATCGTCTGGCCGACGATACGCCTCCAAGCTTACGAAATACGATGAATTCACGATGAAGGATAATCCAAGACGACCTCGAGGATTGTCCACGTAGCAAAAAAAATCGTCTATCAAAATTCTCCTCTACTCGCTGCAACAATCCATCGGCGTGTCCATTGGTCAAGTAACAAAAAGCCCTTCGGTGCCGTGCCGATCCGATTGAAAAATCATAGTCAGTTCCCCGTTGCGATGATGAATCTTTCAGTCAATCCCCCGATCGTACTTCGAGCTCACGGTCACGGTTATTATTAATGTAGGTTTTATCTCGGTCTTCTTTCTTCACCCAGACCGCGTCAGCATTATTTATATACGACTCGACGTCATCCTTATCAGCAACAAAGTCGTCGATGATCCGAGTCCCACTCTGCTTCCCCGTTTTCGATTCGATTCGAGTGAAACGACTCTCGAGCACCGCTGAAAATCGTTTCCCAAAGAACGACGCAACATTTGGAGGGGGGAAATAGAGCTTTCTTGTTACGAGCAAGCACTTGTTTCGTTGTCGTCGCAGACAATCATATCTAAATATCATGACAAATGATCTTGAGCTTCTCTTAAAAGATGAGAGAACACACGCGTTGCATTCTTCTTTAGGACCAACGTAAAATAGCTACCGGTGAATGAGCAACGCCTAAAGTGTCCTATTGGAAAAATATTCCGACTGACATCGCCACCGTCTGTCATTAATGCCTTTTTTCAAGGATCGTCAAACTCTCTCTCTCTCTTTTTTTAGAGTACTGAGTCAGCCACGTGTTTTGGTTGGCAGTTTCTTGTCGCGTGTATCTAACACATCGTCCAACCAAATGGAGAAATCCAATTCGTACAAAGTCCAGTTTGCATCTTCGATTCTCTCTTCGACGAAAAACCGTCTAGTGTTCTCAGGTCAGAAACGATCAGAGATCTCCATCGAAGAACGGAAAACGGCGAATCCCATTCGGGATCTGTTGCACGAATCCATCGTTCAGCCTTGCATTTTTTTTTTCCGGCCGGCCAGCGTCTCGAGAACAAAAGATCGAGGGTGTTCCACAACGAGAACAATTGTCCGCACGAACAGGAGGAGATTGCAGAGTGTGTGTGTGTGTGTTTGTCTGCACGTGCGTTCACTCGAACACCTCGTGGACGTCGCCATCGCAGCATGACGAAGAAGACACCGTGGAAGGCGTGGCTGTGTCCAAAGGAGAGACTGTCCGCGACTTACAAAATCAGAAGACGCACGTGCAGTCCTCCGAGGCCCTGGCCTACCTGGCCCGCTTCCTGTTCAACTTCGCCAGCTTACGCCGCTTCAGTATCAGCTGATACAACGTGTCCAATCCCTCGTGGAGGCCCTCGCCGGTGATAGCGCACGCTGGCTGCACTCTGATGCACGCGCTACCCGGCATCCCGGCTAGTTCCAGGACGCCTAAGTGCTTTTCCAACTCGCCCACCTCTTTGGCACCTGTGAACACCCGGTGGAACGGTTTTGGTTATAATTACAGCGCAGAGAGTGAGTGAAATGTTTTCGTTAACCCTTTGGACTTTAAGATTTTGTCCTATTGGCTACCACCAACTCTGCGGTATTTTTAAAGAATAGATAAAATGAGACTATATTTGCTAAAATTTTCAATTTGAATGTTGTGTATTATATATTATTGTATTTTAGAAATATAATATTCAAATAATTCTGTTTCGTATGATATTTCAAGCAGCTCCTATTTTTTCATATTAATGTAAATTAGAATGGCGAGTGTCGCTCGGGATGCGAGAAGTGAGTGCTGTTTGAAATATCATACCAAACAGAGTTATAGAGCTTGAGATTTAAATATTACATTTCTAAAATATATTAATATATAATGCATAACATTCAAATAAAAAAGTTTATTTTCAATTTGAGTATACACGTATGATCTTATTTTATTTTTTCTTTAAAAATACCGCGGAGTTGGTGATACAGGACAAAATCTTGGAATGCAAAGGATTAACCCTAAACTTCTCGAGCTATCGAACAACAAATACATTATATAAATATATTTCCGGAAATTTCTTAAAATTACTTGTTAATGCCCCAGGTCTTGACAAACATTTTTATAACGTATAAAGTATTAATATTTTATTAATATTTTTAAAATATCTATCTATAATAATAATAATATCTATAATATCTGTCTATAATAATAGTTATTAATATTTTTAAAATATCTAAATTTGAAGTGTTTAAAAAAATTATATTTCTCCTTCTCTTCTTTCTTTCAATCTTTTACGTTAACACGACGTTTAATGGTTTAAGCTAGCTCTTTAGAATTTACTTTTCCAGTATTTCAAAATCGTGTAAATTTTTGTTGAATTGATTCTAGTCAAGAACGATACTTCCCGGTCTTACAAAGATTTCTTGTTTTGTAACTCAAGATTGCGAAGAACAATTCTTACTTTAGAATTTTAATCGAAAATCATAGAATTTTCACGCATAAAAGAATTTCTCTTTTCGTTTTCTTCTTCCAGAATCGTGGAATTGCTTAATTTAGGATGTCAGTCGTAGATGAACAGAGTTCTAGTCTCATGACGAAACTGGACAAAGATTTTGTGGAGAATATTTCTGAACTCGAGGGTGAGGATAACTCAATTTGAGGATAATTTCATGATGGATCAGATTCTTGAAGTATTTCATGACGAAGATGTTCCCCTTTAGTAACATAATTTAAAATTGAATTTCGTAATTTGACATTCTAACATGGTTGTAGATAGTGATAGTTCGTCTCTTGATTAGTGGGCGTTCAAAGTTGCGCAAAGAAATATTTTTAAAACTCTTCATTATCGATTATCTTTGCTAAATTAATGGTCTAAATATTGAATTGTACGAATGGTACGTATTACACAATGATTGACATTTTCAGTTACATAATATTAGGCGCGAAAGAATAACACGCAGAAGCCCATAACGATAATCTCGAATAATGAATAATGTAACTATCTTTTTTTTAAATTTTAACTATAATAACGTCTGTGAAACGTGTGTAAATGTTGTCACTTCATACGAATTATATCTAACATATATTATGTTCACAGCACCTAAATGAGAAAAATAATGAAAGAAGAAAAAGTAATATTGTTTTTTGTAAGCAACGTGATGGTATAGAAAAATCTTTTGCGTTTACACCACTTTTTTTAAAACAAAGATCAATTTCAATTTTAATTTAAACAGAATGCTACATATTTTTTTTTTTTTTTATATCAAAACGATTACAATAATGTATTACACAATGATCTTGAATATCATCAGAGGAAATGAAAGAATAATTTCGAATATTTCGTACCATTTTATTCCTGATAAGAAATGTATTCATGAAATATTCGGATTTTTTCTTTCGATTTTCATCTTGCCGTCAAAGGTCATCTCATTTAAAAAAATTAAAAATAGTGCAGATACAAAAAATCTCAACTACCTTCTCTTCTTTCATTCTTTTCTTCTCGTGCTTATCGTTTAAGGAAAACATTGGCTAATAAATCCGTGAACGCTCTATATAATTTAATCATGCTTCGGTATAAATTGCGGTCAAGTGCATTTATCAGTCCTGGCGAAGCCATACGCTTAAACCGACACACGGTTGTTTTCGCGGCTGATTATTTACACTCTTAAGTCTTCGAAAGCGATTCTCCCTTGTTTTTTAACACAGAAACCATTTACTAGATCCAATGTCCAAATAAAGTCTCACGGATAACGACGACTTCGATTTAAGAATAAAAAAAAATTTTACTTTTGCATCAAAGGATGAAATTGACAAAGCAAGTACATAATACTACAGTATCACGAATAAGGAATTTTCCTTCCTTTTTAGCGTTTTTTTTTTTTTTTTTTGTTATTCTTTCCAATTCCTATTGTATAATTAGAAGATAGAAACCGCGTTTTTAAATATTTTAAAGAAGATACTTTGAGTGAACGCAAGAACACGTTTAATGCTATGCTACTTTAAGCAATCGAGTAAAATTTCACGAATAACTAAATATTTGATCGAAAGTACAAAATTCTTTCTTTTTGCTATCGTTCGTTATCGTTAAATAAATATTTAAAGAAATGAGAGAAACGAGAACGTTTTTCAAAGGTATCTGTATGAAAAGTACTTCCGTTCAAAAGTTTGCAGCATCTTTCACTTTTTTCGAGAGTTTCTTTTCCAAGCGAATATTATAATTGCAACCTCGATCTTTAAATGGAATTGATACAAATTTCAGAAGTATTAAAAAATCGTGAATACAAAGTATTTATTTACTTAACCGCTTGCGCGTCGAGAATTTTTTGCCCCAAATTGCAACATTTTCTCAGTTTCAAGTATATTTAAATGAAACACGGGGCAAAACGAACGATAAACTTATTACTTCTCAATAATTTCGATCCAGTGATATCATACCGACGAGTTCGAAAGAAAAAGAAAGCGACCAATTATTTGTATACGGTTCGGTCACTCGTTATGGTCCGCAAACCAAGTTGCCAGCGCAAGCGGTTAAGGGAGTATTCTGGTAATCGGACTTAAAAAAAATCGATTTTTTTTTTTTTTAATACATTTTCTCAAAGTACATGCTTTCGAGAATGCCCGTGTAATGGGATTTGTTTGAATTCGTAGAATTAGCAAAGTTACAGATGTTTAAAGGAAACGATGTACTCGCAACGTAAGTATGAATATTTCTGTACAACGGGTAACAAAAACTTCAAATGTGTTTTTCTCAAAAAATATATTTCATTTTATAATATTACTTTTCATATTATTATTTATTTTTATATTATTGTTATTTTATAATATTTTATTTTTTGTACTGCTCGATTGATTGCAAGTACGAATACTTTTGTACAACGGGTAACAGAAACTTCAAATGTGTTTCTCTCAAGTCAATACATTTTGAACTGGCTAACGAGATATCTCACGTTTCAGTTGACCGATTGACTTGAAAGATTTCCAAATCTGATGTTTCTTTCTATTTTTCTTTCTTTTCTTTTTTTTTTTTTTTTTTACCACCCAAAAGACGAAAAGCACAAGGAAAATCGATATTTTAACTTCATAATGCTGCCATTCTTTTAATTTTCGAAATTTCGCTGTTTCCGTGGTTCACGCGATAGCCATATTTATACTAATTAAGATGTATTTTGGTTTTTGGAATCCGTTTCTAAAAACATGCTTTACCACGACTTTCATTAATTTCGTTAAAACAAAAAATTGTAAATACTCTTTGAGCATGAATAAATCTGCGTGCGAAAACTGCATACCAAAATGTATCATGGTCTCCTTGGAAAAAAATCCCGAAAAAAGTCGATTTTACCAGAAATTACCAGAATATACTCTTGAAAGAAGCATTTCCTTTCGAGATCTCGATATGCTCCAAAACTTTGTACATACATGTGTCGCTGTGAGCAATTTCGTTTGTGAAAAGAGGCCGCGGTACATTTTACGATCCAGACGAAACAGCCGACCTAGAGAGCACATGCATGCATGCACGAAAACTGTGTTACCTGGCAGATCCTGCTTGTTGGCTAGGATCAAAATGGGAACGCCAGCGTTATCCGGGCTCCTGGCGGTTCTGGTCAGCTCCATCTTTGCCTCCTCGAGCCGTTCTGCGTCGCAAGAGTCAACCACGAAGATAATACCGTCCGTGCATCGGGTATAGGACTTCCATAATGGTCGTAATTTCTCCTGCCCGCCCACATCCCACACGAGAAAATTTACACCTGCGACAAGCCACCGTGGGAATTCATTTTACTTATCTTCCTCCCTTCGTTTCATTCCATTTTCTCTTTATTATTATTATTATTATTGTTATTTTCTCGGGACGAAAATTGCAGAGAGAACGAGACTGGAGAAAAACTAGAATGTTTGGGGTGGAAAAGTGTAAATATTGTTTTGAATTTGAACTCTTGCGCAAAGGGTGTTTCCAAAGTCGTAGTATGATCGATCAGTGTGTGATTCCATTGGACTGGCCAAAGAGTAATTATACAATCTTAAAATGCAACTAACTTCATTTTAAACCGCAAATTCATTGTGTAAGCTGATTGTTTGAGCTTGTTTGGAACAACAAAATGCACGATCTCGTTAACGACGTTGATTTCAAAATGGAAAATTCAAGAAGGAAAATTTTCGTCAGAAAGAGAAAAAAACGTTGTACAAGCTCATAAAAAATTATCTGATACACAATATACGATGAAGAAAATTAATGTCAGAATTGCTTTGCTAAATTTCACTACTGGATGAGGATGTCTTGGGATTTTTTTTTTTTTTTGTCGAAAAAGATGAGAATTTCTTCTTTGAACGCGGGATCATAAAATTGAAAGATGGAAAGGTAACAAAATGGTCAGTATATTAATAAAGCTTTTGTTTCTCATGAAAGATCGGCCTTTCATTTGCACATAGAAAAAGTGTAATTACTAATACAAAGATAAGTCGAAAAGAAAGAAGAAAATTTTTCCATGCTTCATTTTTGGGAAAAACGAGTTGAAAAATTTATCAAGTATATTCGAATTCAGATAATTCCAGATGTGAAAGAAAAGAATAATGAACAATGCGAAAATCAGTGAGAAACGTAGAAAGAAATTTTTTTGTAAGATGCTTCGAGACATCGAATTTGAATATTTATCAAGTACATGTCTATCAAAGGAACTTTTAACAATACACTAAGTGCAAAGTCTATTTTCTTAAAAAACAAAGTTTTGAAATGAAAAAATGAAATGAAATGAAATGAAATACGTCGTACAAATTACTTATATTTATGTTTTAAAACGTACTAATGGATTTTATTATTATTTGTATATTTTAATTCTCGAATAAAACTTTATATAAAACACTTTTGTTATACATTCATTAATTTTCTCAAATTGATTAACTGTTTTATCAAACATATCGGATAAAATTACAAGTCAATGATTTTTATGAATTGTTTATTTCGAAAATGGCATAAAATCACTTTTATAGTAAAATGCAAAAAAATAACTGCGTGAAATTATTTATACTGAACAAAAATACAATAATATCCGAGATAACAAATATGCAAATCTTTTCGAAAAGTTGACATAAATTTTTCTAAATCCCTTAGAAACAAAGTGACTCGTGCCACTCTCAAAATAAAGGGCTTAAATATGTATGTATATTTCATTTATTTGACAAAATACAAACTTTTCACACTCAGAGTGTCGCCACTTTATATATTTATTTATTTACAAATTACATATTTATTTACAAATTACATATTTATTGATCAACAAATCAAAACTCTGTTATCTGAAATAAGTGCAAAAATCTGTTTCTTGCTTATTTGAATAAATAAAAATTGGATTGGGAGACATGGCATTCAAAGCATTGAAGTTTCACTAGTTAATTGTTCTATAAACTGCTTTTCAAAGCTATCAAAAAAGAAAGAGAATGTAAAAATATTCCTCGGATCTTCTTTTCTTTATTTATGGAAAACACTGTGAAAATGCTTCCTGCATAAATAATTGAGAGAACATAGAAAGCAATTTTTCCTCAAACAGAAGAAACCATGAATAAATAAATATATAAAAAAAAAAATTGATCCATAAATTCTATCATTGATACAAAAATAAGCATTTTTATATTAAATTATTTGAATGACAGAAAAATATAAACCTATAATAATTGTAAGTAATAATATTTTTATTCCTTTTGAAAATTTGTTCTTTCTAAGATATAAATGACTTAAAGTCAATAAAAAATCCTAAAGTAATTGAAATAAATGTATTTAATAAAAGGGATTTCAGTTTAATTAAATACTTTAATTATTTTAGGAGGTCATATTATATTAATTTCAATTGATGGAGAAATTGATCTGTGAAAAGATGTTCAAAAAAATGAAATAAAAAAAATAAATATAATTATTCTAAACTTTATATTATTATATTAAATTTTATGTTAATTTTATAATTTTATATATTTTATATTAAATATAACTATTCTAACTTTTATATTAATTTTATAATTTATAATTGTATAATTTTATATTAAATACAACTATTCTAAATTTTATATTATTATATTAAATTTTATATGAATTTTATAATTTATAAGTGTATAATTTTATATTAAATATAATTATTCTAAATTTAATATTAATTTTATAATTTATATAATTGTATAATTTTATATATTTTATAGTTTCACATTAAATATAATTATTCTAAATTTTAATATTATTTTAATATGAGTTTTCCTCGAACGTGGGCAAGCAAGTTTTCCACAAAGTGCCGCGCGTTTCAGTTGCTTTCACGACCTGCTTTAATTCGAGGAAATGGATCTCGTAGGACATTTCTCCAACGCTTAGGAAACGACTGCGATTTCTTCTTTTCACAGCGAGCTGTACTTTCGCTGAAACGGACATGCAAAGGGACAAAAGAGGAAGTTCTTTGACGCGATCTCCATCTCTTGGCGCGATCGCTGCTACCAGGTTTCTAGGGCAAACCAGACCTAGTTCATCGACGTCGACTTATTACATCGCCACGCACGCGATAACTGTAATAAATGTCCGCGTTAAGCGTTATCTCGACCGCATAATGGTTACGTCTCCAGCTATAACATTTGCCTGTTACAGCCATAAACGTGCCGTCGGCAGCGATAATTTCTTATTCGCCAAAAATCACCATAAAATTCAACATTTGTCGTTAATAGACCGCGGATTTTTATGGAAATTTCAAAGCGCAAAATTGCACATAACTATCGTAATGTGAAAGAATATGTGAAATATCGTAAGTGCAGCACTTTTTGTAATATCTCGTGAATGAAGCAATTTTCTATTTTCAAACACATGAGTTTCCAGTTTAATTGTCAAATTGGCCACTTTTTAATAAATTTTGTGGGAAATTTACAGACACAAAAATGCGTACAATGCACGTGATGTATAAAAATGTACAAAGTGTCTATCGAAGCGTGATTCCGTGCGAAAATAAATCGGAAAGAGAGAACAACATTTTTTTTTTTTTTATTTAAGACTTTATTTCCGAGAAAACAAAATTATAATATAATATATAGTGACAGTCACAAACTTGTATACACGAAATTTCCAATGTTTCGTAAAATTGACATATGACTTGTTATAATTCAATGAAACGTAAGAAATTACACAGCAATGAATTTGAGCTTACTTTAAAACATTAATTTTCTACTTTCACAATCCTAGACTCAATTTTCCCAAAAATGTCTTTACGTTGCAAGTAAATAAAGTAAAATACAGATAATTAAATTAAAGTAAATTATAAAAATTAAGTAAATTCTAATTAAAAAATAAAATAAAAATGAAACAAATTATAATTAAAAAATATAATAAAGATATTGTTTTTTTATAACTGAAGAACGACGTTTCACTTTAATAACTCTCTGAAACTAGCCAAACGACAAAAACTTAAGAAATTTTCATAGTTTTCGGATGTATTAAAAATTCAAGAAATTGTACAGCAAAGGAGTTATCGTAAAGGAAAAACTTCAATCTTCGAATCTACAGTGGACTGAGTTATGAAAAAACTTTTTCAATATTCTCAGAGACAATAATCTGAATTTTTTAAAATATTTTTTTGAACATTTTTAATGTTTCAATTCAATTCGAATGATATCTTTACTTTCCAACTTACTAGTAAATGATATCAAAATATTTTTGGAAAAAATATGAATCCAGGAAGCTTCACGTTTTAAAATTAGCTCAGACTCGCTGCTATGTTATGAAAGTGTTATGAAATTATAACAATTTAAATATCAACTTTCGAAACATTGGAAATTTAGTATGTGACCTATTACGTAAATTGGTGAGCTATATAGACCACTGTATATAGATGAAAATTAATTTAGTACACATATATTTGATAAATTATCAAATTTACATTTTTGACTTATTTCAGAATAGAACTTAGGTTTATTATTCGCTTCTGTTCTGTTCGGAATTAGTTTCAGAATTAAAATACACGTGACAAGTTTTCTCAAATCTCGTTCTTCTGGAAAATGAAGCTTTTAAGGTCAGAAAACTTTATTTTCTCATTTCGATTTATCTTTTCATTTTCCATTTTAAGCTAACTTTGTACGTTAACACTTTAACTCTTTTATAAAAGTTCAGTTTGGGTCATATGCTTTCGAACAAATATTTAAGTGTAAAATGTAAACGTTAGGAATTTTTTTTTTAATATAATTGACAACAATTCAACATAATTTAAAGAGTTGAACTTACGAATACAACTTTGCCAAAAGATCTCAAGGTTTCGCAATTTTTCAGTTTTATCTTAACAACTTTTTACGAAATTTGCTTGCCACAATTTTAACTTTTTCAGAGCAGAATAAATGTCACTGTTTAGTTAGAACTGTTATTCCATTTTCAAGAAAATAAAAGTTTCTTATTTACGTTTCAGTTGATACGCTGCATTTTTTTTAAACAGAAAAGATAACAGTCATAAAAGAACTAATTTAATTATTACTTCAGAAATAATTAAAAATTTTAACAGTTATATACTCAACCGTTTCATACACAAGCACGAACGTGCATAAATATCCCCAATTTATTTATTATGTTTATTTATTCATTCGATTAGATATTTAGGCAGATTGAGAATTATCTCTTTCTTTCGAACAATTCTGTTTCAAGTTGTTACAACTTGTGAATCATTAGTATCAATAAATAAATAAACCCTCGCAAAAGAGACGTATCATAATAATAAAATAAATGAAACGAACTCCAAGTTTTGGCTATCCTATTTGCCATAAAAATTGTGAAACTCTCGTAAGCTTTTTGTCAATAAGAAGTGCAGAGTAACTCGACTGATTTCCTTTCGATAATCAGGACGACCAAAATTGATGTATGAATTAACATTATCTCAATTACTTAACGTGTTCGCCTTTTTCAATATAAAATCTTCTTGTCGTTGGAATTAAAATTGATCAACTACGCTTTTAGTTATTTCAATTTCATTCGACAATCGACACTCGCGCAATTCTTAACGCACGAATGATTTATTTCAACAAGTTCGACTGTCTCGAGAGAAAGAAAATAAATAATAGTAAAATTCCAAGTTGAACCTTAACCCACTTGCGCTGGCAACTGATTGCGGACCGTAACGAGTGACCGAACCGTATACAGTAGCTCGTCGCTTTCTTTTTGATCTAGTCGGTATGATATCACTAAATTTATTACTTGTTTCGCCTGGGTTACGCTTAATTATATTTAAAACTGAGAAAATATTACAATTTTGGAACAAAAAAAATTCTCGACGTGCGTGGCACGTCATTCCAGCGCAAGAGGTTAACCTTTTGCGCTGGCAATTGATTCGCGGACCGTAACGAGTGACCAAACCGTACACAATAATTTGTACGCTTTATTTTTGAACTCGTCGGTATGATATCACTGGATAGAAATTATTGAGAAGCAATAGATTCATTATTTGCTTTGCCCGGGTTATACCTAAAACTGAGAAAATATTACAATTTTGGAACAAAAAAAATTCTCGACGTGCGTGGCACGTCATTCCAGCGCAAGAGGTTAAAAAGTACTAGTTTGCAACATCAATTCGATACAACAGCTGAATAATTTGTGCGCGCTATCGTTACAACTGTACAAGAGAGGTATTACATTATCGACGAATGTGCATTCGAAAATGAATACAGAATCACAACGATATTATTTGTGTGAACACGAATGTACAAATAAATTTACGCATCAACTTCGATCGTCCCTAATTTTCCCTATTGGCAAAGTTAAAAAGAATGTTTCTTTACCTTTCGCTTTGCCGATGCCACCACGGATTCTCTCGCAGTTGAAGCCGATGGTGGGCACGGTGTTTAGGTACTGGTCGAACTTGAGCCGATACAACGCGGTGGTTTTCCCAGCACTGTCAAGACCGAGCATGGCCACGTGGAGCGGCGTTCCCGTGGGAAGTGCCTCGAGAAAGCCGCCGCTCGTGCCGCTTCTGCCCATCCCGGCACCCATTCCTGTCCCCCTCACCAGCTTCCACCAATCTCGACCACCTTTTCTCCCCTCTAACCCACCTTCTTCGCCGTCTTCCCTTTTCCCTTATCTATCATTTAGATTCCTCCTCTATCCTTCCCCTCTAAAGTCGATCTTGCC
The DNA here is from genome assembly GCA_036937485.2 of Tetragonisca angustula. Lineage (NCBI taxonomy): Eukaryota > Metazoa > Arthropoda > Insecta > Hymenoptera > Apidae > Tetragonisca > Tetragonisca angustula. Next base: position 369,914 of record JAWNGG020000098.1, on the reverse strand, counting down.
AATGTCCGAATCGATCAGCTCTCTCTCGTTTATTTCTCTTCTTGTCCACTTTCTCTTCTACTTCATGCTAGATCTACCTCTGTACGAGAGTACAGTTCTCCTCTCTGCCCCTCCCCCCCCCCTAATCTGTCTCCCTTTCTCCGTTTTTTCTTTTCCCTTTTTTTCCCCCCTTTTTTTACGATCCACCACGTTGCTGAACCGCTTTACTCCGCGATAGCTCCGCAAATCTGGCCCGGTCTAGCTTTCGATCTGTTCTTTCTTTCTTCGTTGCGGCGAATCTGGTTCTCCTCTCTGGTTTCCCTCGGCGCTCGGTACGCTGCCGGTTTGATTCGTCTGTGGGCCAAAGCGGACGATCGGGGAGAGAAAGAGAAAGACAGAGAGAGGGAGGCTCTCCTCCGCTTTCGATGCTCGTCCCCGCCGTAAAAGGACTCGCTTCGAGGCCACGATCGCTACCCGCGCCGGCTGAAAATGAAAGGAGAAACGTGTTAGCGATGCCTGCTGGCTACATCGGCCCGCGCTTTTCAGTCCTCCGCCGTTTTGCTCGTTTTTCACGCCCCTGCTTCGAGAGACGTGAAGCGTGCCTCGGGTATTTTCGCTCGATCGCAAAGGTACAAGAATTTTAACAGCCTCTGCCGATCGGTCGAAATAGGAAACCGAGGCGATTTTATTTTACTTGTACATTAATTTATTTCACTGTACATTGATATTTATTAAAATATCTTGTAATTTTTATATAACGTATATTTCCAAATTTCGAATAAGTAACTGCGACTAATGCAGCAAATAAACTAATATAACTGTGACATTTAGAATGTTTCGCACAATATGTGACATAAAATTTCTAATTTTATAGTTTAGCGTTGTGCTCAAACTTTCGTGCATTTCGTTACGAGTATATTTAATGAAGACAGTTTTGATTAATCGTAATCAAATCATAACCTGCATTATCGTGTTCCTAATTCTTGCACCGAATGCGCGACGTCCAGAATAAACTCAAAATAATTCTTCGAACATTTAGAAAATTATACTTACAATTGGACAACTTTTATATTTCTATTGCATATAATGTGCAAAACATTAAAAATGAACATTATGAAATATACATTACATAAAAATTACCAGATATTTAACGAATGAAACGAGTAAAAAATTAATGTACAATGAATAGTAATATTTTATTAACGATTGAGAAGGCCAAGTTCTTCTAATTCTCTTCTAAAACATTTTGAATTACTTAAGGAAGTCTTTACTATGTTTTATTCAATTTTTAAGTCAAATCTTCAAAAGATTTTCTTCAGAAAATTTGTCTCAAAGAAATTTTGACTCGCTGCAATTTCTTAAATCAAACAACCATATTACTAGACTGTGGATTTTTATGCGTTTATGAGACATTTGCAAGTGTAATATTCTATTTGATAATTAATGGAGAAATCAATCAAATGTACATGTACATAAACAGTATATGTACTTTTATACTATAATTGCGATTATTTTAAAAAGCTATCTCTTTTGTTTCTTTCTTAATTCTTAGTCTCTTGACAATTTTATTTTTTAGTAAGTCTTTTCTTGATTATTTGGTCTTTAAATAAATTCGAGCAACAAAGTAGTCTAATTGTACATAAGGCGTCGAACTCTCAAGTTGACATTGGTGTTTTAAACAATAGCTCTGATCTGATTCGATTCGAAAAATAGATATAATATAATCATTTGCTCCAAATATTTTTCCAGCTGTCTGCTTTGTTCAAACTGACTTGAAATTAACTCCCATTTATTTAGGAGATACTTTAATTTCAATTTGATAAAATTTTGTAAAACCTACATCGTATGAAACGAAAAGAAGCATAATTTTGGAATTCATATTATTTTTATCTTCTACAAAATACTTTTACTAAATTATAATTGGAACATTTACACAATATTTATAAATATTAGCACAATATTAGCTAAGATAGCTAAGATGTAATAAATATATAAAAGAAATAATATAGATTTTATAAAATTGAGATTAAAATTAAAATATTTATTAAATTAATAGTTTCTCGATATATTCGTACGGTTTCTAGGAGAACTAATTGTACCATTGTTGATCCTTTCGAAACCATTCATTTATACAAACTATTTCTTTTTTTTATATAACAGATAGTTTATGAATAATTTGCATTTATGAATAAAACCACATCTCGTGTATTTGAAAATTAAAGAACAACGAATTATATTTATCATTTCGTGAGCTTTAATTGGTCAGATGTTTCCTGAAGGTTACAAAACGATTACTGTAATTTGTAGGAGTGGCTAGATACTAGTTGATTTCATTAAAGCGCATCGAAAAATAATTATACTGGCGATTTAGAAGTAATTAAATCGCAATGAATCACTCTGGACGTGACATTTTCATCGTTAAATCGATTTCACGCTGATTACACTGTCGTTAAATTTTATTTCATTATTATATAATATAAATTTCGTCACGATTGTTTAATAAAAAGCAATTTAGCCCTCGAGATACTTTAAATTAAAAATATTTAGACAAGACACATGAAATTGAATTTCACTTATAATTTCTATTAAGATAATTAATAAACGTTAGTACAATTGTTTGGATTCTCTAAATGCGTAGTAATTTTTCTAGATAAAAAAAACTCATGTAAAAACAATTATACGAATTTATTTTAATTATTACGCGAATAATATAACGTTTCAAATTTTTTTAACCTCCTATGTTTAATTTTTTCCGATTTGATGAGACTAAGAATAATTGACGATAGAACGGAGATAGAAGAATCTAATAAAAATTAATAAATTTTAATAATAATACATTTTTCTTTTCTCAATCATGTGACTGTAAAAGATTTTCTATTTTTACTGTAGACCTTCCTTTTGTCCGGCACCTGTTTTAACAGGTTTCCGTTTTAACCCGCCAGTATTCGTTGTGAAAACAGATTTTGAATATTCTATATCAATAATTCAACATAAAGCAATCTGCATTCGTTACAATTATATCGAAAACTTTAACTAATTCTTCACGGATTCTTATTTCATCATTTACTGTTAGAAGAATATCATAGAAGAAAAATGTTTTGTTATTAGAAGTATCAACTTCAAACATTATTCACCGAATTTATTCAGCTATAAATATCACCGTTATCGATACCAATTAATCGGTTATTCATTTATCCAACCGGAGGATAAAATCCCATTCTGGTAGGTTAAGAGGAAATCTACCGTATTCTGAAACTTTTTAGCTTGATCGCAGGAGTTCCAAGTGGTTTACAAAGAGGATCCTTTTCGAAACTTTCCGGAGAGAAAGCACGAAATGGCCAGAGCGAGTCTTTTAACTACTTGCGCTGGCAATTGATTGCGGACCATAACGAGTGATCGAACCGTAAACAAGAAATCGTCGCTTTCTTTTTGAACTTGTCGGTATATCACTGGACAGAAATTATTGAGAGGTGATAAATTTATTATTTGTTTTACCTGGGTTATACTTAAAACTGAGGAAATATTGCAATTTTTTGGGACAAAAAGTTCTCGACGTGCGTGGCAAGAGGTTAACCTCCTTGCGCTGGCAACTGATTGCGGACCATAACGAGTGACCAAACCGTATACAGCAATTCGTCTTCTTTTTGAATTTATCGGTATATTACTGGATAGAAATTACCAAAAAGCAATAAATTCTATTATTTGCTTTGCCTGGATTATGTTTCAATATACTTAAAACTAAGAAAATATTGCAATTTTGGGCCAAATATTCTCGACGTGCGTGGCAAGAGGTTAACCTCTTGCGCTGGCAACTGATTGCGGACCATAACGAGTGACCGAACCGTGTACAAGAATTCGTCGCTTTCTTTTTGAACTTGTCGGTATTATATCATTGGATAGAAATTATTGAGAAGTAATAAATTTATTATTTGTTTTGCCTGGGTTATACTCAAATATACTTGAAACTGAGGAAATATTGCAATTTTGGGACAAAAAAGAGGTTAAAGCCGTCATAAAGTATTCCTAAATTCTCTTGATCTGTAAGACAAAGATTGCCCGAGGAATTTTCGAGCAGATTCGAAATGATGATTACTTAAGAGACCTCAAACCTATCACAATTATTTATAATAAATTTGAGAATTCCGGGCTTGCAAAATCCTGAAAAATTGATGACTGTTTCGAAAGGTTCTTAACAAATTCGAAATTTCGACTAATAACTCCGAATATCCTCTTGATGTCGAAATAATACAATTACTTTAATACAGAAATTTAATACAATAAAAAGAGAAGAAATAGTTATATAAATTTTTATATAAAAAGCAAAAAATATATAATTTCTATGTATTCAGGGGATTTTAATTCTGATTTTACTAACTCAATTCGGTATTTTTTGGTATCGAATTATATAAATGTAATGGCAAAACATCAATATAATAAAAAGATAATTAAATTTGCAAATGTTTTCAATGAAAAACAGATATGAAATTTTTGTACGTTCAAAGGAACTTGGATCTTTACTTTTCCAGTCTAATTTTTTTGTTGACGTAAAAAAATTAATATAACGAAAAGAATACAATTTCTTCACAATTACAAAGTCAATATAATAGAAAGAATGAAATTTTTATGTAAGTGAAAAACCACACGAGTGAAACATGAAAAGTTCATTTTTAGTTGTCTCTCGATTTCAAAATACTTGTTAGGCTCACAAAATATAAGTCTGTTGCAAATAGAAGATACGTCTATGTAAACAGTCTTTGATAAATGATGAATCTTTTATAAGCAATCATGTACATAATCGTTTTTGTAATATTCAATAGTGTGTAAAAATACATACATAATTTGACAATCAATTAAGAGAATAATTTTGAAATATATTTCTGAATAACTGAAAAAAAACTAATCGAAATTTGGAGAATATCACACGATCGTAGATTTAAAACATGACCTAATTATAGTATGCATAATAATGTTAGAGTAAAATTAATATAAATCATCAAACATTTTATCATGAATATTCATTTTGTCTGTTAATTACTATAGAAAGAGCATGTTGTACTAATAGTGTTTAACTTTTTTACTTTAATTTCTTGAATTCTATTAGATATGGTATCTATTAAATTTTGAATAATATTTCGAGTAAAATCGAGTTATTAAATTCTAAAACTGATTATCATAATTTTTGCTTGTAACTTTCAAGTAATAAAACGATTAATAGAACATACGATTCTTTTACAGAAATCACAACGTATCAAATTGGTGTAAAGTACAAATCAACCGAGAAATATCATTGTTTCTCGATAAAATTCCTAAATGCTTGACATAAAATCAACTTTAAGATAAGGATTAATCAATTGACAGCGCGATTTAAAGCGAACGTTTTCTGCCAGAACACATTGGAAAAAGAATTCCAAAGTAAGAACGATTAGCCTTGACACTGAAAAATACAAGCTAAAAATTCCAGTTTTATAAGGCACGTTTAATCACCTTCCACCAATCAATTTTATATAGATAACATTGTGGTTATGGGCTACGAAGAATTCTGGAACCAGGCCATTGAGCGGGTAATGTGCATATTGCGCGCTGTGACACACCAGAAATTCCATTGCGGTAACTATCTAATACCGGAAGACGCGTGCAAATATCGATTAATACTGCTGCTTGCAAATAGCGCCGACCTTTAATAGCGCCGGTTCTTAAATAGTGCAGGTAATAAAAATTTACACAACTATTACAGAAGATGCAGTACCGCGCAAAAAAATTTGCGAGAGAAAATATTTCAAATGCTACTTTAATTTTTATTTTTGGATCATTGTTAACAATAAAACGAAATACTTCAAATGAAATGCTATTTTGAAAATTTATTGCAATAAATGAGGCACTTTATTGTTAAAGTTATACGCATAATTTAAAATAAAATAGATTATTTAATATTTATTATCTAAAATATTATTTGATATATTATTATATAAAATTTATTATTAAAATATTATTATACAAAATTTATTATCTAAAATATTATTTTACTCACAGTTCTGAAAGAATATCATAGACTATTAACATGCAAAAAAGGAAAATGGAATGAAAAGATATTGGGTAAAAATTGTTTTTTTTTTTCTTTGTCACAATTGGGATAATGTATCTAATATTTTATAATGGCTTATTTTTTACTCCATTGTGCTTTATAAACAAAAGTAGAAGTAGAATACATTTACAGAACGAATAAGTGACACCAATCACAGGAAATATATATTATTTGGAATTTATGAATCTTACATAGAACAACATACATTAAATCATATTAAGTCTTATCCCATCTTGTGATTTATGCACATTACATAATTTATTATATTTTTAATTTGGAATAAAATTAAACTCGAAAAAATTTTTAAAAATACTTGGAATATAAATTTGCCTAGTACTGTTGAAAGAGTTGAAATATTAGGTACTGTAGTTTAAATAAAATAGTATTTTAAATAGTAAATAAAATATTTTTATTTTAATAATCTAAAACATAAAATAAAATATTTTCTATTTCTTAATTACAAAAATAAATTATACACTGTACTACGAAATTTAAATAAAAGACAAAATTTTGGCAAGTAAAATATTTTTCTTTTACTTTTTAATTAAAAAGTAAATTGAAGAAAATGAAATGTTTGCACTAACATTCTCTTATACAACTATATATATTTTGTAGTAATATAGTATATTATAGTTATAGTGTAATATATTTTATTATTGAAAGTTCTTCTTACAAAATATTACAAATAGACAATAGTTAGGATATAATTTCAAAATATAACAAATATAACTAATAATAACAAACAATTTCATAAATTCAATATTAATTTAATAATAAAAATATTTTTAAAAATTTTGTTTAATTTTATTTTAAATTACATATATATGTAATAATAATTTAAAAACTAATTTTTAATTTAGTGATATAGACGTCCTTCATCATATTCACTACAAGTCCTTACTATTCCAACATTATTACGTACAAACATATTACACAACATAATATGTTAATAACATATAACCAAATATTAAGAAATATTAAATATATCATCATTTTTACTATAATAATGTTTGAAACAAGTGAAATAAATTAAAATAAGTAAAATATTTTAAGATAAATAAAATCCTTCAAATAAAATACTATTTTGAGAACTCGTTATAATAAATAAAGTATTTTATTACTAAAGTTACACGCATAATTTAAAATAAAATAGATTATTTAATATTTATTATCTAAAATATTATTTTACTCAGTTCTGAAAGAATACCATGGACCATAATATTTATTAGGTACAGACAAATACGTATGTTATTACACAGATACATACGAATGCTGAAAAATCAATTATTCTTGCTTCGTGTGTTCATGATAAGGAATTCCAAGCGTAATTGAACAATATCAAGTTGGAAAATATGAAATATATTTGATATTCACGTTCCTTTCAGCGAGAGAAAGGTGAACGTAAATTACTCTAAGGCAATTTATTAGATTAGTTGTAACGAAATTCTCTCTTCTTTGAGAAATATTTCTCGATTATTTTAGAAATAGTTCTAAAATATTATAAATAAAATATTATTAGAAATAATTCTAAAAATAAATGAATGAAGAATAAGTTCGTTTAGAGCACTCATTTGTTTGTTCAATTTAATATATTTCGCTTTGTGAGCATTCTTCTTTCGTAGTAGATTTGATTATCTTTGTTTGCTTGTTGGAATATTTCCTTTTCATTTGCAAAAAAGTTTTATTTTCATAATATTTTTGGTTAATACAGGACCAATCAATTTGCAATAATTTTGAATTTAAGAAAGAAACATAATGATTATTGCAAGTAATTGTCAGCTGTACACGTATCGATCTCACAAATTATAAAGTTGAATAATTCTATAGTTCAATTATTTAAAGCAAAATAAATTAAGTAAATAAAAGTAAATGTATATAATATAAATATAAATATATAATATAATATATAAATATAAATATATAATATAATATAAATATAAATATATAATATAATATAAATATAAATATATAATATAATATAAATATAAATATATAATATAATAAAATATAAATATATATAAATAAATTAGGTAAATTTGGCGGATTTGTCAATTTTGGCTATTTCGCTATAAACTTTTTTCAGAAACTTTATTTCGTTTTTAAAATGAGAAAAACATAGTTTTTATATTTATTACTTTGCCAAAGAAAATGTTACGTTAAAGAATTTCTTTCTTCGTGTCATGGAAATAATACGTATTTTTAATATTTCATTATATGCTTCATAATTTATCAGACGAAACGGAATCAAATACAATATAATATAAATCAAATAGATTATTTTTACTATTTACTAGCGTTTCACATAAACATTTAATACTCGCCGCACGCATCAAATAGCTGTAATTGCTTCTTCAACTCGTGAATGCTCGTTTATAACTATAGTTATTTCGATCTCCGATTGATTTCTTACTTTGCTGATGAAACGAACCTCTCGTGATTAAAGAAACGATAGCAAAATGGCCAAAATTGGGGGAAAGAGAAATTTACTTAAATATTATAGAAACATGAAATAATTTAAGAAGGAAAACAGGGATGAATGTAAAATGAGAACACGTAGATGGTCCATGGTGTAACAGTTGAAAGTTAAACTTTATTTCAGCCAACTTCGACAAGAATGTACGAAGCGAGTTATTTTAAACTATCTCTTTTAATTTAAAAGTGCTGTTATCGAGAATAGATTGATGGAATAAAGTTTTGGGAATGAAGTAGGATTTCGTACAATGCGGTACTCTTGTAATGCGATCAGAAAATTGCTTAACAAGATTCTATACACGTGTATTTGATAGTGCATTTGGAAAAATGTAAAATTATACTGTTTCTTTAAACAATATAGTTAAAGGTGAACAAACAAGACAAAAAAGTAGTATTTATTAAAAATAAATAGTGTTTATTTTAAACAAACAAGAGTAGTATTTATTAAATTATCCCAAAACATTCTTTTATTTTATTAACGAATAATGTATGCATACTTTGTGTAATTTTTAATGTAAATTTTTTATGCAATATTTTATGTTACATCATGCTATTGAATTATACATATATTACATATACAGGATGTCCCACGTAACACTTTTCACGATTTCTCAAGTGCTTGCGATAATCTGACAAAAAAATGTTTCCAACAAAAGTTGATTAGTTTTCGATTGGCTATACAGTGCGATAAAAAAAAATTTCAAATTTTTTTTTTTTTTTTTTTTTTTTTTCAATAATTGTCAAGGTCACTTTCGTTTTTTAAAATGGCACTTTATATTTTTGACTTAATAGCATTGCAGCTCGTATCTATTATTATTTCTGGCGATAATATTTAAAATATTTAAGAAAATAAAATAAATATTTAAATATATTTAATAATAAAATAAATATTTAAATATATTTAATAATAAAATAAATATTTAAATAATATTTAAAATATTTAAAAATAAAATAAATTAAATATTTCGAGACAAAATCCAAATATTTTCAATATTTTTGAAGTAAAATACTACTTTCAATTTTAAAAATTGCATCAAATAAAATATTTTATTTATTTAATATATTTAAAATATTATTTACTATTTACTATTTAAAACAGTATTTTATTTAACACTGTCGTGTACTATATTTGTTAAAATTTATCTTATTAACTGCAATTCATTAGAATTAAATGCATTTAAGCAAATTGGTTATACACAAGATGAATAGTTAAATTTTTATTTAATGAAGTAAATCTGTATGAATTGGATTTTTATTTAATGAAATAAATCCGTATGAAACACCAATATCCTAAAATGGAAGATTCTTTATTTTAACTGCAGAAAATCTTTGTATCTCGAAGAAGAGAGAGATGACATCCCAGTGTACACGTGAAAAGAGCTTGAAAGCTACTGCGTAAAATTTATCGAGAGAAAATTCGAAAAATCACAAATAGCAGAAGATCTAATTCTAATCATTCGGTGAGACGCAATTTACCGCCAAAAATTACAGCGTGTCGACCTGTTTATGTGCACAGCCTCGCGCCGCGTAGAACTTGTCTCTTTATCGAACCAGACGACTGTAACCTCGTTAAATTCTTTCTGGTCGGCGCAGAAAATAGGGGAAACGAGACGGCGAGGCAACTTGGAGTTTTAATTCTCGTTGGACGCCGGTTATTGCACGCTTTATTCCGCTTAAAAATAGCCCGCGCCGCTGTGCGGCTGTTTGAGCAAAAGATAAAACAAGACCATCATTGTCGGGCCCCGTGATTCCATGGTAAGCGAGCACGAAGAACAGGCTCGTGCCATGATCCTCCCATTTGATTGTTTTTGTTACCGTAATTTACGATTACTATTATTCCCAGCTCCGCTCGGTCGACACTTCGCGTTAGTCTGAACTGACTCGCTCGAACTTGAAATAGAACTGTCCACGATTCATCGAAGTCATTAATATAACATATATTATTTATTATATTAATTTCAACAATTATTTTTATAATTATTAATTATTTAAATGAATTTTAAATAATTAATAATTAATATAAATAAGTAAATTTAAAAATTAAATAAATTTATTTTAAATAAATAAATAAATTTAATAATTAAATGAATAAATTTTAGTAATTATTAATTATTTAAATAAATTTTTTTCAATAAATAAAGAAATTAATTCAGAAAAAGAAATTCCATTTGAATGTGGATTTAATCCAATTTCCAAATTTATATTTATACAACTTTCGATGCCTTTTCTTTTTAAATTAGATTATTATTTTTAATTTTTGATATGGAAATTACTTTATTAATTCCTATAATTTTATACTTAAAATTTATAAATTTTTATAATAATGCTAAATATAATTCTATTGTTTATATTCATAATATTATTTACATTAATTATAGAATGAATAATGGGATATTTATATTATCGGATATATATATGGGATATATGTATATTTTAATTGTGTGCATGAATATATTAGCGTGTTCACAAGTATACGAAAAGGAGCATTATTTAGAAATTATTAAAAGAATTACTCTTGAAGATTATTAGCAAAAATTATTGTAAACTGAATATTATTATAATACTAACAGTTTTTCGATGGGATGTCGCTGCACATGTGTAAAAATGTTTGACAATTTTAAAAACGTTATTTCCAGATAGAATTATTATTATATTATATAAATCTTATAATATAATAATCATACGCTTTTATTATTTTAACCCTTAACTGATATTATTACAAACGAGATGAATAACTATAATAACTTGCATTAAATTATTTATTGTATCAATTTTAATTAGAGAACTAGAACATTTTAGATTAAAAAAAGATTAAAGCGCGTTTCAAAATTAAATATCTCATTTGAAATTGTTGTGGACTGCCTACAATCAATCGTCCTTTATTTATTTATATCAATCAAAGTTACAGATGTGTGTTAATCCTTTGATTAAAACTCGATTTGTTTTCAATGTTGTCACGCGTCCACTTATATTTATTTTAAGATAAATTAGGTAAATTAATGTACGACAGTAAAATTTACTTATTTATTTATTGTTATTTATTATTATTATAATTTGTTTCTTAAAATGTGATAATTCATATAATTTTTATAGCAAATTTTATTGTCATCTGCAGCGTGACACACGAAGTGTTAAAATTATTCTATACTATATATGTATAAATAAATATTATATATAATAAATAAAATATTAAATATATAAATTAATTATCAAAAGAATTACCGGAAAAAATAATCTTGAAAATAATGAGAGATCTATACCTTTATTTAATATAACATAATAAATATCTCATCAATTGTATATAGTAAAATAATATCAGAGTGTTTGCTCGATTAATTCTGCTTTGATTAATTTCGACACGCATTTTATTAATTTCTTTCTCTATTGTCTACATATTTATTATTAAATATCTCTGGATTTAAATCTCTGTTTATAAACTTCTATAAGTTTTCTATCTTATGTAGCCATGATATTATATTTAGAAAAAACTAGCCAAACTCATTATTTTGAATATTTAGATTATAGTAATATTTACAGTAATATTTAGATTACTTTGATTAGATTATTTTCAATATTTAGATTACAGTAATATTACAGTAGCCAAACTCATTATTTTGAATTTATTACTTTTACCGAGTATCTTTATTATAACTTTGATAAAACATGCATTTACCAATCTATATTTATTTACACAATGTCTCCTTCTATTCTTACTTATACGCCAAATCCAGAAAAAAAGTCCACAACACTCTGAACATAAAATTTACAGATATAAAGATGTTAATGAAGCTAGTTTTTATATTGTTCTGTATTTGCTTAACAAATCAGTTCTCGTTCTGTCTCTTCCGTTCTATTGTCATTCGGTTTTCCGGTGTCTAGTATGGCTTTTTTTCGTCAAGTTAGGTGAATCTTTTATTCCTATTTCCGTCAGGATCGAATCCACGGTTCGACGTCCGCGTTCGCCTCGATCCGATGAAATCGTTCGATTTCCGTGCATATACGCGCGGACAATGGAAACCGATGAATAAAAATATTTACCGATAGTTAATCACGCCTATAATAGATGCAATCATCGAGGCCATTCGACGAATCATTTCCCACTCCCTTTGTATTTCTCTTTTCTTCTTTTCTGCTTTCGTTCATCGTTGCAACTTATTATTTCTCCGGGATCACCATTTTCTTTAATGACACAACCAGTTACAACTTTGTTCTCGCTCTCTTCTTAACGAATCCCGAACAAATTACGATCTTTTCCGCGGCTTTTTTATCTATTTAATTGTACGTGACTCCGAGACGTGTAATTTTGCAGTTTGGTATAATTATACACTTGCCGAAATAATAGCAGAAGGATCGTTTAAAAAAAAAAAAATGCGAAAATGACCTCTGACAGATTGTTGGAAAGGATATCGTCTATATTATCCATAGATGACTGAAATAGTTTTCTGTCCTGTAAATTGTTTTACTATCATATTCAAGTCTATTATATATATAAATAAAATATTAATATTAATATTTTATTTTATACTTTAGATATTTAAAATGAAAATATCTTTTGTTTGTTAAAATTCTATTTAACATACTATTTTTTCCAAACTGAACAGAATCTATATAAACTAATGTATTAATATGTTAGCAGTACCTATATTATACAGTTAATATACAGTTAATCTGATTTCAGTTAGAGCTGGATAATAAATATTTCAGATACTGTTAATATATTAAATTAATATAGATATTAATACATTAATTCTGTTCGATTTGGAAAAAATAGTATGTTAAATAGAATTTACGATTTCAACAAGCAAAAATATTTTCATTTTAAATATCTAAAGTATAAAATAAAATATTATAATATTAATATTAATATTAATATTTTATTTATATATTTTATTAATATTATAACGTTAATAAAATATTATAATATTAAAATATTTTAATAATCTAGCATAAAATAAATACTTTAATCTTGTTTAAAGGACTGAGTCATCCTACAAGTAATGCAGTTTTTCCAATTCATTTTTTCATATAAACCTTAGAATTTCTATCGTCAAGATGAAATTAAGGTAGGAACAAATCGTAAATGGTGGTAAAAAAGTAATTCTAATAATGTTAAATGTCTTTTTTTCTTGCGTTGTTTTAAAACTTTGAGTACTTCGTAATATAATCATCAGAGAATTATCCAATATTTTTTTTATCTTGGCAGGCATATGCTAAAGCATTATTGTATTCTTTCATTTTGTTTCTCCACATGGAAAAACTATCTAACCAGTTGTATCATGATTTTCAGTATACAATATCTAACCAAAGATTAGGAAGTTATTTTATTATTGCTCATAAATATATTAAATATGAATCATTATTTTCAGGAATAATATTTAAAATAAAGAAAATATTTCAAGAGAAAATCCAAATATATTCAATACCCTTTAAATAAAATATTATTTTCAAATACTATGATTATACTATTTTCAATACTATTTTAAAGGCTTACTGTATCAAATAAAATATTTTATTTCCAAAGTTATACATGTATCTTACAAGAAATAGAATTATTCATTATTTACTACTTCAAATAATATTTTATCTCTTTAACCCATTAAGAACCAAGTAATAATTTATAATGATATTAACCCATTAAGAACTAAACAATATTTATAATGATATAAATTTAATTTTTTCTAAACATCATGATGATAATATTAAGCGAATACTTGGAATTTTCCTTCATAGCTTTGATATTAAAAGATGAAATTTAATAATATAAATTAATTGAAAAAAAAATTGCAAATGAAATACTGCCTTAACGCAACGTTAATTCTTAATGGCTTAATCAGTGCACTGTTGCTTAAATATTTTTAGATAAGATCTTCTTATGAACTGTTTCCTTCAGACAATTCAATCTTTCTTTTCTCAACCTCAAGATAATCATTGATTCAATTACAATTTATCAGTAATTCTAAGAAAAAATTATGTTGTAAATGTTTGCAATTTATTAGATTTCTATTTGAAATACAATGAAACACAAGAGACAACTTTGAAATTTAATACACAAATTTTCATTCTCTAGGAGGATTTTTTAATTTTTCATTTTTTAATTGTAAGTAATTTTATTATGAAAACTTTATTTTAATAATCTTTTATCTCATTTTTTATGAGTAAAACAACACACAGTGTCTCACGTAAAATATTAAAAAAATAAATAGTTATAAATAGTTATTAACATGAAATTTTAATGCATTAAATGATGTGAAGGAGCTAACAGTTTAAGGTATAAATACCAACGAGAGTGAGTTTTTTTAGGAATGAAGAAGCTGCAATCTCCATTTTTTTCAATGGAGTGGCATATTAATTTTTGAATATTCGAAAAGACTTTAACAAATCTAACAACTTTTATCTAAGATATATTCTTTCTCATTCGGTGTAAAAAGTTATAGCGACAAACAATTTTCTCAGGAATATCATTTAATATTTATTCATTTTCAAGTATTTATTTATTTATTTTTCTTCCATTTTACTACATTTTTCTAACAATGTTCAATAATATTCTTCTCAAACGTTTGTGCATCAAAAACTCCAAGAACATCGTTGGCAATACAGAAAAATATAGTAGAAAGAAAAAATAAAAACCTAAGAATGAATGAAAATATCTTTCCAAAGTTGCTCTTGAGAAAAGTCACCGTTACTTCTTAGCAAGAAAATATTTTAAATAGAAATTGTTAAGACCGATGAACAGCTATCGAAATAACAGAAAATTAAGACAATTTATATTTTAAAAAATTGAGCTCTAGCTTTATTTTAAAAAACTCACCATCGCAATATCAATCCTTTCACGCCACTTAAAATTTCAAATCGACATCTACAATAATTTCGGAGACGCCCTGTACAAAGCGATGCCGGCAAAATTAAATTTCACAACTTCAAAGATAATTATTTTAATTACGATGTTTCATAAATCAAAGCACTTGAAGTTATTTAATTTATTTTCTCTTTTTTCTCTCTTTTAAGAAAGTTGCTCGACAAACTTATACGACACCCGTGTTAGTCAATACTCCACTTCTGAAATTCTTCTCGTAGATAAGTCCAGGCTAGACGAAACTCATAATCCGTACGTGCTGAAGTGAATTTAAAGGCTTCTCGGTAAGAGGCGAGACCTTAAAGAAAACGAATCATGGATAAACTAAGCCAGTGAAACCGCGAAACACTTGATACTCATTTTGTCTGTTTGCCTGTAACTTCGATTCGTTTACAACTAGCAATCCGCTATTATGCAATTTTCATTTAGCATTTGCTTTATTGTCGTTTCAAAGAAAACTTAAAATCATTTGTAAAAATATTTATTTTAGTACGTGTAAAAATTTCTTTAACTTTTAACTGATAATCATCATATCGTTAGGAATTATAAGGATCTAGAGTTAAATTACTTACTTTAAAAATTTTTAATTTAATCGAATCTCTGGAGAAATGTGAAAATATGAAATAAACTCAAATACCCTAAATTTTAATAATCTAACATAAATTATAATAATATTAACTCGTCTATGATTGAGAGATAAATGTGTAAATGAATAAATTAACAATTGTAGAATCTAAGTGGAAGAAATGACGGAAAAAAGATATTAAATGTTGAATATTAAAAATATATTTGATATTAAATTATCAAATAATATTAAATATTAAATTCTTTCTCACACCCAGAACGTTCCAAAAATGAAATTCGATGATGCGAATTAACTGGAAAAGATTGCAAATGAAATGTTGCATTAACGAAACGTTGGCTCTTAATTAATTAATTACAAAATTTAATCAAGTTGCAATAAATATTTAAAAATTTGCACTTCAGAAAAATATCAAATTGTAACATTATCAAAAATCGGAAAGTAACAAAGTGTAAAATTATTCGTTCCGATAAATACCAAATTTCTTTCATCAAAGATAAGTTTCTTGAGTACTTTTATAACGCGTGATGTTGTTGTACGAGAGAGGATTCGGTAGTAAAAGAACAAGTTTGGAGAGTAAAAACGAAAAAAAAGAGAGAAAAATGAGAAAAATAATAGAAGTGAAAAAAAGGAGGCGACAAGCATTAGCGGGTTTCGCGTCGACGCGACATGGAGGAACGCTCTGTTTTCAAAAAAGAGAAAAAATATGAAAAGACGTGGAGAACGCGTGTTCGAAAATGTTCCTGCCAGCAGGTGCGGTCGACTGGTCCAGAAAAAAGGAGATAAAAGTGGGCCGGGATGCAAGTCGATGGCAGATGCACATGCACCAGATGCATTTTACAGATATTGCTGCCGATATTTTTTCTCGCGTCCGTTTTTTTACCCACGTTTAGCTTTCCAACTAATCTCCATCAAATAAAACGTCTATTTATTAACACCACTGCGACACCACAGTCGCAATGAATCTTCCTGCTATTTGATTTATACATGTAGATCAAACGAAGTGCAGGTACAACATTGTTTGAGCAACAAGGGACAAAACAGTGGGGAATTTTAAGAAAACAAATCAACTCAGAGAATTTTTTAATATAATTTTATATAAAGGGAATTTTAAGAAAACGAATCAACTCAGAATATTGAATAATTAGAGTGTCTGAAGAAAAAATTATTACTGACACTGGTAGCACTGACTTTTGATGAAATAGGTACAATTGAGAATTGTTCAATATTAATAAATATAAATATTTAATATTTGTAATAAATATAATAAATATTTATCAATATTGAACAATTCTCAACTGTACCTATTTCATTGAAAGTCAATGCTACCAATGTCAGTAATAATGTTTTCCTTAAATGAAAAATTTTTATGTTTGAATATTGAGAGAGAATTTTGGTAATTATTTACAAAAGGGTACAATTGACCAAGCAATTAGTTATGAATTAATTATTAATAGTTTTTATTATTGTTCACTTGCTATTGATATACATATGATTAATATGATTGCTTATGATATATAACTGTTATTCATTTTTTAGCTTCTAATATTTAAATATATGCAGTAATATTTAAATATTTATATAATACATATTAAGTATTGAAAATAGGAAAGCAATAAAGTAAAGTACTATTGTAAATATTACAAAATATGAAAATGTAAAATTTTTTACATTACACAGTACAATAATTCGTAAGTGTTTTTCTTTTTTCAAAGATCTTTTTTTTCCGAAGTTTACAAGATCGTCCATATTTCTTTTAAATAATTATAGAAAGACGACATTTTGGATACCTAATACAAAATATTAAATAAAAATAAGTGATAAATAATCTGAAAATTTCATGACCAATTTTTCGTTTCTATAAAAAAAATTTTTATCAAATTCACGTGTGATCGCGTCTTTTGCAAAACCTGCTTCTTTCTCGGCTATGAATTTTAAGAATTCAAGGTCATTTGAAGGTTATACTGTAATACACGTCAGAATGTATTTTTCATGAGTTTCACGCGACGCAATAGAAAAAACATACGCAGTTATTAATTGTTATCAAGTGTTCTTTGAAAAAAGACATCGATAACTTCGAAAAAAAAATTTTTTTTTTTTTAAACCCTCATAATTAAAACAGATATTTGTGTACTTAAATGCGATATCTTGTATATATGTAAATATTATTTATAACACAGATAAAAGGACATCTTTCCAATTTCATTGATCTTGCAAGATTATGGCAGCCTCAGAATTACATTTTTTTCATATTACAATCGAAAATTTTCCAATTATATCAATAATAAAATATATTTATGTACAACTTTAAAACTAAGATATATTTAGTTTTACGAGAGAGAGAGAGAGAGAGAGAGAGAGAGAGAGAGAGAGAGAGAGAGAGAGACAGGTTGAAATAAAACGATAGCATACTTAAGTAAAAATTTGAAATATAAACAAATTAATCAATGATGTTTTGTAGAATCTCCTTTATACTTAATCATTCTTTTCAATGAAGATCTGTACTTTTTAATATTTTTTAATATCACTTTAATATGTATACTTTTTAATTACTTCTAGTATACCTTTTAATATTTCTTTGCTCAATTTTTCATTAACGTAAGGAAATTACGCTGACTAATTTAAAACGTGAAGTTTGTTTCGAAAAAAAAATTCCTCTATCATTATATTTGCGGTGTGAACTTATTGAGAGATAAGTTATCTACAGTAATTTTTGTAGCGTATGTGTTTATCTGCTGATTAATCACTTTCAGACACTTTTTATCATTTATTTCTACACCAATTTTTATGCCAATTATCCCGTGATAATCACTACCGGTTTAAAAAAAATAAACACCAATCTAGTATTCTTCTCTTAAATAATAATTATTTAATTATTAATAATCAACTATTTAATCAACCTCATACAAATTAAATCTTTTTTTATTTGTGAATATATTTCATCATTGTGAACATATTTCATCATGTTTTTTTCTCAAATGTGTACGTTTTTCCACGAATTGTTGATTGTTAAATTTAAGTTTATATTGGTTATTTAATCAAGGTCCTTGTTGAAATTTTTTTCGTACAATATATTTGCATTTTTATAAAATTCCGTTCTTTATGTTAATATCTATTCATATTAACTTTAGTTTACTTTATTTTAATACCTATTTATATTAACTTTACTTTACTTAATTTTAATATCTACTCATATTAACTTTAACATTACTTTATATTAATATCTCAAAATTTTCATTTATTACGAGATTTTGTGAATAAATCCAGAACTCTTTCATCTTTCTATGATTTTCTGATTTTTTCATTCAGAATTCTATTTTATTAATAAATTGGTTATTCTACTTGTAACTTTTATACCACTGAATAAACTCTTCTTTTAATCTTAACTGTATATGTATTTCACACAAACTCATTGTCAGTCTCCTTTCACAACTAACTTTAATATCCTGATTTTTTAATTAACTGCTCTATAATATGCTGAATATCATCCATAACAAAATATGTTACTGAATGACAAATGTTTGATTATAATTGATTATTGATATGTAATTATTATTTTATATGATATATAACTGATTTAGTAAATATTGGAACTGTTATAATTTTGTAAAAAGAAATCATGTAATAATATGTGAATCTTGGAACCTGTACTTTCAAAATCATTAATCATCATTCTATTCTAAAGTGTTTCATGAAATAAGCTTTTCTTTTCGAAAATGTCATTGTATGTTAGAGCATGGAAAATTTTTTCCATGGCTGAATTTACAATGGATTCGAAGATTGAAACTTCCCTTCTATAACGACTCCAGAAAACTTGATGCATGATCTTTTCTCGCCATTTTATTGAATTTTGAACTTGATTAAAATTCAAGAATTCATAACATTTCGTTATATGTGTTTTCGCCTGATATTCAAAGTTCAATAAATTGGCGAAAGAAAACATTTGGCAAGTTTTGAAGGGTCTTCAAATTCATTGTAGATTCAGTCATGAAAAAATTTTTTCAGTGTTATGACAATTTATAACATTTTCGAGAAAAAGAGTGTCTTTATTTTGCCATCTGCTGTATAATTTACAAACATGTTAAAACAAAATGAATGATATATTTATATATATAAATGAATTATAATTACGCTAAAAGCAGAGGCTTCAAATTTCAAAATGGGCCATAAGTATATTATTGTACGATTCCTTTTTACAAAATTAGAACAGTTTAAATATTTAGTGTCAGAATATTGGGAGTCACTGTATTATTACTAAAGTATTATTATTTTATTTAATTGTTCAAAACGATTAAATAAAATAAAATGAAATATATGTGGTGTATATTTTTCTTCTGAATTGTTCAAATTATATTCAGGCTATTGACCTTAATAATTGAAATCAGCGAGGTGTGCCTCTTTGTAAATCAGATTACATGTTAATGAATGTACATGCACCGGCAGCTATGTACGTGAATAAACAAATCTAACGGGAACTTAACTCTCACGGTAAAGCAAACATACCTCAAACATTAGAAATACGATATATAGTACGTGTACAGGTTCGTTTAAATGAGAATACTGTAAAATCTCTAAGCCATTTGGATAACTGAGGAGCTGGATGATAGATTCACTAGCTTCCTTCATATTCCACTCTTATTTACTTGTATAATAAGAGATGGTAATAAGTAGAGATAATGAGTTTGTTCGTACAAATGAATAAACTAATAGTTACTAATAATACTTTATATTTATAGTTTATAAACTAATATAATATTCAGGATCTACTATGTCTAAATACATTCGTTATTGATATTTTTGTAAAAAAAAAAAAGTCCTTAGAAAGTTGAAACTATTTCATGAGTCACGTGCAATGGCAGTACAAATCTTTTCTCAAAGTTACTTTCTTTAGAAAATTTTAAGATCATTTTTGAAAATATTGCGTACAAAGGACAAAGGAAGACACAAAATATTCTTATGTTTATGTCTTCTCTTTCATGTACTAAGTTTGATGGAATTGTAACTAAACTTAAATATTTGACGCAGATGCTCTCATACTTTTTTGTATAGGATAAGAAAGCATATCGGTTGGTATATAAAAACGTATTCCATTTAGAAAACAATCTGATCTTAAAATCTTATAAAAAAGTAAGTTTAAGAAGAAATTTGTCCTATTATTAAATTTAATCCAAAGATCTTTCTTTTTAAATTATAAAGGACTAAGGTATTTATATATTTTTATATATTATACATATATATATTATATTTTTATATATTATATATTTATATATTTTTTGTAAAAATATGAACAAATAAGATGTTTAGACCATGTTCCAATTTAAATGCCGTAATAATAATAATAAACTTTGTATAATAATAATAATAATAATAATAATAATAATAATAATAATAATAACAATAATAATAAAAATATTTTTGCATACGACTCAAAAATTAAATTCGAGTGTTGGCTAGATGAAACAGAAAAAAGCAAGCTTCATTCAGAATCAGAGCAATTCTAACAGCATATTTAACCTTTTCAACTAGGAACAATAGGTTAATTTATCATTGAAAAATTGGAAGATTTTTATAGTTCCATACGAGTTAACTTGTCTCGAGACTTTTCAATGACGAATTAACTCATTATCCCCTATTAAAAGGTTTGAAAAATTTATCGAAATTAGCGAGGATTAAATATTCAGATGTAAATGCCTATATTATATTATATCATGGTATAAATATATTATGCTCTAATATATTATATTACATTATGGCATGAATTACTCGTAGCTTGTTTTTGTATTTCAAAATTGCACATAAAAATTCAACTCGAATACCTGTAGAATGTACATTTTTCTCACTCTCGTTACAAATATGACTGAATTAAATTGTAAAAAAGTATCATTACAGTTAAATAATTAAAAAGTCAATTTATCTTGTTAGTGAATAACGAAATATTGGAAGAGAAGATGCGAGAAATAAAAAAAAAAAAAAGAAATGAGAATGGCGAAAATGGGAGATCAAAAATCCCTGCACAAATTTACGGTATGGAATTCGCGATAAAAAATTAAAATCGTGATCTCAATGGAGTACTCTCTCTTTTAATTTATTGAAATAACTGCCGTTCCGCGTTTTATTGATCTGAAAATGGAACTTGAAATATTAAAACGCTACAATCTTTATCTTCACGAAACTTTTTTCTTTTGTATAATTTTATTATCGTAATCTAGAAAATAGGGTTCTGAACCTTTTAACAATACAATAAATTGGATTCCTATTTATACTGAAATTTATCGATTTTGAAAATAGGATCAAATATATGTAATACTATTAAACACATAAAAAGTATAATTCACAATGAAAATATAATGTAATATAATGCAATGCATAAAATATTGTTTCACTGTGTAATAGTAATATATTGAAATACTGATTATAAGTATTATAAGTATAAATAAGAAATTTGAAAACAACAAAAATGTGTTTCATATATATTATATATATATATAGTAGAATGTACAGTGACTCTTGAAAGTAAAAAACTTTACCATACATGTAAAACATGCAAAACATTTTGAAATAATTTTAAATATGACTGCTATAATTATATTACATAAATTACATTATATAAATTCAAACCAAGAAATGCACATACCATATATATAAAACACGCAAAATATTCTGAAATAATTTTAAATATGACTACTATGATTATATTACATAAATTAGATTGCATAAATTCGAAATCAATCTAGAAATGTATATACAAAAATTACAAAATATTTATTGCAAACATTTATATTAAAGCAATATTAAGTTTTAAAAATCCTTTCGCTTAATATTTATTCCTTAAATACTTTTGCAATATTTGCAAATATTTATTCAAATATATATTTAAATAGAAATACATATTTGCATTAAATATCTTCTAATCTCTACGCATCAGATTTGTTCCAAACTTATTTCAATGTAATAATTATAATTGGCTCCCATTACAAGACTAATTAAATTTTAAAATATCTGAAATAACATGTGTAATATATTCATCAAAGATATCCACAAGTATCCGAACATTCTCGTGATTCACTGTACATAATATACAAAAATATACAGATACATAATATACATAAATATACAAAAATATCCCGTAATTACAGCTATTCTTGACAAGTTTCCAAATTTTTTATTTTCTCGGAAACAAAGGCTTCAATGGAAAAATTTTATTCTCTCTTTTCGACTCGATTTTTCACGTAGAATCACCTTTCACTCGGGACACCCTGTACAGAATATTCGAAGCCATAGGCTATGGCCCGTAGCACAACACGTAAAATAAATTTCTAGTTAAGATTCGATTAGAAATATCAATTTACGAACTAACACGTGCCGTTCTAATTATTATAGGGATGTCGGTTTCAAGTATAGGGGTTAAGAGATCGAAACTAAAACGAGCATCGCAGATAGAGGCTGAACGATGACCCAGAACGCCAGATTTCTCTGGCGGTGTGTATATATATTTCCTTTCGTCTCTCCTGGTTTAAATTTGATTTACCTACTTTTGCACGTGCATGTTAAGCTGTATACCTGTCCTCTTGGTCCCCGTGCATTCGAGGTCACATAAATTAACAGCCGTAACACGTACACCTACTGCATATTTATAGAAAACATCACGCGTCTCCTTCATCCGCTGCACAATCTTGCATAATCGTTAAATAACGATTCATTCTCGTAACCGGCGTGTAAATAAGAGGAAATAAGGTGAGCATCTACTTGCAGAAACAAGCATCGATTTTCTGAAAATCGTAAATACATACGTACAGCGTAAGTGAACACATAACGACAAAATATTGTCGATGCATCGAACTGTTACAACTTCGAAAAAAATGTCAAATAACAATCCACTTGGTCTGGCAACTGACTGCGGACCATAACGAGTGACCAGACCGTATACAATAATTTTGTCTTCTTTTCGAATTCATCGGTTTATTACTGGATAGAAATTACTAAGAAGCAATAAATGTATTATCTGTTTTGCCTGTGTCGTGTTTCAATATACTTAGAAAACATTGCAATTTGGGACAAGAAATTCTCGACGTGCGAGTCATTCGAGCGCAAGAGGTTAAAGCTTCTATTTTCTAAGGCCTAAGTTCGTTTTTTTTACATCATGTGAAAATATCTCGAAAATTGTAAAAATTCAAACAGCTTTAAAAACATTGCAAAACATATTTTTTGGGACGTCTGATCCACCATGGTCTTGAAAATTGATATTTTTTTCTTTACAACAACCGCTCAGACCTTGCTTAAACGATTTTTCTTTTACCATTTTATTGAACAATGGGATTAGATAACGAAATGTTTCTCTCGTTTAATCCCAATGTTCAAAGCTCGATAAAATGAGGGAAAAGAATCTTACATGAAATCTTGAGGAGTCGTTGCAAAGGGGAAACATCAATCTTCAAGACGACGATAGATTTGATGGTGAATAAAATTTTTCAGTGTTTTCACAATTTTCTTTTAGAGAAAAGAACATTCTTCCATTTACCAGACGATATAGAAACGTTTAGAGGGAAAAAAATGAACTCAGGATGATCAAAACCGAAACTTTACACGTTAGAATGAGACAAAGTAGATTATTATAGTTTTTGTTGTGATCGTTTAAGATATTAATAGTTTTTTAAATTAATTGCAAACAGCTTGCATTTGCCAGAATAATAATGGCAACATAGTGGCAAAATTTATTTGGAAAAGCCATACGCATTTTGCTTTTTCTGTATAATTCGACGCGTGTTTTCAATTTTGCTCATCACTGTATATCGTTGAGAGGCTGGCATTCTTTCGAATCGATTGCACGTTGAGCTTTTATGTTTTCTAAACTGTACGACGGGAAATTGGAGCAGATATATTTTCAGATGAAAATGGGACATGCTGTATCAACATCGTCGAATTTTTATGTCGCGCCAAAAAATTGGAGCAGATATATAAATCTCAGGAAGCTAGATTACCATATTTTTGAGATATAAAGCAAGTGGATGATTCTTTGCAAGAATTAACATTTAAATTAGGACAATCCTTTAAAATACTATTAAATGATATAATGATTAAATTAGTAATAAAATTTATATAAATTATATTTAATTATATAATATAAATATCAGGAACTAGGCAAAATAAATATATTCACCTGTTTATCAAAAACATGTCTTATTGAAAATGATTTTAAGTCAATCTGCCCAATGAGTAATTAAATGGCTGCAGTATATCTGACTGTACAAAGGTAGCATAATCAATTGATTTTTAAATGAAATCTGGAATGAAAGGATTAATGAAACATATACTGTCTCATATTTATTATATGAATTTAAAATTTTAATAAAAATGTTAAAATTTATTTATGGGACGATAAGACCTTATAGAATCCTTTAAAATACTATTATATCGTGGAGTAATTGAATTTTTACATTTTTATAATTACAATCTGCAAACAATCGGAAGAAAATCCAGTTATAATATCTTGATTATTTATTCAATTCCACGAGCTTTTAAGTTAGGAAATTGATAATATATCTAGTAACTAGTAGATTCTTTCACAATTATCATTTAAAACTAAATGTTGGCATATTGTATTTATCCATTTTGCACTCAATATAATTTATAGTCCTGTAATTTTGATTACTTCCTTCTTGATTCATACTCTTTTAATTTCGATCCGTCCCTTGCGTGTCAATTTGACACAAATTTCTCAACAATCAATCTTACAACAATCACGGTACAAAATTAGATATCTATGTCTGAGATTATTATAATTAAACAGAAATTTACTAATAATATTATATTATATTATATTTACTAATAATTAATAATAATATTATATTTACTGGTAATATTTGCTAATAAAAGAATATGCAAATTTAATTATTTTTTGTTCGTCTTTTTACCAATTTGGCAGCCATAAGGAACAAATAGGGATTAAACAAAGTATCGTTTAACTGATCTCCTTTGAAACCAAATATCGTGTGATTGTTACAAACATTGAAACATTGTAAATGTTGAACTAAATAACAATATTATACAATTTTGAATTAAAATTAAAATTGAGATATTGTGAATGTTGAATTAAATAATAATATTGTTAATATAACAATATACTGATATAATATATATAACAATTTCGAATTAAAATTCAAATTAAAACTGAATTCATTATGATTGCCCTTTATTTCACATAACGAATGTTTATGCAATTTCATATTTTTATGAAATGCTAATAAACTAGAGAAGTGCTCGAGTGCTTCGTTCTGAATATTTCATATACTTTCACACGTTACGCGCACGCATAAGTTTCACGAAGCTTTGAAATTTTAAACTTTGCCAAGGATGCATAAATATCCGCAGGCTGCTAACAGCAAGTCCTGCAATATGGGAGGAACCATTAAGGAAAATGAAGGACGTTATTCAATCTCAATAGCCGACTGAACAGGATCGATAACAGGATCATGCATTCCAAATCCCTCGACATTTATGAACGTGGAAACGGTAAATGTAAATGTAGATATTCCACGTATTTATGGTGAGCAAGCGATTCGAATTTTTTGCAATTCCAGCTAATGTTGGTATTATTTGAGGCTTTCGAGCGTTAACTGTATCCAAAAAGAATTACACGTGCTAATATTCAGCCAGCGGCGCAGCTGGCTTTTTTGTTTTTCGTTACGTGCCTCAGGAAAAACATTCTACGCGTAAGAAACACCGTGGAAACTAGTAGTTATGTTGAAAATGTTTCAGACAAAAGTTTCGAGAGAAGTACTGTTATTTTTTATATACAATGAAGAGCATAACTGAGCCAATAATAATGAAAAATTGCTGATAATTTAAACTGTTATAACTTTGCAAAAGACAATCATACAATATATTTAATTTCATGTTAAAGCATAAAATGGCATTTTTTATTTGACTTGAGTTTTGATTACTCTGACAGTTTTGAGTTTCTTTTTCTCAGAGATGATTTTACATAGTGCATTGGATAGAAAAGTTTGAAAATTCAAACATCTTGAAAACACTGAAAATTTTTTTTTTTTTTTTGCAAGTAGATCCAACGCTATTATTTTGAAGAATAAAATCTCTTCTCTATTACTTGCTACACAATTTTTTTCAGTATTTTATTTTTCAGTATTTATTCGCAACTTCGAATGTTAAAATTAAACGACAAAAATTTGAAAAATCCTAACATTTTATCATCTAGTCTTCAATGTTCAATACAAACGACGAAAAATATCGTGCAGGTTTTATTCTAAAGAAGAGATATTTTTTTTAAATTTTTTATTTTCTATTGGACTGGATCTATCATCATTTTGAAAAATAAAGTCTCCTCTTGGCAACGAGCCTTTAGAAAATTGTTATACAAATTTTTTTTAGTATTTTATTGAACTTCGAATACTATGATTAAACAACAAGTTTTAAGATTTCAATCTACAATTGATTATGGGCAAATTTTTTACTGCTTTTAAAGACACTTGAATTTTTAATTTTCAGGAAATGAAACACCTTCACTTTCACATGATACAAAATTATCTTTGGAAAAAACGAACTCAAAGCTGCGATAGTAGAGACCTCAAGCTATAAAACGAGAGGAATTATATGAATTGTTATTTTCAACAAAGTTGGAACAGTTTAAATTTTTCGATAATTTTTCATCATTATTAGTAACTCCACTGTAATTAGCATTTTTGTAAATAAACGTGAAATTTTATAAATGTGAAACAACGCAACTTTTTGGAGGTTTAAATGATTTTTCATGAAATATGTAGATAAAAATTTGTGTACTCCATTGTATTCTAAAGTTTTGCCCATTTTCATTACTTTGATGAGAATTTCCTTTAATCGTCGGTAGTTCTAGTGTTGATAAATCAGTTAATCAATTTAAAAAAGTCTCAGAAATGCTCTGGCAGCAAAAGTTAGATTAAAGGACTGTGTTGCTAGAATTTTAAAACAAAATGACACAAAAACAATTTCCCACCAGCGTCAGATAGTCCCAATCGTATTTTCCAACTTCGAGGATCTACAATCTACGAAGTATCGCACACACGCGGACAACTTTACGTCGGAGAAATCAGAAGAAGCACACATCTCAAAAGACACTTAGGAGATGCTGCGAACTGAAGTACATATGTACAATCACCGAAAATTTACAAAAATGCATACACAGAGGTGGACAAAAATATTAATATCGTGCACTCGATGTTTTAAACCACTTTTAAGCAAAATCACGACAATCTCATTTTAAGCAGTTGCAAGTCAAAGTTGGGCAAAAAATTAAATTTTTCCAACAGTCTTTAATCGCGATTGCAACTTTGTTGCCAGTCATAAATAACGATTATTAAATTCTTAATTAACGATTAAGTTCCTTTCAATTTTAATCGTCATTCGACACCTCATTAACGTTCGGTCACTCGTTATGGTCCGCAATCGATTGCCAGGCGCAAGTGGTTAACGATCGACTTGCTGAAATTATTATTATAAAGAAATTAACATCTTCCACATGCACAGCCAAATACATACGTATGTACATACTTTCCACGATTTCGTAACATTGCAAAGCATATTTCCATCTCTCTTTCTCCTTTCATTGCAATTTCAAAGTCACAGTCTAAGCACATTTCAATGAAATTGCAATTAAATTCGATGTAATAACGAACAATCGACACTTGCCAATTAAATCGCTATTAATCAATTAAATCAATTATTTAACGCTATTAATCAATTAAATCAATTATTTTTTTCGGCAGTCAACTGTAACTCTCTTCAATCAACGATTGACAGTTACCATTATTAATCGATGAAATCAATCGCTGATTTTTCGGCGATTATTTTTATTTGTCAATCAGTCAATTCAACTAAAAACTTTTAACGATTAATGACCGACACTGTGCATTACATAGCTTTCGATGACTGCAAAACAAGAAAAGTTCAAGAATTTCTTTGAAGATAAAATTATATTTTACTTTATATTACTATATCATTTTATTTTATAATTGTATTTTTATATTACACTTTATTACGTGTTATTTGATTAGTAACTGCCAAAAATTTGAACTAAATATACAAAGAAGAAAAATAAGGCAGTCGTTCAACTATTTTTGTCTTGTAATCCTAATGTTCGAAGTTCAGTAAAATAGTGAAAAAAAAAATTGTATAGCTAGTTTAGAGAGATCCTTCGGACCTCAAGCTTCAAAATTATCGTAAATTTAATCGTGGAAACAATTTTTTAACGCTTTCAGAGGCATCTGAATTGTTATAATTTTTGCATGATGAAAAGGTATGCTTGAAAAAAAAAAATAACTGTCGAAATGAACAGCTTCAGATTTTAAAATGAGGCAAACTGGATTGTCGTACGACTTCTTTTCACGAAATTATAGCAGTTTAGACAACTTTTTATCCAGTGTATATAATAATAATTTCGTCCACCTGTGTAATATGTAAAAGTATATAAAATTCAAAGTAGAACACGAATTTAAGAGATGATACAAATTTTTATTGCATTTCTTTAGATATTTGTGAAAATGTGAAATTGCATAAATTGCAATTATTTCGCGCCTATAATATGCGATATATAAATATATAATATATAAAATTATAATAATATGTAATATATAAAATTATAATAATATATAACATATAATATATAATATAAAAATATAAAAAGCGCTAGATCGCGAGATTGCAAAATTATTGTATACAGGGAAGTAATAGAAATCATAAAAAGCTCAAGCTTTTTTATCGTATGTGACATACTCGGAACGCTTTCTTTTCTCATAAATTTCTCTTGTAAATTTTTCATTATATATCGTCGTTAGTATTCGAGTGTTTTTATTCTTCAACATATGACTTGATCAGTGCATTTCCTAGATAAAAATTTATTTTTTAATACTAATATCGACAAGTTTGTTCAAATCATATTTTTATTCACAACTTTTTAATAAACAGCGATCACAAAGTAAAATTTACTCAGAGTATTGACCTTGTCGACCTATTTCAAAATCATTGCAATCAGAGCAGTACGTATAGAGAGGTAAATATTTAAATTTAAAAATTTCAATACTTGTATTTAAGAGCTAACATTGTTTGAAGCATACTTGTTCCGATTTTTTTTTCTTTGACCAGCTGACTGGAATAAATTACTATATTGCGAATTTTATTGAACATTCAAAAATATAATTAAAGAAATGAAACCTACATAAAAATCTGTTTTTTCTACTAAATATTATAATGAATACTCTACTTTGGACATTTTATATATTTTTTTAGCATATCATGTGCATGTTGTGCGCATTTTTCGTTCCATAAATGTATCAAGATCTTACTGCGATCAGTAATCCGGAACATGAAGCAGAACCGGAACAGAACTATATATAGAATGTATTTCCTGACAGAAACTAGTAGAATACATCCCTTAATTCTTGAAAAAGCTGCAACGTTGGCTTGGTCTACGCCCAGAGCCTCGAATAATAATAATGATAACATCTAGATTGAGGTTTGCAATAAAAAAAAAAAAATTCAATCAATGTTAATCAAAACGAATCAAACATATCGCAGATTATTACGTATCGCGAGAACTAATTGTTATTTAGTTTGTTTGTTGTTACGAGTCAGATTATAATATAATTTACAGTATTCTTTCTTTTTCTGACAGTTACTTTCTACAACTTGAACTTTTGAACAAAAATATGTAAATACGAAGATTCACTTGTGCCAAATTAGTTTGTTTGATTTTTCAATTTCAAATAAATTATTTTTAAATAATCTGCGAATCATGAATAAACTATGGATACTTATATAAATTCATACTTTAATTACAAATTAATATACTTATACCTAATTGATTTATAATTCAATATTTCAATCGCAATTTCAATCATAAATATTATATTTTACTATTAAATATTTTATTTTTACTAAATATCTTATATTTTCTATATATATATATATATACATATAATGAATAACGTAATTGAATTAATAACGATGAAAAATTGTTCATAATTTAAACTGCTATAACTTCGTAAAAAAAAAAAAAAAAAAAAACAATGACAATCCACGTGATTTTATTTTAGTTTAATCTCATCAATCTAATTGTAAGATCTTTAGACTTTAAAATAATCTCTTTCGAGTTCGTTTTCCTCGAAGATGATTTTATTCGTGTAACGAGTGGGAAAGTAGGGATATTTTTTTCGAAAATTGTAAAAATTCAAATGTCCCTGAAAACGATAAAAACTTTTTTTCGTGGCTTAAAAGAGTAATGCATAAAAAGATAGAGCCTATTGATTTGTCAATTTTTATTTAATATGCAACATAAATGAAAATTATACTACGTTACAGTGTTTTTACTTATACGATTATACTGATGAAATTAAAATGTTGGTAGGCAAGATATATTTATCTAAAAAAAAAATGTAAAAATTGAAAAAAATTAGTGATCCAAAACGATACTATTTAGAAAACGGTATGCAGAACAAAATTCACCAGTTTTGTTTATTATTCAACACTTCGTAGATCCTCCTTTATTTTTTATCATGGAAATCATGCGTCTTGGCAGAGATTTAAATAATTTTTTAATCGTTTTTAATAGATGCCATTCATGTTTAATGCATTGTTTTAATTTATTCATATTTTACGGTTTTTTATTATTTTTGCCGTGTGAACAGTAAAATTATTTTCTTGTGGCATGTTTGTTTATTTACTCCTTGATGAGACTTAAATATTTGTATACTTATGCATAAAATATAATTATTTTATTTTCGATAATTATTATTTTTGATTAAATATTCATTGCGCCACTGATCAATTCTACAACAGTTTTTCGAGGACTCGACAATTGAATTTCTTTTCTCAAATCGTAATAATAATAGTTAAAATCGTCCATCCGTATTAAATTTCTTTTCGAGAATATTATTTTCTCGCCACTTTCTTTTCAAATGAACATGCTTCTTCGCAAATTGCAGCCGTTTTGTTCTGATCAACGCAGATTTCAATTAATCTTCTGTACCATAATTATTTAAATTTTTGACAAGCTTGTCCGTTACATTTCTGCTTTTGTTTAAAATCTTAGCAATTTTTGCCATCAAATACTTTAGAGTTGTATGTTTTTCATTTTTACTCAATTTTTACCCACGACTTATTCTTTATTACTGCCTTTGTGTTATACTGTTTAATGGAGACTTTACAGCTACTGTTCAACATTTCTTGTGTGGATTTACAACTGAGAGACGAAAACGTATTACATACATGTCCTTGGGGTCAGCAATGTTTACATCTTTCTTGATAATGTTTCTTAAAAACGGATACTACGCATAATCTTCGGTATATTTACAGTTATGTGTATGTAGAATATAGTTGATTTACTAATATGTATGTACATATATTTAATGCAATATATTAACACGAAAAAACATAGTGTCCTATTTTTTTTTCTTTTTTTGACTGTAGATGACCTTGAAGACTGAAATCTTCTCTTTACAATGACCTTCTTCACGATTTTTTTCACCATTTTATTTAAACATTAAGATTAAATGACAAAATGTTAGAATTTCTTGAATTTTTGTCGTTTAATTCAAATATTCAAAGTTCAATGAAATGCTGAAAAAAATTGTATAGCAACTGTGTGGCAAGTAGCAAGATAGAAGACGAAAGAGATTTTTACAACCTCACTTTCCCACTCATTGCACGATGTAAAATGTCTTTGGAAAAAAACTCGAAAATGTCGAAATAGAGATTCTATGCTCTAGCACCTGAAATCAAGTATTTTGTTACACGATTTTCTTCTACAAAGCTACTACAATTTAAACTGTCGAGAATTTTCCACTGTTATCGGTTCAGTTACGCTCCTCATTGTAATATAATCACAATAACAATGTCATCAAGAATAATGAATAAAATTTCAAAATATTCTTCATAAAGCGCACACGCGTTCACGAAAAATGTCTACGAAATTTCGAATAATTTCTTGAACCCTTGCAAAGTTCGTGACACTTTGTGATATGTAAGATCGATAAGGGTAATTTCCTCGAGAGACGTCACGACTAAGAATCGTGACTTCAATGACGAATAAAAGCCGACGAGCTAATATTCCCACTTTGGTGGAACGAAACACTGCCCGAATTCTTCGCGTGCCGTAACGTTACGTAAAGTCTGAGAATCGATGTCTGTAATTTGCAGCAAAGGGAAGGTAATTAAGCTTTGTTGGCCGATCGTTTCAGTAATTTACGTGAAATCGCCTTGAATACCGACGTAGACACGTGTACGCCACAACACAGGAATTCCATTTAACGATATTGTTAATTTGTTTGCCCAAAATGGCAACCGTAATTTAAGTTCATGATCTCTTTCTAATCTGTCAGAATATACAGGGTGTTCCGTATAACCGAGTAAAAATCTTTTCACCGCCTTTGTTTCCGAGAAAATCGAGTTCAAACATTTATCAAGTGTACTCTGATGTCCTATGCGCGAAAATAAATAAAAATGGCACAATAAAATTTTTTTTCTTTCCATTTATTTTCGAGAAAATAAACTTTGAATATTTTTCAAAAATTGCCTTGATAATTGATAAATTTCTTCAAACTCTTCTCGACATGCGTGGCACGTTAAAATACTGAGGGCGTAAAAATACTGTTTAATAATTATACCTAAACTGGCTAAACCTGACAGATTCCTTCCACTTTTTGTTATTTCGTACTAAATTAGTTTTTTTTTTTTTTTTTTTTTTTTTTAGTCACAAGATGATATTACAATTATGAAAATACGCTTGCCACGTTTCTTCCTGCGTTGTTTATATTTCTTTCTTTATATATAGATTGAGCAAGAGAAGGATTTAAGAAATAAATTCTTCCCATCTGGAGCTATGAGCTATGAGCTATGAGCTGGATGTAGCACATGTAGGCAATCGAAACTAATAATAGACTCTACTGGGTCTGTGGACGATCGTCTACACTTTATGTACGAAGCTCCACATTATACTTTACAGGAGGAACTTTGGAGTTCAACTCCACTCACCCAGAACCTGCGATTCTCATATTTCTAACATGCAATAACCCTAGATATTCTAAATATGTCCATTCCATTTGAAATGTGTGTCCTTTTTCTCTTTTACCATGCTCATTCGCGAATCTGCCGATGCTTTGTATTGAAATTTTCTTTTTAAAGAAACTCGCTTCTTCGCATAACTTTCTTATTGTTCTCCTTTCTTTCTTTCTGTTACCTCAGTTTCTTTGTTAATGTGATTCCGCTACTTTCTGTACTTCCTTTTTTTTTTTTGAGATTTCTGCGTGTTTTTTTTTTCATCGTTGCATTGATTTTTTATTACCGAAATTCCTCTTTTTATGTTGCTTTTTCTTCATTCCTGCATCAATAGTATCACGCACGTAAAAATTACACGAACGTTCTTAAAAAAAAAAAAAAATTAAAAATTAGATACGCAAATGTCACAAATTATTTTCATCATTCACTCAATAATTACAAATCACAAATTCCTTGTTTCAACTCTCGGAACATAGTTTAATTCTTGACCAATTTTACGACCTTTCGACTGTTTACTAAGCAAAAGTGAAGACCTTAACAAGCATGATCAATCAGATAAACAATAACAAGGTTTTATGGTCACCATTGAGTCGCGTTACACGTTGAGAGATTAAGAACGACTCGCTGTAGCATGTCTCAACTAATTGATCCACGTTTGTGTTACAACATAACCTCTTACCCTGGAATGACGTGCCACGCACGTCGAGAACTTATTATCCTAAAATTGCAATATTTCCTCAGTGTTAAGTATATTGAAACATAACCCAGGCGAAACAAATAATAAATTTATTGCTTTTTAGTAATTTCTATCGAGTAATATGCTGATGAATTCAAAAAGAAGACGAATTGTTGTATACGGTTTGGTCACTCTTTATGGTCCGCAATCAGTTGTCAGCGCAAGGGGTTAACCTCTTTGTCCCAAAATTTCAATACTTTCAGTTTTAAGTATATTTAAGTATATAATCCAGGTAAAACAGATAATAAATTTATTACTTCTCAATAATTTCTATCTAGTGATATCATATCAACGATATTCAAAAAGAAAGCGACGAATTATTGTATACGGTTTGGACACTCGTTATGGTCCGCAACCAGTTGCCAACGCAAGTGGTTAATGTAATGCAGCTGCGTTGAAATGGATTAAGAGTTCATCGTATAATGATCAGTATATCTAGCCGTCACTTGGGAGAGGTATAAAATATTGAATCACTACTGTGTTTTTAGTAATTGAGTCTGTAATACTATCTGTGTTACAACTACAACCGCACTGAAATGGGTTAAGAACCGGTAGTTTAGTTGGCAGTTTTGCTTTAGTTGAAAGCCCGGCGTTTTTTAATGAAAAGTGACTGAAACAGTCTTTTGAAAAGTCAGTGCGAAATTATTTCTTTTTAACCGTCTTTTTATAAAAATGCTGAAAGCTGCAGCCAATCAGATTCAATTTTCCCTCCAAGTTGCCTAGAACGGACTGCTGCCTATTATTTACAATGCTGCCTAGACATTACAGATGGTTTACACATGGTACCAGGGTGTTTGAGCACGGTTCGGTGATGGTTGGAGCCAGCAAGGCTTCAACAGTCACTATTCTATGATAGAATTTTCGTCCAAGGTTTTTCCTTATCAATTTAATTAAGTACGATCGTATAAAGTTCAATACAACTGAATAACATACATCTCGATCTCAAATCTATAATTACAATGGACGCATAATCTGAAGAATAATATATGTGAAATGTAACTACTCTCATGAGTTATGAGTTATGAATCATAATTCGTACAAGCAACATGTGATAAAGCACGTTATTTTATTTTTAAAATTCAATATATATTACGAAACAGTTATTTTCTTATTAAATTTGATTATAGATTTCTCCTTAAAAATATTTATATCAAAAATACTTGTTATCATATTTTAGCGTTTTCATAAAATTTCGTAGATTTATTATCTTTTGCAAAAAATTTACAGATTTGTTATCTTTTGCTAAAAGTCTTGTATCTTTCAAAAAATTTTTTGAACAATTGGCTGTTTCAATTACTTGGACATTAGGAATCGTAGCAGTTTAGGCTTGATTATTTAATTTTTAATTTCATTGAAATTTATTGCTAATTTTTATCAGGAAGAATTTATGATCTACGTAATATAAATATAAATTATTCGAGGATTAAAGTATGTCCTTTCAACAATTGAATAAACATAAATAGTCAAATACAAAGTAAATAAAGAAATTAATTACAAAAATTAAATAGTAAAATAGAAAAATGAAATCAGACATCCAAAAATTTTAATAACTTGTGCAATAAAAAATAAAATCTAATAAAATGTAATAAAAAATAAAAATCAGTCGTCTAAAATCAATAATGTTATTTAAAGATTACATCCTTTTAACAATTGAGCAAATACAAAGTAAATGAAGAAATTAATTACAAAGATTAAATAGTAAAATAGAAAAATGAAATCAGACATCCAAAAATTTTAATAACTTGTGCAATAAAAAATAAAATCTAATAAAATGTAATAAAAAATAAAAATCAGTCGTCTAAAATCAATAATGTTATTTAAAGATTACATCCTTTTAACAATTGAGCAAATACAAAGTAAATGAAGAAATTAATTACAAAGATTAAACAGTAGAATACAAAGTGAAGCTGAATATCCAGAAATTTTAGTTTTTAAACGTTACGTTCCTTTTGTCAACTGCGCTCTATTTAAAAAAAGAAAAAAAAAAATAGAGTGTTGCATGCAGCCCTGAGAGTATCATTGCATGAATTGAACCACATAATACTTCAATTTAGGAACACATTATACTGTGGAGGTTACTGTGACAGTAGGAAGCTAGTTGGTTTCACCAGCTAGTTAAAAGTTATCCCTCTGTATTAGATCGTCGGCATGGTATCTAGAACGCCGGGGGAATCAGTCTATCGGGCAAGTAGGCCTCGTAACTCACGATCTCTCTGATAATCCTCGCCTAACGATCCACCGTCATCGTTCCTCGTCCCCTTATCAAGATGCCAATAACGCGGTGCTACATGGTCAAACATTTGCGATTTTTAGATAAATCACGTAGGGTAACTTGAAAAGTGGCACTGCTGATCCTCAGAAACGTGAACAGAAAAGAAACAATGCAACAGTTTCGAAAAGCTAAAATACATATAGGCTGTCGTGTGAGCGATGATACATCGACCAGAGAATAATTCTACATGCAAAAACAAAACTGACATTCTTTTCATTCGAAAACCCGTTTTCGAGAAAATGGAGCTTGAAAATTTGTCACAATATTTGAGTTTGGTTACTCTCAAATTCATCTTCTAGACCAGGAGGTTATTCTAAGCACAGAAATAAGAAGAATAAAAGTTTTCCCGTTCAGAGTTCTTTTTAAAAGAAATAGACACTGAATGTGTTTAGTTAAGAATTAACTTTTCAAATATTTCTTATGAAGAAACTATTTTACGTTTTTAATAAATTTTTATCTTGCAAATAAAATGACCCCCTTTCGATTATTCGTTTCTGTCCAATCCAGAACCAGTCGAGTTCAAAATGTTGTTCTTTCTTATTTTTTCACGTATAATTAAGTCTCCTTTTCGTTTGTATGAGTTGTATAACTTGTGATAATGATAAATAATGAAGGTAACTATAAAAAAGTGCAAAGAGAGGTTTTTTCAATAATATTTTTCAATAGTTTTTAATATTTTTGAACCAATGAAAAAGGGTTGATAATTTGAACTGATATAACTTCGTAAAAAAGATCATGTAACGATTCATTTGATTTCGTTTCACAGTATAAAATCTCTACCTTGACAGTCCTGAACTTTTCTTTCTTGAGGATAGCTTTTCTTTCGAAAATTGTAAAAATTCAAACATTTCTAAAAATATTTAAAAATATTTTGTTCGTGACTAGACTCACCGTTATTTTGAAGAAACGAAGTTTTCTCTTTACAACTAGTCCTTAGAACTTGCTATATGATTTTTTTTCGCAACCGCTTCAAACATTAAAGTTAGATGGCGAAATATTAAGATTTCTTGAATTTTTATCATTTAATCTTTCAAAGTTCAATAAAATGAAAAAAAAAGGTTGTATAATAAGTTCTAAGTTTTTCTTTTAAACTTCATTCTTCAAAATGATGTCTAGTCGTAAAAAAATTTGTTAATGCTTTTACGTTAATGTTTGAATTTTGATAATCTTCGAGAAAAAAAATTCTCATTTTCCCATGATGTAAAAATATCTTTAAAAAAAAAAACGAATTCGCAACTGTCAAAGTAGAGGCTTTAAAATGAGACCAAGTGGATCGTTGTATGACAATTGTTGACAACTTTTCATCGTTATTGATTCAGTTATGCTCTTGCATGACGACAAGTAATCGAAAATTTAGCCAATGTTCGGTAACGAATATGGAATAATTCAGAGATCTAGCTAAGTATACTTACTATACTTTTATGTAACATTATATACTATAATGTCACACAAAAATTTCGATTACATATAAGAGCAAAAATGTGTCCTCTGTATTTGAGATTTTTAAGAGTATGATTGATCTAGAAACTAACTTTTTAATTTTTTAATTGCTGACGTAACTTTTAATTTTTTAATACCGAACCAAGTTAATGTAATTTGGTTAGGTTTGAGAGAAAGAAAAAAATATTAAAATTCCGTAAAGAATAATAATTACAAAATTCAAAAAGGAACATATCAGGTAATAAAGGAACAATAGATGTTTACATAACATGTATTATTTTATATATTTCTCACTAAATAACTAATTCAAAAAGAAAATATTTCAAAAATTAAAAACTGAATAATGTACCTATCAACTTACTTCAGTCTGCAATTTTTAACGAAGCATATTCTAGCATATAATATAATAAGCGAAGCATATCATATCGAAGTACTTTCTTGTAAAATGGAGCTTTAAATGAAAAAGATTTTTATTCCACGTTCTTTATTTATTTTTGCATATAGGATAATCTCTTGTTTTCTTTATTCTTTTTTGTCACGTTTAGAATTAACTAACTCCAAGTGTACTTAATAAATAATAATTCGATTTTCTCGAAAGCAAAGCATATAAAAAAAATTTATTCTCTATATATGAGAATTTTATAATAAAAATATAATACAATATAATAAAAATATTAAAGGTATAATAAAATAAAAAAACATTAAAAATATTAAAAATATAATAAAGATGTAATAAAATATAATAAAAATATTGAAAAATTTTATTCTTTCTTTTTCAACTTATTTCTGGAGACATGTAGAATCGCAGGAACATCTTTATATAAAAGATAAACGATTTATCAGAGACAACGAA
This sequence comes from Tetragonisca angustula, assembly GCA_036937485.2. Taxonomy (NCBI): domain Eukaryota; kingdom Metazoa; phylum Arthropoda; class Insecta; order Hymenoptera; family Apidae; genus Tetragonisca; species Tetragonisca angustula. Next base: position 330,605 of record JAWNGG020000098.1, on the reverse strand, counting down.
GAAACCAGAACCGATACGATTCAGATAAAAATTCCGTGGTAAGAAAAATCTGCCGAGTCAGGTAAGCCCGTTGATTTATTTATTCAAACCGTGCGATAAGATACCGAGAAAACCGTGGACGCTAAAAAATTGACGATTGTAAAGAAAGAAGAAGCAGAATTTCAGAGTCGACCTCATTTGCCACAGACCCAGTTCTGTAACGTGGAATATTTATATACCCTTACTTTATGGCAAGCGTAAACTTCTGTGAAATCCACGGAAACCAAATGAAAGTGGCCGACTAATCTCTGAGAATTGCGAGCAAATATTAAAAGTCGGACGATTGCAGGAGAATTCGGTCAGGACAAAATTAAACTGGCGATTTGGCAGCATTCGTGGAGGATCGGGGAACAATTTCGGTGCGGTGTCAAGGCTGCCTTCTATTTAATAATAGAAAATGGATGAACGGGAGTGGGATCGTGGTAAATATTGTCAAAGACACAAAATGCTCACAGAAATATTTTCTGTGTATACTTGTGAAAAAGATATTCTAAACATGATACGTTACATTTCTCGAAAGTTGTTCGCCTCAGAGGAGCAATTACGTCTGTTGTCATCCAACTGATTTTGGGATTAAATACATGCTTCTGCTATTTCCACTTGCGCATCTGAAAAATATAAATGACGTCAGTCATACAGGGTGTTCCTGAGATTGTGGCTACATACAAAAGTAAGTTTTAAATACGCTTCGTTTTCGACAAGAATCGAGCTTGAAAATTTATCAAGTAATTTATCAAGTAATTTATCAAGTAACTTGAATTTAGCTAATAGTGGACACGACATGGAAAGAATAATTAACAAGGGGTAGTTCTATGTGCGAAAATAAGTAAAAAATTTAAAATAAAATTGACAATTAAAATTTTACTAATAATTAATATCTTTTGTTAAAAGTTGCCTTGGTACTTGAGAAATTTCCAAACTCGATGTTCTCGGGAACGATGCATGTTACAAAAAAATTTTATTCTACCATTCCACGTTTTATTCTTGATAATTATTCTTTTCTGGCATGTCTGGAACTAGCCAAATTCAAATATACTTGGATAAATTCTCCAAATCGATTTTTTTGAAAAAAAAAGCTCATTCTTGCATGTTACACCACGATTTGGGAAAAATTCTTCGTAGAATATTAGCAATTGAGTTAAACTTGATATAGCAACTAAGCAGAATATTATTCGTTTTTCAAAAATTATCGTAGAATTGTCATATATTTTTTAAAAAATTTATATGTTCAAACTTGTCAAATTTTCAATTTTTTTTCAGCTATTCCATATTAAAGTATTTCTTTTCAAGCATCGATTAACATAAAAATCAAAAATATAATTTTCAATTATTATGAGAAGATAGTGATTATGCATTGTTTATTTTATGAATATAAATTTAAACAAGTCTAAAAGTATATAAAAAAAGATATTCAGTATATGTATTAATATTTGTACAGTAAGTACGTTTTTCTCAAGTACATTAATAATTAGTATTTCTTACTATCATTATTTGTCACTGTCATTATTTTATACACTATTATTATTTTATCTAATTTCCTGAACAGTGAATTAGTTCAAGAACAGTACAACTCCAACGACTTTGTTTAATTAAAAAAATTTTTATTAAATAAAAAAAAAACTCGTGAATGAAGCCATTTAACCATTAATCATATGACTGATGTGAACGTTCATTTGATTTAACATAACTGCATTTAAATTAAAGTAGCATTAAAAAAAACAGTAATATTGATAACAAAATACATGAACATTTGAACTATCCTGCCAAATATTTTAAAACGTGGTTTCTGTACACGTACATACTTCAATTCAATTTCAGATTTAATTGTAAGTACAGTTAATATTCGAACATTTAAATATTCGGGCACTATTAAAACTGTTATAATCTTGTAAAAAGAAATCGTAAACCCTAACTTATTTTAAAGCTTGAAGCTTCTACTATTAAGATACGTTGTTCATTTTGTTCTAAAATATTTTTATATCACGTAGCAAATGATGAACGACAAATGAAAATTTTTTTCTCTCGAAAATCTAAATTGTATAATAGCAAGTGAAAACATTGAAAAATTTGTTTCATAACTGAATTTACTATGGATTTGAAGATTGAAGCCTATAAGTTTTTCCAAAAACTTCATGTGATTTCTTTTATTTTATTATCGTTATTTTATTGAACTTTGAATATTAGGCTTAGATGACGAAAAAATTCAAGAAATCGTAACATTTTCGTCGTTTTATTCACCTGACGTTCGAAGCTCGATAAACTGGCGAAAAAAAATTGTACAAAAAGGTTCGAAAGGAATTTTCAAATCCATAGATTTATTCAAAAAAATTTTTTTACGCTTTTACACACTATAATAATTTATTGCGAAATTTGTGAGATGCTTTATCTTTAAATCTTGAAGCTGCAAACTTTACTATTACAACAGAAGAGTATGACAGTTTCAATATTTAGTGTCCGAATGTTAATGGAATTCATTGTACGACTATCATCCTCGTATGGCATGGTAAGTATCTTGTGAAACCGCTGCCATACGTGAGAAACTGGGTGTTAATTAGACGAATGACTGAATTAGCGACGTTTATCCATGGGAAGGATTGTGTGTTCACTTTCATACCATGAAAGTAGATCTTCTATTCAGTTTCACCACGATTGAATTTAAATTCCTCGAGTAACGCCATTCAGAGACAGAGAGAGAGAGGGAGAGAGAGAGAGAGAGAGCTCGTCTGGTGAATCGGCTTAACAGTTCCTCTTCCACGATTCTCAGGCTCAATTCAAGTCACACGCTAATTAGTCAAATTTGTAGGACTGTAGGAGAAACCACACAAACGTGGGACTAATAACTTTCTAACTAGCGTGATTGATTGACTCGTATTGCTAAATAAATTAGGCCACAAAAAGATTTGATACATCATCCGTGAGAATAAATGAAAAACACCTTTCCTTTGCAAAAGGAAGAAATAAATTTTTTTCATTAGCCACCTGCGCTGGCAGCTGATTGCGGACCATAACGAGTGACCAAACCGTATACAACAATTCGTCGCTTTCCTTTTCTTTCGAATACGTCGGTATGATGTCACTGGATAGAAATGATTGAGAAGTAATAAATTTATTATTTGTTTTGCCTGGGTTATACTTAAATATACTGAGAAAATATTGCAATTTTGGGGACAAAAAATTTTCTACGCGCGTGGCACGTCATTCCAGCGCTAGAGGTTAAAAGCCTTCGTTTTCGGGAAAATCGAGTTTGAAAATTTATCAACTATACTCGAATATATTTTTAAGCAAATATTAAAAAAATATATATTTTTAGTAAATATTTTTTAGTAAATATTTAAAAAAAATATATTTTTAGTAAACATTTTTTAATAAATATTGAAACAATGAAATATTTTTTTGAATATTTTATATTATCATTCCAGAATTACGATCACGTATCTGCTTATGTTCTTAAAAGTAAAAATCGAGCGTTTGCATGGACACCAAACAACAAATATTTCAATTACATGCAAATCACACGTTCTTTATTCACGCTGCGAATAATTCTTTCGCTGATTTTGTACTTTTTCTTATCCGAGTTCGAATCACGGAAGAAATACGAAATTTTAAACTCTCGAAACACGGAATTTTCTTGGATTTCGGGGGTTCCAATGTTTTGAACGATCTATCCCTAGTAAAAATCCAAATTTTAATAAGTAAGTGGTAATACAACCGAAACTGAATTAATTCCACATTACAAAAATTGGTATGAAATTGTTTCATCCAAAGCCTCGTTTTCGAGGGAAATTGAGTTTGAACATTCATGAGATGCACGCGAGTGCAACTTGTCTATCGCGTCACTCTGTTTTTGGTTATTTCTATCCCTTGAAAATGATATAATTAAAATGACATATTAAGGGGTAATCCGACTTAAAAAAGTCAATTTTTTTTTTACATTTTCTCAAAGTACTTTCGAGAATGTCTGTGTAAAAGGATTTGCTTGAATTCGTAAAATTAGCAAAGTTATAGATGTTTAAAGGAAGCGGTGTACTGCTCGCAACGTAAGTATGAATATTTTTGTACAACGGGCAACAAAAACTTTAAATGTGTTTTTCTCAAGAAATATTTCATTTTATAACATTACTTTTCATATTATTATTTATTTTTATATTATTATTGTTTTATAATATTTTATTTTTTGTACTGCTCGATTGATTGTAAGTATGAATACTTTTGTACAATGGGTAACAAGAACTTCAAAGACGAAAAGCACAAGGAAAATAGATATTTTAACTTCAAAATGATGCCAGTTTTTTAATTTTCGAAATTTCGCTGTTTCCGTGGTTCACGCGCTAGCCATATTTATACTAATTAAGATGCATTTTGATTTTTTAGATTCAAATAACCACGTGGCCATTCGAACCCATTTTTAAAAACATGCTTTGCCCAAGGCTATATAATTTCCACGACTTTCATTAATTTCGTTAAAAAGAAAAAATTGTAAATACTCTTTGAGTATGAATAAATCTGCTTGCGAAAACTGCATACCGAAATGTATCATGGTTTCCTTAGAAAAAATCCCGAAAAAGTCGATTTTTTCAAGCCGGATTACCAGAATAGCCCCTTAAATAATTAAATGTTTCGCAAAATATTCATTTTTTTTTTGTGTTATGTGTACTCTTGTTGCTACATAACTCCGCTCGACGAGTTGAGAATAGATTAACGGATTGTAATGTACTTTCGCTTGTACTGCACAATTTTTTTTAGTTGCAATTGCGTAATTCTTACATCGTGGATCGGACAACTGTTCTTTGACATGTTCCCACGATATTTCGTGGATTTTCAAGCTCGATTTTCTAGAAAAAAACAAGGCTGCGTAATAAAAGATTTTACTATTATTCATTATTATATGATTTCGGTAGCCATACTGATCAACTTCATTCTTTACGAATCTCTTAAATTTATTAGAGACATAATTAGAGAAATTGTGATATTCAAAGCAGAAAGGTGGCGTAAATAATTACGAATCGCAACGTAAATTGATCAAAGAGCTTTGTAACGCTGTCACGTTCCTTTTCGTTTCAATTTATGAAATCGATTAGCATAGTATTCGTATAATATTATTCAATAATGTTTGTTATTGCATTTATGTATATTTATTATTTTATTATTTTATATTATATTATTTTTGTACATTACTTTATTATTACTTTATTGTACTATATTATTATTATATTTATGTATGTTACTACACTATACATTCTATACAATTACTACACTATAATATTATACTATATTATTATTATATATGTATGTATATTATATTTATGTAAACTTCATTATTACTTTATTATACTATATTATTATTATATTTATATATTTTTTTTATTATTATTGCATATTACTTTATTCTGTATATATTTTGTATATTACTTTACGTATATTAGCATATACCCGTATAATATTATTCAATAATGTTTATTATTATATTTATGTATATTTACGTGTGTTTATTATTATTATTACTATTACTTATTATATTATTTTATTACTATTATTTATTATCATTTTATTATTATATATATATAGAAGCAGCTAAGCATTCTCTTTTACTAACAACTGTACACACGTACATATACAATCTAATTGTAAGAATTTCGTATGTTATTTTTACCAAAATACGTAAATTTTCTATCCGCTGGAATCCTGTTCTTTCGAAGCAGACGCATAAGAAGCATAAGCCTTTATCCCCGAGCAATATTCTTGCACGATATTGCCTTTCTCTCAAGATACAAAAGACAAGAGTGATCCGATTGTCCGACTGCAGTAAAAAGGAAATGCCCGCGAGTTTTCAACGTTTCGGACAGAGTCTCCGGCCGAGGGGGAACAAAACTGCCGGTCTCTCGTCCTAGTTCTGTCCACGTGAAAAAGAAGAAAACGAAACGGGAAAAGAAGGAGTGGAGTCGATACACGCGCGAAAAATGCCCGACATCGTGGCGTAATCTGTAACAAGTTCGTAATAACGTTCTTGCGGGAAAGAAACGATCGACGATCGAACCAGTCCACGTTCACGACCCACTTCGACATCCAGCCACCAGTCAAACGCCTATGACAAAATTTCAGCTCGTCAGGGACTTTCTAATCTATAGATTTTCGAGGAAAGCTTAACACTGGAATTACCGACGATTAAAACACGAAACGTCGAAACTGAAAAAATTGAAAAACCTTATGATATAGTGGACTTAACAAGCTTTCATTTGTATATTTTACGAGAAATTATTTAAATCGTTAAAAACACGCAGTTTTACGACGATAAAATAATTAATAAAAATTTTTAATTGGTCGTTTTGACCAATTCATCCTGATAGTTCTAGTGTTGACCACATACGTTGGAATGACGTGCCACGCAACGTATGTTTAAGTATATGTAAGTATAACGCAAGCAAAACAAATGATAAATTTATTACTTCTCAAGAATTTCTATCCAGTGATATCACATCGACGATATTCAGAAAGAAAGCGACGAATTATTGGATACGGTTTGGTCACTCGTTACGGTCCGCAATCAGTTGCCAGAGCAAGTGGTTAATTGTAGAATTACGATAATTTGAATAGCAGATTTCCAAAAAAATTCAACACTTTGAAATCTGATTATTTCTTAAATATTTCTAATGTATTACTTTCCATAATTTAAATTAAAGTTCATTGCAATATAAAATAATTATCAATGATATCTAGACTAGAACGGTTAATTTTCTATTCTTTTTTAATTTATTATCATATTATAGAGTTATTATTATTATATGTTTAATAATATCTAATAATAAAATTAATTATTAAATATAATAATATAGATTATTATTATCTATGTTAATAGATATTAATATTTTAAGTAATAGATATTATTATTATCTATGTTTGTTGGACATGAAAGTTCTCAATTATTTTAGATAAAAAAGCTTGGCCCATAATGAAATGAAACTATAATGCTAAACGCAGATACTATGTATTTATCCGTACAATATTATGTAAATTGGTATAATAAAAATTTACTGTGTAAATTTGACACTGCACTATATATTACGTAAATTAATTTGGCGTCTTTTTTTAAATTTAAATTTTAAAACAAATAACGAGTACTATTAGCAAGTATTATGAAATCATCTAAATACAAATGATTTCTCTCAAATTCATTAATTAATTCCCTTTGAAGAAAGTCTGAAAACGTTGAATCAATTCAAATTATTATATATTATATATTACATATTATATAGAAGATATTATTATACATTATATAGAATTCCTAATGATTTATTTTCTTTTTTTTTTCCATCGATTCGTTTTCGTTGTTTCGTTGAAAGGTTAAAAGCGAGGATAACGGGAACGGGAGCGCTTCACCGGAAAAATAATAATTAGGAATGCGTAAGACGCACGCGGAAAGCGTAATTATTTCGGGCAGTGCGTGCAGAATGCACAGTGCAACAAGCCTGAGTTTGTTGCTGCCCGTTATCCCGTCATAACAAAAACTCGAAACGCTCAAACCATGCACGCTATCTTTGTTGCAAAATTATTTTACACGTCCTCGAGCCGCGTCAAGTAATTCTTCGCTTCTGCGAAACGGTGGAATTTTTCCTTTTGTTTTCACCATTAACGACGTTGCGTGCAGCCAAAGTTGCACGAAAGTCGGTTCGATTCTTTGCATTTTTGCGATGAAACTTACTGTTTCAGAAATCAACGAACCGACGAATCTTTCTCTCTCTCTCTTTCTCTGTCGGTTCCTTCCTCTTTCGTCAGTATCAATTGATTATTCATTCATTTCTTTCGAATCTTTCTGAAATATTTCTGTCAGAGTTCTTTTACCAAATTTTACATTAAGTTGGTGGATGCAAATTTTTTTAAAATGGAATTTTAATCGAATGTAACTTTTCGAAAGATTTTTTTTTTCAGTAAATATCAGTAAATATCAGTCACATCGTGTCAGATGTGCAGCAGTGTATCAAAAGCATGTGTATAATTTGTATTTATTAATCTTTGGTTTGAAAAATTAAAATTGAAAATTCGAATTTATATTCTACAGGAACACAATTTTCTTTCAAACAGTTTACGAGTGTAACTTGGTATCACAAGTTGAATGGTTAATTATAGTGATTTTTGTATGATTCAGTACAATTTTATTAATAAAATAATTTTTAGATTTATTTATGCATTTAAGATTTACAACAAAATTTTTAGAATTTTGGAATTTCTTCTTTAAATAAATATTTTTATTTTCTCGAGCGACACAAAATTTAGTAAATAACATATTTTTTTGAAATAGTTGTTTGAAAATTTATATTTTAATAATATTTTCAAATACTATTGTGAAATAAGTATTTCATTGAAATGTAAGACAACAGTATTTCAAATAATAATATTTCCATTGATTTTTATTTCAAATAATAGCAATAGATTCGAATTAAATATATTTAAATATATTTTGAAATAAAAATAATATTTCAATATAGTATTTAAGTATAGCGTTTAATAGTTCAATAATAGTATTTTAGATAATAATATTTCACCATTAATAATAGTGTTGCCAGTAAATAGTTTCAAGATTTTACACTGAAGTAGATTTTTATCGAGATATAGAGAATACTTTTGTTTTATTTATAAATAACTACAAATGTTTAAAGAAAATAATTTTTAAATATTACTGACTCATTTCATTTGTTCTAAATAGAACACATATCTTTATTACACATTATTATGTCTATCACACATTTATCATACATATTATCTTTCAAACAATCTTTTATTCGAAAATACATTTTACAAATTATTCAAACTATAATATAAGTAATATTTATTCGAAAATTAATGTTATTCGAGAAAGCAAATAATATTTGCAAACGATTTTAAGAAAGTAAGAGCAACATTTGGAATATCTGTTTTGTTTTAATCTCCTTCTTATCTTTAATTCCTATATTTGCATCTATATTAAATGAAATACTACTTTTAAATAGTACTTGATTTCAATATCAAATGAAATAATATTTCCAAATATTATGAAAATATTTCAGCTTTCAATGTTTTGTCTCATAATTCCAATTTTCTTGAGTGCTGGTAATTTATACATTAATAAGACTATTTAAGAAGAGAGTGTCTTTGATCTTTACAAATATTAAATTTACGTGCCAAACAATTCTCTCACAATTTATATTTTTCCAAACGTAAATTCATATAAGAAAATGCTAGATTATATTTTTATATTTTTAACAATCTCCACATTATCATTCTGTTTAAAATGTATAGAGCGAAGAAAACAGAGGGATTGACACAGACGAATGGATGTTAACAAATGATTATATTTCGTGACCACGTTATGCACAATCTTGCTGCTCACGAGAGTGAGCGTCGCTCTATACCGATTGTAGTCTGAACACCACGTGGTCGCGAAGGCTGGAACTGGTGATGAACGTTGTCTTCTACCGTTGTCCTCGGCGCGAGAACTGGACACGTCCTCGTGCAATTCACTGCCGATGTCCTCTAGGTGAAGACAGCTCACACAGCTCACACAGGTGATGTCGTCGATGAGAAGACAGCACCTCACACAGCTTACACAGCTAATGTTGTCGATGAGAAGACAGCAGCTCACACAGCTCACACAGCTGATATCATCGATGAGAAGACAGCAGCTCACACAGCTCACACAGTTGATATCGTCGATGAGAAGACAGCAGCTTACACAGCTGATGTCGTCGATGTGAAAACAGCAGCTCACACAGCTCACACAGCTTACAGTAAAGATCGCTGAAAGGAATTATGGTCGTGCTAAGCACGCTTGTAGTCACGAGGGAAGTCCTTGTAGTCGTACGAGGCAAGTTTGTAGTCTGATTTCTCGAGGAGAATTCCTTGGTGCTGTAGTCACGCTTGTAGTCTGAATTCTCGAGGAGAATTCTTTGGTTGTGCTAGGCTTGCAGTTTGACTTTACGGGGGTGAGTCCTTGTACTTGCCACGTGGATGGAATGAATTCTCGAGAATTCCTGATCAGTAGCTGACTCAAATTTTCGCCTAGTGTCGAGGATTGCCTAGAATCAGCTGTTTTCAAGGATTAATTTATGATACCCCAGACATCGAGAAATGTCTAGAATCAGTTCCTTTCAAGACAAGATAGTCGTATGATACGCCTTGTATCGAAAAATGCCTAGGATCTGGTCTTTTTTAAAAAATAATTCTTGTTTTTCAAAGGCCAAGCGACTGGGGTTCCGAGAACTCCAGTTGAGACATCCGCTGGTTAAAGAAAACGAAAAAGTGAAGGCGTGGGAGTGAAAGTTGCCTCTTCCATTGCCTTTATTTCTCAAACATTCCCGCCCGCCTTCGTTGACTCCGGCGACGAACATTCCTCAAAAGGTGTATCGATAGACAATGGACAAACTTTCGTGATCGGACGCTGTAAAATGGACGATGTACCAGTTTTAATCGAAACAACTCGGACTAAGTTGTCAGCTCCAGGATAAGTCTGGACAATGCGGTCTAATGGCCATTAGCCGAGAGGATGTCAAGAATGAGAACTAACGTTTCGATCAAGATTGAGGGTGACGATCCGTTTCACTTGTAAACGCATGAAATCGTTGAAGATGCTCCTTTGATTATTTTGTCCAAAGACTTTGCACCTTCTGCCAACGAGAGTGTCTGGCTGGCTTGATGAGCGTCAAGTTTGGCTCAGGTATAAGAATCAACAAATGCTCCACAAGGAAATGACCGCTTGTCAAAACATTGAGATCGTCTGGGTCATTGGTCAATGGGCATGATCGCCTCAATTCTCGCCAAGCAAGTGCTCATCTCTTAAGGGGAATCGTCCTAGTCGCAAGCTTTAGTTTACTCGAGGAATTACAAATATCCTTCCAATGGTTTATGACAACTGTTGAGTTTGCTTGCCGCTTGATTTAACATGAGTTACGACTACATTGAAGCTATGGTTGTCAGAAGTTTATGCCTCAGTGTGTAAGACCTCAAAGCAAGAGGAGAACAAGTGTACACTAGCAGGTACCGATTGGAAAAGACAACACTATGGTCAACAGGAGAGAGACAGCGTTTGGCCGGCCAAAACGTCCGCTTCTGAGAATTCGGTAATTATTCGTCCCAGGACAACTTTATTGCCCAGAGTTCTTGTCAGAAAATCCTCTCTTTAATGATAAAAGTCCAGACGGATCAAAGGTTGAGCGATGAATGTTACGACTGCTCATTTAGATGGTCAGATATTGATCGATTGAACTGAAAAATAGAGAGTGTCTGATCTGAGATTTCACAATAGTCGTAGCGGAGAGCCGCCCGCCACGCGGAGCTGAGAAACCTGAAGAGCTAAGTACAAATCCGCAATTAACGACAGTGAGTTGATAGTGAGTGAGCTCGTAATTTTCCATCCATGGGATTATTCTCGACGTCGCGCGCTCGAACTCGACGAGACGAGATTGAACATCGACAAGAATATTGTCACGTTGGCTCTCTATGACCCACTGACGATGACGCGTAATTTCGTTGTGATGTCACTATCTCGTATTACAACGTGACGAGGAAGATGAAAGGCATTCTTCGATGGTTGATGAATGCGTTGGGGCGGGAGCGATACTTCGTTGTGAATTTAGAAATGAGTCCTTGTGCAATGTCGAATGATGCTGATTCCCGCACTTGGAACAACGCTTTCGGGATGAGCAATTTGAAACTCGATGCCGTCCGAGGCAGTTAAAGCATAGACTATTAGTTCGAACGACTTGTCGTCTCTGCCAAACAGTCTTTCGTCGATATTTGGGACAACGAGATAAGTGATGCTTCTCCGTGCAAAGTGAGCACGCGTATTTTGCCTCGTTATTTGACGATCCAACACTGGTCGAGTGGGAATATACAGATCGAGTTCGAGACTGAAAGGGAGGTCGTGACTGCGACATTTCGATTGCTCGGAGGGACAGCAATCTCGTCAGGAGGAAATCGCTAAGTTGCTTCCAAGTTGGCGGCTCTTTAGAGGCACCGAGGTGATGTGCCCATGCCTTGATGGATTCGGAATCAAGTCGTTGGACGCAGGTGAACACGAGAATGTCGTCCCAGTGCTGAACCGGACGTTTCAGGGTTTCTAGTGTGCGATAGATCTGCGTGATGGACATATAGAGTACTTGCATCTCGGACGCGGATTCCCTGGTCATCTTTCTCAGAGAGAAGAGTGACTGGAGCGCGGAGTCGACCAGAAGTCTGTTATTTTCGTAAACGGCGGTGAGCGAGTCCCATGCCTCTTGCAAATTATTGGAAGTCAAGGCGATATTTTTAAGATCAGAACCAACAAGACTAGTCTCCAGATACTGGAGCTTCTCAACTGGGGAAATGTTCCCGTTCGACAAGACTAAAGACGTGAATGAGTCTCGGAATGACAGCCAGTCATCCAAGGTGCCATCGAATTTTGGCAAATCAATCGGCGGAAGGGGGGGTGCATTAATGAATGAAGCAACAGTAGGCGGCTGAGAGATTGATCGTTCCGGAGACGCTCTGCTTGAACGGACTTGTTGATCGTTCAACAGGATGGACATTATTGCAGCAGTTTCCAGAAAACAGTCCTTTGTCGCGGCGAAAATATCCTCGAAGAAATACGAATGTTTTCTTACCTTGCGCTGGTCAGTACTGTCTAACTTGAACGAGGCGAGCGTGATGGTTTGATGGTTCACTCGGAATTCCTCCCAAGTTTGCTCCACAGCTTCGAGTTTCATCTCTACCTGTTCTCGAGTGATTGCTCGAGAATTGAGATTCTCAAACGCCTCAGCGATCGAGGCACTCAAGATCAGCTGCTGATCAGCTCGATGCAAAACGTGGTCAAGGCTCATTTTGAGATTCGTCTGTTTTGCCTCCCTCTGTGTATCCGGCTCCAAGGACCAAATGTTTAAAATGTACAGAGTGACGAACAGATGTTAACAAATGATTATATTCCGTGACCACAGTCTAAACCGACTGTAGTCGTCGCGAAAGCTGGAACTGGCGATGAACGTTGTCCTCGAGGTCAAGGCAGCTCACGCAGCTTACAGTAAAGATCGCTGAAAGGAATTGTGGTCGTACTAAGCAGGTTTGTAGTCTGACTTCACGAGGGAAGTACTTCTTATAGTCGTACTTTGTAGTCTGAATTCTCGAGGAGAATTCCTTGGTCGTGCTAGGCAGGCTTGTAGTCTGACTTCTTGTACTTGGCACCGTGGTTGGAATGAATTCTCGACAGAGAATTCCTGATCTGTAGCTGACTCAAATTCTCGTCTAGAACTCTCAGAGAAAGCTAAGTTATTTGTGGGAGTTTGCTTGATTCCTGACCGTGGTCACACACAAGAGAACTTGCACTTCACAAACGGTTCGCACTACGTTGCCGAAGTGACTCCGAAGGGTGTTCGAAATGAACTGGGCGACGCTCGAGCTTCTGCCCTTCTCCCAAAACTTGGGACTCGAGGCAATAGTCTGGCGCCACGTTTGCGTTCACGCACAGGCCTGCCGGAGACGTGCCTAACCTCGGTTACCCGCGATTCGTCTCGATTCGACAAAGTCTACACACCAGGAAGGTTCGGATGGTATTGCACGATGCTCTAATTTATGACACTCCAAGTGTCGAGGATTGCCTAGAATCAGCTCTTTTCAAGGATTAATTTATGATACGTCGAGTATGGAGAAATGCCTAGGATCTTTTTTACGAAATAATTTTTGTTTTTCGAAGGCCAAGCGACTGGGGTTCCGAGAACTCCACTTGAGACATCCGCTGGTTAAAGAAAACGAAAAAAGTGAAAGCGTGGGAGCGAAAGTTGGCTCTTCCATTGACTTTATTTTTCAAACACATTCTTAAATTTAAATTTAAATTTTTAAATTCGAAAAATTAAATTTAAACGGATACAGGAAAATGGAAAATTTCAAAAATTTTTGTGTCTATATTTTTCATTGAAATTCATAAATATCTCTACCATTCAGCAGTAAATGTAATAAGATTTTGGCTTGTTAATTTTTTTTTTTTTTTTTTTTTTGGCTTGTTAGATTTCTCTTATAAATTTTTTCAAAATTACAAACATAGGTACGTGATTTGAAACAAATAACTTTTTTCTTACGTTCGCTGCTATGCGTCGTACATGTAGAATACACTTAATTGTAGTAAGTCTATCCCAGCGTCACAAGAAAAATAGATGTAGTCTTGTTTGTCTTCTTATCGAAGATATTTCTCTAGATAGTCTAGTCTGTTGTTACAACATAGTTATTCCAGATATTTTTTTTTTATCGTTTTTCCTTCCGAAATTTTTCAGTTTTCCAACGAAAATCACTTAACCATTAACCATTTGCGCTGGCAACTGATTGCGGACCATAACGAGTGACCGAACCGTACACAATAACTTGTCGCTTTCTTTTTGAACACGTCGGTATGATATCACTGGATAGAAATTATTGAGAAGTGATAAATTTATTATTTGCTTGAATATATTTAAAACAGAGGAAACATTGCAATTTTGGGACGAAAAGTTCTCGACGTGCGTGGCACGTCATTCCACCTCAAGAGATTAAAAAATCATTATTAATTGACAAAAGTATAATATAATAGAGAGCACTAAAATACATACAATTTGCACGAAAAGAGTCATCAAAATTTGGAAGAAACAATCAACGAACGTTGGAAGATCTCTTCTCGAGGAAAATCGCGAGTAATTAGGTGATAATTGAGTAAAAGAACGATAATCGAGTTTCTTTATATTTCAGTAGGAAGCCGACGCTCGATAAAACGAATAAAACCCCGAGATGGAAATTGAATGAGAATTTATGATCTGTTAAGTCACTGCTCGAGTGCAGAAATGAAGGAAACGAGTAAAAGCATTCATTGGGAATTAATTTCATGTGAAAAATAAATGGACGAAAAGACTGGGAATTTTCAACTGACAACAAATCAAAATGAGTCGAGTTATCAGCATTACTTTATTATATATATTTAACGACACGTCGGTTACATAGTATCGGTAATGATATAAAATTCTTCGTCGACTTTCACGTGAACAGTTAACTGAGAATCGTTCATTATAGAGACAGTGATTCTCAAATGTAAGAGGACTCGTTTTCAATGAGAAATTTAAAGAATAATTATTTCTCTGTCCTCCAAGATCTCCTGCATTTTTTTGTCTTTCAACTTGTTAGAGAGAAGATGAATATTAATTTTTAAGTGGTTAAAATTACCAAAAGTTTGGAAACTTAATGCCGAACGAATTAAAAATGCAATATATGCATTTTGATGGACTTTGTGATACAAGGGACAAAATTCTAACAAATTTAACACTTTTCTTTCTATGTGTATTTTCTTATCACTATGTTGCATTTGCAAATAAAAATTTTCCGAGTTTCACGTTTATTTTGATAAATGTGGTATATACGAATATGATAGAATAATATAAATAAATAATATAAGTAAAAATATATGCATATTATATAAATAAACAATATAAACAAAATATGAAACTTTTTCGTTTTCTGAGACATGATAAAATAAACCAATTATTTCATTATTGATTGCAAGATTATCTCTACAACACTTTATGCAGTGAACTTATTAAAAAATTAAATAAATGTATTATGTGTGTATTATTCTGTTTTGTAATTTTTTGTAGATGGATTAATTTGTGATTTACTCGTCTTATCGTCACAAAGCTCTTATTTTTTTCATTATCAAGAAATCTCGATACTCGTATATTTCTTTAAATTATTAACATATTATTAATACAAGATATATAATTCTTTAAATTATTATTAATAACTATTAGCGGATTTTACATTCGTTAAATTCATATTTTAATGAACACAAGTTTTTGAAAAAACTGAGCTTAATTGCCAGACTTGTTTCACTCACTAAGTATAGTAAAAAATAAATTATTGCAATATGAATTATATTTTGAATATTTCGCTTATTATTGGATTTTCCAATTTCGCATAAATGCACAGAAATTTAATGATTATATGCAAGAAAAACACCAAGAATTAGAACAATCATTATAATAATAACAATACTCAAAAAATTAGCCTTTGGATCCAATTTTTCATTAATGAAACAAAAACATGATTCAAATTATAAATATCATAGAAATCTTTCAAAACGTTGATACTGATATTATATTATTACATTATTGTATTCTAATTAAATTTATTCAAATTATATTGTTACAACGTCAGTTGTATTAACAAAAAAGAAGCGTCAGATCATTTAAAATAAATCACGAATGGGCTGCATTAGAATATTTAAACACAGCCGGCGAAGAGGCGTGACACGGAAACGAAACAAAGGAGAATGGAGGCTTGTGAAAAGTCTGAAAATGTTTTGGAGATCCTCCCGGCGTGGTGGTGAGAAATTTGCGAACATTTTCAGCGGCAGAATATTCAATGCACCTATACAATGCAACTGTGCCGCAATCACGACGCTGCCACGTTTCAGCGATGGTTAAAAAAAAAAAAAAAAAAAAAAGAAGAAGAGAAAAGAAAAAAAAACCAGGAAGGAAAAAATACCAAAGAAGGCTTTCACTTCACGCCCGATGAACAGACGTAACCCGTTCTCGAGAACTTTTCGTTTCGATTCCGTGGCATGTGCCGTTTTACATGACGAAATCTGAACTCACTGACGAACCTAGGCGAAGACGTGACTACTATTTCAAAGGACGTCGATTAATTCCCAATTAGATAAACACGTATTCGTTTCTACGAATGAAATATTATACCTTCGAAGAATCAAATTAAAACGTTTTTAAAATGTTTGAAATTCGATTGTCATGGAATGATTGACTGCGACAAGATTGTCAAATGTACTGTAAATGTTTGGTAATAATTTCAAATTTGAGTTATGAATGTTCATAGCTGAGTAAAATATGACAAGTCTTAAGTTACATATCGTGTCTACATATCATGCTTACACAATAAAAGTTTTGCATTTTTGAAGATAAAATTACATTTCGTTAAAAGGATAATATGTAGTAATATGAATAAGATCTTATTGTATATTGTTTAAATATAATACAAATAATATAAATAATACAAATAATATAACATAAATATAACAATATAAATATAAATAACAAATAATATAATATGAATAATAAAAATTAAAAAATTAATTAAACTAGTTTAATTGCTAATTAATAACTAATTGAAGAATATGTAATAAGATGTTACTCTTGTTGCTATTATTGTTCTTACAATACATAATAATATGAATAACATCTTATTATATTGTTCAATTAGTTATTAATTAGCAATTAAACTAGTTTAATTAGTAATTAATTTTTTCAAATTTCACGTTAAATTGTATGAAAAGAGCTAGTAGAAGCCGATTTTTAAAGTATCAACTTTTTAAAAAATGATGCGTCAGCTACCTGAATTTGAATATGTAATTTTCGTCACGAAATTTTCAATTCTTTTTGTTGATAAAAATAAAAAAAAAGTGCACATACCAAAATTTCGCTTTGTTAAGTACTAAGTACTAAGATAATAGTCTTGAAAATACACACATAGGTATAACTACTGCTTCTCGATAAAAATATTTTGTAAAAATAAGACGTCAATAAAAAAAAAACCAAGTTATTCAAATGTTTAAAGTAAAGTAAAATAAGACGAAAATTGTGGAGCCCATATATCGATTCTTGGATACTAAGAGCGAATGGAATTTCTTTTCATAGTCCCAGTATTAAAAAAATATAATTTAATAATGGTTGAGTCACGACAGATTGAAATCAAATCTAACTAGGAATATAAAATTAAATCTAAATTTAGAATTAAAAAGTATTAAAGTATTACAAAAATATAATTTGATAATGATTGAGTCACAACAGATTGAAATCAAATCTAACTAGGAATATAAAATTAAATCTAAATTTAGGATTAGATCTGGGGTTAAATCCAAGTTTAAAATTGAATCTAACATTAAAAACTTTCGAATTTGAGACAGAAATCATATCACACGGTGCCATCAGAATAAAATAAACATCATTTCACATATATTTTAATTTTTAAGTTTTATATATATATATATATCTTAATATCTAGTGTAAATATATGTGTAATAAACATCCGCAGTTGTTTAATTAAATGTATTTTATAATTAAAATATAATTAATAGTATATAAATTAATAAAGTATTATAATAATTAATAATTAAAGTAAATATTTTAAAATAATATAATTATTTATAGTTGAAATGTAACAAAAGAGAATTTTTTTTTTTAATTAAATAAGCAAAAGATATTCTGTACCATTTTGGTAAATTTATTAAATTTAATAATTTAATAATCTCGAAAATTAATGAGTAATATATATATATATATGTATATATAAAATGTTTTTGCATAAAAAAAATTTAATATATATTTAGAAACTAAATGTTTATTGAATTTATTTATACTTAGCTTCTTTTGAAATAAATTTAATTTATATATGTATATAAATGTTTACAACATTCATTTTGCAACGCTAGTTTCAATAATTCAGCTAAACCAATCCATAGGAGATTAATTTAAAATATTATCACTACTTATAATAAAATTATTGATATTTATCTGATGCATTTTGTTCTATTACCAATAGCAGCCGAGATATTTTTCTGTTCTATGTAATTCACTCACAATCAGTATAATAAATGGCAGTTTGACGAAAAGAATGTTCATTTATACTGCATGTACATGCATTGTGTATGAATATTCACAGTACGTAGCGGATGCGTTACTCCACTGTGAAATCACACAGTGTTTTTTTACGAATTTATTAACTAGCTTTTTTTTTTGTAGAGAGAGGTACAGGAATGTAATGTAAAAAATAAATGAAAGAAAAGAAAACAGTACCATTTTTTTGTACGCAACATAACGGCGCATGAAATTTTTTTGTATCTGCGCTACTTTTTTAGAACTCAAGATTACCTCCAATTTTTTACACGTGCTATCTTTTTCAAAAGTGAAGGTTACCTTTTCCGATTTTTTAATTGAAACGTTATCTTATAATATTACGTAAAAATCAAAACTAATTCAATCATCTACCGTAAAATGATCTCCGAAGTTCTAAGAAAAAGATGAGGATCAAGAGAAAAAGTTCGTATACTTTATGAACACTTACATATTATTTAGAAATATTCTGTGTATATAATAAATAAAATGGTACAAAATTTACAAAAAAGTTAAAAATTTTTCTTTTATTTTTGACCCTGTGTGACACTCAAGGTACATCATTGTAATAATTTTGACACGTACTTTTATATAATGTAAAAAAATATGTAACACTCAGGTTAAAAAATTGAAGATCACCTGCTTTCTAAAAAAAAGTCATACAAAGCGATACAGAAAGATTTTGTACACTATTATGAAATACCATCGCTTACAAAATGTGGTGCTTTCTTTTCTTTTTTCATTCTTTTTTCATTGCAAGAAAAACGTTGGTTAATAAACGTGAACACCCTGTTTCGATATATATACATGTATAATAAATAATATATATATAAATATACATATAAATAATAAATAATAAATATATTATTTATATATAATATTATATATATAGTTATGGTTATATACACACAAATAATAAATAAATAAATGTTTATATATATAAATATACATATATAAATTCAAATTTAAAATCCATTTCCTATCAATTCGAATTCTTTACTCTTAAATCCTTGAAACCGCGGACGTAACAACAATTTCTGCTTCGTAAATCAACTTTTACTCTTGAATCGCTAAAACACTCTGATTCGACAACAATTTTTGCCTCGTAAATCTTACAGTAGCACTACCCTAGAAGAAAGCTACGATTCCAACAATTTAAAACTAGCCACCTATCGTGTCGCTGTTCCATCATCCTCCGCAAATAAAAACGATCGACCGCTCGGTTGAAATTAATAGCAAGAGGGGGGGGGGGAGGAGGAGAGGTGGAGAATCGCAGTAGAGTTCTGTTCTCCAGTACAAGTTGTTCACCCGGAGAACTCGTGACGCAGTGAACCGGGATGATGCTCGATAACATACCGTTACACTGATGTAACAGACCTGTCGGCCGGTAAACTTACTCTTGCATACAAATACACCGAGAGAAAGAAGGTACAGCCTTGAGGAGCGCGAAGACGAACCGATCATTATTTCAACCATTCGCCGATCCACGCCAATTAAACCATTCCAAAGGACTTCTCCCCCACTGACTAACTATCCAGAGACCATCGTAGAGATCATAAACGCGTGATACACCTCTGGGCAGTTGAGAGGTTGCTTCAACATTTAAAGAGCGATTACGGTTACTTACTATGACTGTATAAATCTATTTACTATAGCATTTTTTATTATTTACTTTATTATTATTATTTTTTTTCGTTATGTTATATTATTATTTATTTTATTATTATTCTTTTGTCAGTTTATATTATTATTATTTTTTATCGTTTAGTTGTTATTTTATTCCGATAGTTTTAGTGTTATTTATTTTATAATTATTTTTTTGTTATTTTATATTATTATGTATTCTATTATTATTCTTTTGTTATTTATACTATTATTACTATTTTTTATTATTTAGTTATTATTTTATTACGATAGTTTTAGCGTTATTTATTTTATTATTATTTTTTTGTTATTTTATATTATTATTTATTTTATTATTATTCTTTTATTTTATATTATTATTACTATTTTTAATTATTTAGTTATTATTTTATTACGATAGTTTTAGCGTTATTTATTTTATTATAATTTTTTCGTTATTTTATATTATTATTTATTTTATTATTATTTTTTGTTATTTTATATTATTGTTATTATTCTTTTTTGTTTAGTTATTATTTTATTACGGTAGTTTTAGTGTTATTTATTTTACTATTATTTTTTATTATTTAGTTATTATTTTATTACGATAGTTTTAGTGTTACTTATTTTATTATTATTTTTTTTGTTATTTTATATTATTGTTATTATTCTTTTTTGTTTAGTTGTTATTTTACCACGGCAGTTTTAGTGTTATTTATTTTACTATTATTTTTTGGTTATTTTATATTATTATTTATTTCGTTATTATTCTTTTGTTATTTTATATTATTATTATTTTTTATTATTTAGTTATTATTTTATTACGATAGTTTTAGTGTTAAGGTTATATTTGAGATGATCCCTGACAAAACTGAAACTATCGTTCAACATACCTGTGATGATTTCTTCAGTTGAAGAACATTTGTCGTGGAAAGGACATTAAAATAGTGACCTCTTGCGCTCGAATGACGTGCCCAGCACGTCGAGAATTTTTTGTCTCAAATTGCAACATTTCCACAGTTTCAAGTGTATTTCAATGTAACCCGGGTAAAACAAATGATAAACTTATTACTTCTTAATAATTTCTATCCAGTGATATCATACCAACGAGTTTAAACGAAAAAGAAAGCGACGAATTGTTGTATACGGTTCGGTCACTCGTTATGGTCCGCGAACCAGTTGCCAGCGCGAGGGGTTAATATTCGGGCACTAAATATTCGAAGTGCTCTAATTTCGTAAAGTAAAATCGTGCAGTGATAAACCTTGGTTCTGTTTGAAGTTTGAAATTTCTCAATTATCAAAATGCACCGTGTTCATTTTATCTTAACACTATACATGCCGGTTAGCATGTCGGTGACGCACTTTCGCGTCATTTGCGATTGTTATTTTAATTTTTTCGGTATACAAACTTTCGGAACATCTACAAAATAATATAACTGTAATAAAGTTGCTTTAATTTCCATCTTCGTTCTACTAAACAAACGCTTCATTCTACGTTCCAAACAACGCGCGCGTGACGTGCTCAAAAATGTTCCACGACCAAAGAGAAACACGTTTTCGACTACAAGAAGCGAAACCCATTAGAAACTTGAAAACTGGTGTAAAACCAAACTGTTTAGCCACAGCCGTTCAATCCTGCACGATTTATCAAACTCGGCCGGGAATCTCGTCCCCGAGGGTATAATCGTCGTGCACATTACGATGAATTTAATTTAACCGAGGCTTTAATTTAAGAATCTTTAATGCCTGGCGGTGCACGAGTCCCCTAACGACACCCATTATCGTTAATAACGCTGTTATAGACACGCAGCTCACGTTGCACTGTTACTCTTGTGGAAGTTTCATTTCATTTTATTTTTCTACGCGGATGCGCGTTCTGTCCACCGCGAGAGTATTACGTGAAACCGCTTTTCACGCATCCATGCGCATAATGAATTGGGTAAATGGGACACGTGTATCATTTCTAACGCGAAGAACGTGTCCAAGGAAAAGCGGGTCGGTCTTCTGGTTCCTTATCAATCGAGCAATCGGCTTATCAATGGGACCATGTCCAATTACTGCTTACGTTTTAGTCCAGAGAATTTCAAACATGGCAAACAATTTCAGAAATCGTATTAATCGTAATTGTCGGTGCAGCAAGGCTGTTCCTGCAATTGCTATTGTTTTTCTTTAGGTTGGGCATTTTTTTAAATTGATTGTAAATCTCCATTCGAAAAATTAATTGCAATGATAAGAAATCGTAAAAAATTAATTAGTAATTGTTTTAATGAAATTGTTTACTAAAATTTAGTTCTAAATACGAAGATTGACACACAAAAAAAAAAAAAAATGAGTGAGCTCGAAAACCAAGGAGATAAATAAATAATTACAAACAGCTATAAATAGCGTTACAAATTCAATCGCTTTAGTCAGTAGAATTTTTGAACCAGAATAATAGACTCGTTTAGACTAGTTTTCGATTAATGAAAACATCGATGTGCTTCAGGATCTACTTCATTAGATTTCGCTCTCTGTGAAACTTTCTCATTTTATAATTTGCTGATAATTATAATGAAATATATTGGTATATATTTGGTACTGCATGACACGATGTATAATAGTATAATAACGAACGCCTAGAGTGAAAAGTATAATAACAACGTAAGAAGAACAAAAGAATTTTAGAAGAAGAAACTTCTCAAAACAATCCTGAGTCAATTGACACTCGTTAACAATTCACACAATTCATTATAACACTAGACTTCTTATTACTTCTTACGAAAATTTAAAACATGATGGAGGATGTTATTTCTCCAAAGACTCTTGTATGTTATACTTGTTCTAGCAACGCAGGTTGATGATTTTTAATCAAATTTTAAATTCAAACGATATCGCACGATATAATGGTATGATCAAGAAAATTTCGTGCTAAATACCATTTGAATCATTACTTCCAGTGTTATGTCATTTTATATGAAGTTAGCTTCGTGAATAAACTGCTGGTAGATGATACAAAAAATTTTTGTCGAGAGCAAAGGGTTAAATTAGTGCTGAAAAGAATTTATTTTTAACGACCTAAAAATGATGGAGATTCTGAAGAATGTTGTGAAATCTAATATAGAACAGATTGTAGGTTGGATCAGAAGAAAACTACTTTCAAAACGTTACAGTTGATTTGTTTAATAAAAGAATTGCAGATACAGCATCGAACTTGTGTTATTAAATATTAAGTTATTAAGAAAGTCGTGATTAACAGTATGGGGGATGTTCATGCTACTATTTTTCTTATGTATGATAACTTTAAATGGTGATTAATCATAAATCACATTCAAAAATTGATTGTAACATTGAGGAATATTTAATACGCTTGAATGTTTAATCAATACTTCATTGTAAATGATAAAATTTGCAATTTTTTGTTAGAAATGAATTTTAATTTTTTAAATATACAAAACTTACTTGCTGTTATATTGTTAAACTATAAACTATTAAAGAAACGATTAAAGAAATTATCGTGGAACGCCATAAAAAAATATCTTTTATAAAGAATTTTTAAAAAAATTTCTTGACGTTAGAAAGAGAGAGAGTATTTGAATAATTTATCAAAACAGTTTAGTTATAACATTGTAATGATTATACTGTATTCATATTATTAATCATATTACAACGATTACTAACTGAAGATTTTGACAATGGAAGGACATTTACATCACACAAATTATTTTTAATGAAAATTGACTGGCTTCTAAGCTCTCTCTATATAATATTAATAGTTTATACAAGATGTCTCAGTATCGATGGTACAATCGAGAAGAGGATGATTCTATCTGAAAAAACGAATCGAAAAGGGAAGAATAAAATTTTTTCATTGAAACTTCTGTTTTCGAGAAAATCGAGTTCGCAGATTTATCAAGTTAATTTTTACTTGAATTTAGTTAATTCCATATTGGCGCGAGAATATTCCATCTGCAAAAAAATAAGTGAAAAATGTAGAATAAAATTTCCTCGTTTTCAAGAAAATAAGCTTTGAATATTTTTCGTTAAAAAATATTCGTCTCGGTACGCGTGTATTTGATAGAATTTCCAAATTCGATTTCCTCGAAAGCGAGGCATCGTGTAAAAAAATTTTCCTCCGCATTTTGTATTTATTTTTGCACGTAATAACCTTCTGTTAATTATTCTTTTCTATCGCGTCTCAGTATCAGGCAAATTCAAGCATACTTAATAAATTTTCAAACTCGACTTTTTCCGGAGACGAAAGCTGAAAGACGAAAAAATTTTATTTTTCTTTCCCGACTCGCTAAATATTTCTAAATATATAAAATACATATTTCTAACATTTAAAACTACAGATTTCAAAATTAAAATTAAAATTGAAATTGAAGAATTAGAGAACTGTTATTCATCTATTCATTAAAGTATAATTTGAAAAGCGTCGTGGCCAAATATAAAAAATTGCGATGAACTAACATAATCACAATTATTTCTTCTGTAACCACCCAATTCTCCAAATATCATAATCGTTATGAGGCATCAGCTCTACAGGGAGGAGCGCAATTTTCAAGGCACGTTCGCACCTTCGTTAAAGACCGTTTTCGCATTCATCGAGAAACTTTCATCCCACTTTTGGTAGACTTGGCTGGTTGATTCGCAACGAGCCGGTAATTCGGTTATTAGCATATCTGCCAGTAAATTGAACTCATTATGCTTGCTCTTCGGCTCGCGTTAACTGCCGTAAATAAACAATAGACGTCGCAGCCATTGTCGTTGGAGATCATTTCTGCCTTCGCGAGTAAAGTTTTCCGTCGTATTCTCTGAAAGTATAATACAAAGGAGAAATCAGAGCAGATTCACATCGGCGTGGATCCCTAATACGATCATCGCCTTGCTTTCTTCTTTCTTTTTCTTAACAGATTCTGTTTCACTCGATGCAATGCCCTCCCCTTCTAATTGCATACAATTTTCCTACTGTATAAAAGTTAAATGGCCATATTTATTCTTGAAATGCAATTTTCCATTTCTGTGTATTAAATTCATTTAAGTAGTTTTAACTCTATTCTTTTTTTTTTTTTTTTTTACTCATTTGATTAATATATTGTTCGATTCTGTTTCTCTTTCTAAAGTTTTTATACAGAAAAGATGTCGGAAAACGAGTTAATAATATTAAAAACTATATATTATATATAAGTGTAAGAATTTAAACCTGCAAGAAAAACTCAATTGATAAAAAGCAAAAGCAAAAAGCAAAAGATTCACATAGATAATATACATATGTATGTGTGGACAATGATAACAAATGTAACACTTCAAAAGCGACAAAATGAAAGAAAATATTCTATGTATGCAATGCACACAATACGTAACAAAATATATATTGTTTATGATATTTATAATATAATATAAAATAAAATATATAATGTAAAATATAAAATATATAAAATGAAATATATAAATAAATATAATAATAAATTAATAATAAATATAAAAATATATTTTTAACACACTCTTAATTATATTATATATAAAGCATTATTGGAGCTATTCATTATAAATACCTATAATGAATGTGCAAGTGTGGTTCGTGGCAGGTCGAATTTAATAAAACAAATTTATTTAAGTGTCTTCTAAAACGAGATTCAAAATACTTCCATGTACACAAATTCAAAATATTTCTATTAAATGTATTTCGAATACTTATTCAAACTCTAAAACAATTTCATTGTACGTGTTCAAATATGTACTACGTTTCATATTTGTTCAGTTGTTAAATAATGTAAGGAGTGATGTGTCTTCTTCTTACAATTATTTTTAACCTCTTCGATACGATCACTGACTAAAGTCAACAGCCATCGAATGCACATTTCTGTATACATTCATTAATAAGATATAATATAATTCTCCATTTCTTCATTAGATTTTGAAAATTATTTGTTTTCTATATTAGAAACGTACCATGTACATCCGTAATTCTTTATTATACGACACGTTTTATATGATACACCTCACGCTTAGCTCTCAGCTATGAAGTAACACCGCACGACGGACGAGCCTCGTACCAGAGGTTGAAACCTCTGACATTTTTAAACAAAACACACCTTACACACCATGTCAGTTGTAAGCTGCAATTAACATTATATACAAATTATCCGCCATGAAATAATATATCGAAACTGGTGACATTCCTCAAATCGAAATAGAACTTGGATGATTATTGAAATAAAATAAAATAGATAAAAATAGAATTTAAATATAATTAAAAATTAAAGTAAAACTTTTCATCTTTCTTTTTTTTCTCTATTTGTTCTTACGTGGAAAATTTTTTTATTCTACGTAAAAAAAAAATATATATATATATATAAAACCGAGGTAATATTTAACCACTTGCGCTGGCAACTGATTGCGGACCATAACGAGTGACCAAACCGTACACAATAATTCGTCGCTTTCTTTCTGAACTCGTCGGTATGATATCACTAGATAGAAATGATTGAGAAGTAACAAATGTATCATTTGTCTTGCCTATTTTGTTTTACTTAAATATATAATTTTACTTATTATAACATGTTATGCTATAATACATAATACGTTGTAACATAACCTATGTTATGTCTAATATAACCTATATTCTAGTTAAATACATTGATATTTAGTGTGTTTATTGTTAAATTATATTACAGATTAAAGCTGTATTAACTTTTAAATAAAATTAAATTTTCTACAGTGTCAGGAAACGACATTACTTATAGGTATTCTTAACCTCTTGCGCTAGCAACAGATTGCGGACCATAACGAGTGACCAAACCGTACGCAATAATTCGTCGCTTTCTTTTTGAACTCGTCGATATGATATACTGGAAATTATTGAGAAGTAACAAATTTATCATTCGTTTTGCCTGGGTTATACTTAAATGTACTAAAAACTATTGAAATTTTGGGACAAAACACGTGACACGTTATTCTAGCGCAAGAGGTTAACCCCTTGCGCTGACAACTAATTGCAGACCATAACGATTGACCAAACCGTACGCAATAATTCGTCGCTTTCTTTTTGGACTCGTCGATATGATATCACTGAATAGAAATCATTGAAAAGTAACAAATTTATTATTCGTTTTGCTTGGGTATACTTAAATATACTTTTAAATATACTTAAAATTGAGAAAATATTGTAATTTTGGGACAAAAAATTCTCAACGTGCGTGGCACTTCATGCCAGCGAATCTAGTCGATTTGAAATCACTTTCCATAAAGATTTCATCACACTGTCTGTTTTTCCATGTTTCTCCATACAGAGGAAACTAAGCGGGAAAAAAAATAATATTGCGTTCATGACAAAGGCCAGCTGTTACAAACGTTCAGCCCATGGAAATCAATTTTCATACATCGTGTACGTAGAGGTTCATTCAACGCCTGTGTGCATCGTGTACCTTCCAGTCACTTTTATAAATCCCCTCCGATTCTTTCTCCGTTTCGTTCCTTTCATTTCTGCTTCTATAACTCGATATGCTTATAACCATCGACGTTTCGCGAAACGTTTGTCTTCGATTTATATCGCGCGTACTTTTTAGTCCCAATTTATAATTTTTAATTATAATTAATTAATAACTCGATATGATATTTAACATTTAATTGTATAATTTATAATTTTTCAAACTACTAACTTTGAACGATTTAAAAACAGAATTGGATGACGTAGACGTAAATAGCATAAATATATTCCGAAACTTTCATTCGGAATCAACGGAACTGAAGTTCGGAACGAATTCGAGGCAAATAATCTTTTAACACGTTGCTTTGCAACTTCATTTTCTTTACACATCTTTCTTTATTGGCCGAATGGCACAAGTTTCTCCAATCACGACGTTTCACCCATAGGATCGCTAATTTCTCCCGGAAAAAGAAACGAAAAACAAAGAAGGCATAACGAAGGATTTACTACCGATCGTAAAATTCACGAATACCAGCTTCAAGAATTTCATGTTTCACTTTTTTTCACAAACAAGCGTCGAACATGCCGATGAAGATGATTTTTCGCGGAAGCGGTGTCTGATCGGCGAACAAAGATACCCAAATCGTTTCAAAATCCATCGTGACGGCGAACCTCTGCTGCTCGAATCGGCAATCGCAATTTATCGTTCGACGCTGAGTTTATATAATAATGGAGTCTCGTTTCCAAGACGTTACCTCGCTTTCACTTCTTCTCCCGTATCAGTTTATTGATGCGTACACGTGGTCACGCTTGCTGAAAAATTCACACGTGACACGCTGTGCGAGGGTTCTATATTTCGAATCTATCTTCCATCTTTCTTTTTGTTGCGTAACACCGCGCAGGAAGAAATCTTTGTTTGTGGAAAAGATGCCGAGAAATTAAACAAGATTTTAATTGAAAGCGTTGCTCGCTTTATTATGTATCGATCTTAAGAAAATTGCGATTCAAGTTGTTCTTCATATATTCTCGATTTTACTTAAGCTAAAAATTAAAAAAAGAAAAATTAAAGTACGATAACTTTTTAAGAAAAAAATTAACAAATTTCGGAGAATTAAATATAATCAAAGTATGGTGATTTGATTTTATACATAAATATATATATATATTATATATAAATAATACATATTTATAAATATATATAAAATATATAAAAATATATAAATATATATACATAAAATATATATAAAAAAGATATAAAAATATATATATATATATAAAAAATGGCATCGGAATTTTCAGTCTTAACGAAAGAAAACACGTCTAGAAGAAAATTAACAGAACAATCGACATAATTACAACTTCATTCGAAGAATAATCTACTAATCCGTACTAATTAACCTCGTAAATCGAGAAATAAGGGAAGAAAACCGTGATGACAGTTTTTTCGAGCGTTTCTACATATTGCTTTCCTAGAAAAATCAGTGAAAGTTAACAAACTCCCCGATACGATAATTGTCTATTAAATATTTTAAAATGCTTCGGTTGATTATACTTCAACTTATAATAAAAGTATTTTCATATTTTAACAATTCCTAAATTTTACTCGTCCAATATCCAATATCACATTAAAGTAATACAACGGTAATTTCTGTCTTTCTCCCTTCCTCTTCTTCTTCTTTTTTTCTTTTCTTTTTTTTTTTTTTTTTATTAACAGAACAAAACACCGACGTAGTTCCTACTTGAATGTTAATACGGTGTACTGGAGGAACGTGAAGCTTTAAATAAAAGGTAAAAAGAGGGAGGGCCATTGTTAGTCGTCGGAGGTTACCTCTAGCGTATAGAAAAGCTTAAGGAGCTTAACTAGTTCAATTCACTGGGAAGAAATGCTAATAACGAAATTAAGCTTGCTATACAGATAAATTGTCCATTGTAAGATATCAACGCAATAACTGTTGCCTTGCAATGTGTTGCTCCATGTAAGTCTTTCCCGCGACAGATGTAATCATACTTTTTTTCTATTTAACGTCTAATTTGGTTTTAATGGAGAATAATTTTGCAAAAAGATCTTTTAGCGAAAAATCACGTTTCCTTTCTTAGTCGTCGAATAGGAATTAATTTTTCTGTTAAGCTTGATTAATTCTTTTCATAAATTTTCATAAATCGTTAACTCAGAAAAACTCTTAACATTCAGTCGATCGGACTCTGTGTTTTTTTTTCCTACTTTCCAGCAACGTTTGGTAGTTTTTGGTAATGTTATTTGTTTCAATATTAATCCCCGCCAGTTCGAATTTTAATTAGAAAATTATTTTTCAAACAACAGAAATACAAAATACCTGCAACGTCCAAAAATATACAAACTATCGAAAGTGAAATTTTCATAGTACAACATTTTTAACCGCTTGCGCTGGCAAATAGATTGCGGACCATAACGAGTGACCAAATCGTATACAATAATTCGTCGCTTTCTTTTTCTTTTGAACTCGTCGGTACGATATCACTGGATAGGAGTTATTGAAAAATGATAAATTTATTATTTGTTTTGCCCGGGTTATACTTGAATATACTTAAAATTGAGAAAATATTGCAATTTTGGAATAAATATTCTCGACGTGAGTGGCAAGAGGTTAACCCGTTGCGCTGGCAAATAGATTGCGGACCATAACGAGTGACCAAATCGTATACAATAATTCGACGCTTTCTTTTTCTTTTGAACTCGTCGGTACGATATCACTGGATAGAAATTATTAAAAAATAATAAATTTATTATTTGTTTCGCCCGGGTTATACTTAAATATACTTAAAATTGAGAAAATATTGCAATTTTGGAATAAATATTCTCGACGTGAGTGGCAAGAGGTTAACCCGTTGCGCTGGCAACTGATTGCGGACCGTAACGAGTGACCAAACCGTATACAATAATTCATCACTTTCTTCTTTTTTTTGAACTCGTCGGTACGATATCACTGGATAGAAATTATTAAAAAATAATAAATTTATTATTTGTTTCGCCCGGGTTATACTTAAATATACTTAAAATTGAGAAAATATTGCAATTTTGGAATAAATATTCTCGACGTGAGTGGCAAGAGGTTAACCCGTTGCGCTGGCAACTGATTGCGGACCGTAACGAGTGACCAAACCGTATACAATAATTCGTCGCTTTCTTTTTCTTTCGAACTCGTCGGTACAATATCACTAAATAGGAATTATTGAAAAATGATAAATTTATTATTTGTTTTGCCCGGGTTATACTTGAATATACTTAAAATTGAGAAAATATTGCAATTTTGGGACAAAAAATTTTTGACGTGCGTGGCACGTCATTCCAACGCAAGAGATTAACAGATGAAATTTCTTTGAATTTACGTGAATATCCGAATATCCATTAATAATATAGCAACTTGCGAAAGGAAACGGGGGAACGATTGAGAGACGACGCCCGAGGAGGATTCGTCAAAGATGTTTAATAAATCTTTGAGAAGAGAAAGGACTCGCCTGGCGGTAAATATTAGGCGCACGTGACACGGGCCGTATATCGGGGCTTGTTGACTTTAATCTAGGTAACGAACAAGAAGAACGAGTTGTCCTTTCTCCGAAAGGACCGTTAGCCCGATTTCCACCTCATTTCGGATATGTCGGAAGGGAAACAGGTGTCTGTTTGACGAGGCCATGCAAAACTCTCTCTCTCTCTCTCTCTCTTTCTCTTTTTCATCCTCAATTATACCTCATCGGCCCCCGACATTGTCCTTTCCGATCAAAAATCGATCTTACTCGTCCTACTTTATCAAACGAAAGTAGTACGTACAACATGTTATTTTGCTTTCTGCACACTTCACACGCGCCAAATCTACATCGTATGTGTGCACTGATGCACGAAAGTATTCTCACAATAGAATCATACGTATATACCGACTGAGCCACTTAGAATTGGAAATCAAAAAGTGTTTCGAACGAAATTTCTCGGATTACTCGGAAAGAGAAGAGAATTTAATGTAATTAATTATTTTACAGTTAAGCGCGTCAAAGAACGTGTGAATCAAGTTTAATCGATATTGTGAAAATGAAGATACGTATACGTTCGTTTGAACATTTCAAATCGTAATGTCTCGGAAACCACGCGCAAAAATGTCAACACAAATCCTATTTGTCTTTTTCAATTAACTGACAGAATTTATGTTGTAAAATCAACATTTCAATTGAAATTGTAAAATTTTCAACATTTCAAATAAAATTGGTACCTAAAACTTATTATTATGGAAGATACAGAAGACGATTTAATTATATAAATAATTTATATATATATATATATATATGACAATGTACTAAATATTAATAAAATAATTATTTAATACAATAAATAAAAATTGTATTTCAATTACGTAAATTATTTATATAATTAAATTTTTATATGCTTCACTAACTTGTATATGTATTGTGTACTTATATTGTGTACTTATATATAAAATTCAGTATTTAATAATATGCACATATAATGTACACTTATATTAAATATTAAGGTAAAAAAAGAATTATATTACATTAATATAAATAAATAATTACATATAAAAATATTAATATATACTACAACAATAGCCATTTATAAATCTTAAGATATATTAATAATTAAAATAATTAAATAATTAAAAATCTTGGGAAATATTAAATAATAAATATTTATGTATTTAAACCATACATGTATAATAATGAAACATTATTCTAGTGTTATAGCATAAAAAT
This sequence comes from Tetragonisca angustula, assembly GCA_036937485.2. Taxonomy (NCBI): domain Eukaryota; kingdom Metazoa; phylum Arthropoda; class Insecta; order Hymenoptera; family Apidae; genus Tetragonisca; species Tetragonisca angustula. The sequence continues at coordinate 298,163 of JAWNGG020000098.1, read as the reverse complement.
TATATAGATAATTTATATATATGTATATTAATATAAAATTCAATATTTATGTATATTAAATGTTAAATTAATAAAGAGACTATATTAATATAGATAAATAATTACATATAAATAATGAAGTCAACAAACACAATACTCGCTACACAAACTTTTATAGAATGCAGCGTATCAACTGAAATTTCTATTCCATACATTTTAGTGTAAATAAGAAGCTTTTACTTTCTTGAAAGCAAAAGAAAGTTTTAATTAAACAACAATATTTATTCAGCTCTGAAAATGTTAAAGTTATGACAGACAGTCATACAGACTTCCTGGAAATGGGAAAGATGAATCTGATGTTGAAATCCTTGAACTTCGATAAAGATGATTTAAATGTGGATATATTAAAATATTAAGAAATTGATGAAAGATTTAAAAGAACGTTTCCAAGTCATTAGTTCACAGTAATCGCGCAAGTTAACGAGGAACGAGCATTTTGTTGTTGTTTAATGAGAAAAATTTGAAAAACATATTACTCCTAAAACTAAATTCCAAAGCTGTAAAAGTGCTAATATAAAATTTTTTGTTTTCTTTTAGTTTTTCTCACTGTTAATAAAACAGAACAATTATCATAATGTGCTTTCTCCTCTGTATTTCAATTTCTTAAATAACGATTAACTAAAAAAATACTTAATTTTTATATTTTATCTGTTAAATATCTGTTCAGAAATATATGATCCTTCAAAAGTTATTATTTATTAATTGAATATAAAATAATTGTTGAAACGGATCTCTTACAGTAGAGATAATGTGAGCAAAGTTGATTTAAAACAGAAAAATTAAAAGTTCGATAACTTCAAAAGTTCAACTTTTATATATAATATATTTAATATACAAAAAAACTTAACAATTATATATAAATATATATATAATTATAATAATAAAATATATTACATATATATTTTATATATAAAATTTAACAATTTTATTCGATTCCTGATTATACGAACCACACAGAGTTAGAGTATCTCAATTTCATAAATTCGAAAAGTATGCATTAACATCGACTCTTGAATTGCTAAAATGAACTGGAGAACAACTGAATGAAACTCATCCTACTTAATTATTTGATAATTGAACCTAAAAGCTATTGTACAACAAATATTAGCAAGCTGTTAAAATTGATTCGATTACGAAGAAATGAACTGAAAAATGAGCGAACAAATTATTTATATAGAATATTTATAAGTTTTAATTGTCTAAAATATTTCTATTATGTTCATTCTTTGTGCATACATTCACGGTGATAAGAAGATAAGTATTTGCACGAAAACTGTGATTAGTCGCTCAATTGTATGTTCTGAAGTTAACAGTTTTTTATCGATAATACTGAGATGCATAAAAAATTATATGACTCTGTGATTCTATAATTTCCTTTCTATAATCTACACATACAGAAGTGCTCATTTTTGTTTAAAACATTCTTCAACGTACTAATTAGTAATTTCCACAATAAAGTTTTACAACTTCCAGTTTTCTTTGGTAATTATTCCAGTATATTGTGTTTTAATCGTAATAGATGATAAATGCTATACAGTCTCCTACTATTACTAATGCTGATAAAAATCTCCTGAATTAATGATTTTTCGGTATAAATGGTTTAGTATTTTTTTTTATAGGGAATGACGAGATGAACCGATTAGTGTATCAAAGAAAACTTGACTTTCAACTTGACTTATATGCATTAACATTGAAAGATAATAATTATGTCAACTGACGCCATTCTAGAAACCATTTAATTTTCTGTCTGAAACATTTTTTTCTCTAATTCTAGTCTCAAATGACCTATCCACTTAGGTATAAAGCATCTTTAAATCTTAATTGCATTTTCAATTCTCAAAAATTACAAGATACTTGTCTCAAACATTCAGTAAAAAATTAATTATCAATATAATGAACTACTGTGTTACTATCGTTTAAATATAACATTTTTGTATTAAATGCCTTGTAATTTTCATATATCGTATGTTTTCAAATTGGTCTCATGCTTGTCAATGTAATCATAATACAAAAATCCTACTACAATACTAATAAAAATTTTTCGAATAACACGGACAACGTTCTTACGTTGTGGCATGGCAACAGTAGATAACTGAAGTATAATTTCAATTATTTAATAATTCTTTCTGTTACACCTTCTTGCAGTATTAACATTAGAATGTCTTAACATTGAATTACTTTTTATTGATTTCTGAGTGACTAACTGTGAGTGATTTTCTATTGACTAACTAAGAATGTTCATAGAGTTGACTATAAAAAGATACTAAATGAAAGCGATCTTTTCACATTATTTTTATTCCGGATAGACATTACTTTCGTTGGAAGGAAAAGCCAACGACCGAGCATCTTGCCCGGAGAAGAGAAATTTGGAAGATGAAGCGACGACCGCGCAGCTCTAAAAATAAAAAAAGCCGTTTTAGCCAGATTGGCAAAGTTAAAAACGGCAGCGCTTCTCGTGAATCAGTCTGTTCAAAGTTCGACGACACCGCCAGTCTAATTCGAGCAATTCCAATCGACTCACGGGGAAATTGCACCACCGGCACGCCCGACACTGTCCCTGAAACGCTGCACTGTGTTCGAATCGAATAAAGCGCTCCCGAATTAGAATCCTCCGTATGAATAATCCAAGAAAAACTTATTAATAATATTTTTTTTAACGTGGAAGACGAAGACCAGCAGTCTGATCCCTCAAATCGACAGTACAAACGAAAACGAAAACGCTTACAAAAATACGGAAAACGTTAAATAAAAACACGATGATAGAGGCCAGTCGTTACACGGTGATCAGAAATTCTTACACCGCAGTAAATAAAATACATCCAAAACCTCTTATTACCCAGTCGATCTTGTGTAAAATTAATCTTTGTTAGATAGCAGAAGAAGAAATCATCTTCACCAATTATCATAAATAATGCCTCTGTTTAAAATTATCTCAAACTGTCGAGTTAGTTACAAAATACTACATCGAGAACGATACTCGTCAACTTCAAATTCTCCAGTTCGTCGGGTACGTTGTTCTGAGATTTCAACAATGCATTGGCTACTTGAAACGTCAGCTAATTAGCCGAGAGACAGAGCTAAAAGAAAACTGCAGCGAAAGAAAATCCTGTCAACTAAAGACCTGTGAGTAGCACGGCTGGTGAATCCGGTGAAACTGTTGCAGCTGTTTCTAAGCATATCAAAGTAATCGTTAACCGAGGGCTAACAGGATGACATCGAGATTAGCAATGTGGATCGGTGTGTCAATGTTGCAGCTGGCAACGCGGCTGGTTGCCTCGGCGCTGCTACGTCGTGTCGGTGGTGTTATCGACTGGTTGAGAGGCGCATGCGTGCCAACCAGCCCCCGTCCTTACAACGGGGACGTCGACGAGAACACCGTCGTTTCTAGGAGACGACATTTAAATAGTCCAAACAAATGGCACCTGAACCCTTCCATAACCTGACTGCCATATCATCGTTCTAACACTCCTCTCCTTTTTTTCTTCTTTTTTTTTTCCTTCTCTTTTGAACACTTCGTCATCAACGACTGTAAACGTTCTCTGAACTTCGTTTCACTTGGCGAATGCCTTTTTTTTTTCCTCGACGAGCATCCGTAGGATTGACGAAGAATGAACGACAGCGGGGAATGCTCCCCGGCTGTTGCTCTTCATTAACCTCTTGCGCGCTGGAACGACGTGCCGCGAACGTCGAGAATCGCAACATTTTCCAAGTTTCAAGTATATTTAAATGCAACCCAGGTGAAACAAATGACAAGTTGACTGCTTCTTAATAATTTCTATCCAATGATATCGTACCGACGAGTTTCAATAGAAAAGGAGAGCGACGAATTATATTGTCGTACGATTCGGTCACTCGTTACGGTCCGCGAACCTCTCGCCACGCACGTCGACAATATTTGGCCCAAAATTGCAATATTTTCTCAGTTTTAAGTATCGGTAAAACGAATTTTTAAAATTTTTGTTGTTTCTTAGTAATTTCTATCCAATGATATACCGATGAATTCGAAAAGCAGAGTTACTGTATACGATTCGGTCACTCGTTACGGTCCGCGAACCAGTTGCCAGCGCGAGGGGTTAACCTCTTGCCACGCACGTCGAGAATATTTGGCCCAAAATTGCAATATTTTCTCAGTTTTAAGTATATTTAAGTATCACCCGAGCAAAATAATAAATTTGCTGCTTCTTGGTAATTTCTATCCAATGATATACCGATGAATTCGAAAAGCAGAGTTACTGTATACGATTCGGTCACTCGTTATGGTCCGCGAACCAGTTGCCAGCGCAAAGGTTAATATTGACGATGAAAATTGAAGAAACGAGCAACTTTGTCGACGCAAGATTAATTAACAATAGTAGCGCCGAATTTTAAATTTTTTATCCTGTTCCTCTTCTGTAGCCTTTGCAACTCTTCTCTTTTTTTTCACTGTACAGATCACGGAAAGTTTAATAACTGGCTCGAGATTCATAAGACGACAGGAGTTTCCTCAGGAAGAATTCGAGACTGACGAATTATTGTATACGGTCTGGTCGCTCGTTATGGTCCGCGAACTAGTTACTAGCGCAAGAGGTTAACGCGTGGATCAGTCTCAAACGAGCTGAAACGCATTCGCGAATGGGAAAATTTTGAATTGGTTCGAACGACGATTGTCCGATCCGAATCGCGTTTATTGCTGACTACATCGGTAGTTGTAACGCAGCTCGTCGCCTGAAAATATTGATTTCCTATACATTGGCGTCGCGAAAATTGAAATAAACGATGGAAGTCTGTACTGAAACCGACGTTCCATCTTCCACCCTTTCGGACTTGGGAAATTGTCGATTGAACTTTGTTTTGAGTTAACGCTGGAAATCGTCACTTTTGATGCAATGTCCGTGCTTTAACCGCTTTCAAGTGTTCCGTCTCATTTTGAGAGCGTGTGCACTCGTGTGCTCAATTATTTTTGAGCCGCGATGAGTATACTCGACGAGAGCAGAGTACGTGCACTTGCCGTAAAATTGAGACAAATTACAATAATAAGTTGTTTCTTTAAATCATATTTTATTTATAAATATTTACTATGAAATTGTATTATTTCATTATATTAATTCACAAAAATTTTCTTTTTTGTATTTCCTACAGTAATAATAAATCTAATAATAATCTAAAATAATAAAGTATTCCAAAATTACGAATATGTTTTTTAAATTTTACTCTAACAGCAAATGCAAATTTTCTTTACTACACGACGAGTATACTCGACGTAAACAGCAAAGACTAAAATTGGCGATTCTGGATCTTGCACATCAGAAAACTTTCATATTTTCGAAAGTCACGAGACGAAATTCAATCAGCGACAGTTACCGAATGAAAACATGAAGGTAAGAAATATTCTCATACAACGTCGTACGTGTTTAAGAAGCTACTTTATCACTGTATAAATTATCTTTCGGGTTAACATATCGCCGAGTTATTCATAAACATAGCAAAATGTAAGGCGTGCCTCGAATCACGTTTTGTATCTTCCACGGTGAAGATCTTCCCCGGGAACTGATAAACAGATCAAACATATTTATCAGTCGCTCCAAACGTGCGTCTACAGGCCTCGAACATGTTCATCCAATCTGGATCGAAGTGTAAATTAATAGGAGTCGCGCTGAATTTATTTCCCCACGAAACTTTGTTTCAATTTCTTTACTGAGTGTAAATAGATAAATCAATTGACTCGATAAAAAATTTGCGGAATTTAATTTAATTTTTGGAATTTTATTTGAAATTGATAGCCTGCGGATTTTTATGCATTTATGGAAAGAATGCAAAAAAATGCAGAGAACGCGATAACATAGATAACGCAAAAAATAGAATGCTCTGTTGTAATATTCAGCAAGGAAAACAAATTCCTATCTGATTCACAAAGTCTAATCTCCAGTCTGGAGAGAATAATAAATAAACTGCAAATTCTTATGCAAATTCGTATTTTTGAAAATATAATTTGGAAAACGGTACTTTGAAAATCAGAAAATTATTTCATGTGCCAAACATTACTTTGGATATTTTATACATTTGTTTCATATGATCCTGTACAATTCTGCACGTCTATAGTTTTTATAAATCCGCAGTCTAGTGGTAAAATTCAATTTTAATTAAAAAATCCAAAATTAAGTGATCTAAACAAATCCTCAGATTATGATTTCTAGACCAAAGGAATAGCATCTAAAAGAAATTTGTTTCATCTGCTATAAATTCGTTATATTATATAATATATATCCAATTCTGTTTTTACGTGATACGAAATATTATACATAAAAATATGTTAAATTATATACATTAAATTAATAAATAAATATATAAAATATATAAATACTTAAAAATAAATAAATTAAATATATTATATATTATACTGTTTTTACATGACAAAAAAAAATTCGCGTGAAAAAACTATATCCTATCTATGGAAAAATAAAAAATTTTAGATCACAAAAATCTGAATCATCCAAAAATTCTTGTTAGAATCTGATCATTTTTACACAATGTGCTTGTACACTTTATTTCATAAAGATTGCACATGTAATAGAAATGTATTATATAAAGTAATTTTTCCAGTTTCATTTGACAATATCTCTTGCGCACGATGATAACTTAATTTTGTTCCAAAACATACCGGAGAACTTTGTTTTTCTTAAGTTTATGTGTACAAGACGATGTAAAATTGAATTTCAATATCCAAAAAGATCGCTTTATTTTTCCTCTATCTTTCGTAGGTGAATTAAGTGACATTATGAAAGGAGCAATTGAAAAATATTTCAATTGTAAGTAACCAAACAAGGGTTTGAAAATTATGTGTAACAACTTTCCATTTATTCACTTTCGAAATTCACGTGTGCACGAATTTTATTTTAATATTTTATTAAATTAACGACAACATCGAGAAGATACTTTTCATTTCTCAATGTCAAATTCAAAACACGTACAGACGCAAATAGACATTGAGTATGTAACGAGCGCAATCAGGGTAAAAGCTCGACCAACTGACTGAAATGTATTATTGCGTACGACTGTGTATGATTGTGTATGATTGTGGAGAAGTGTAATGTGAACAGAAACATATTTTTTTCCTTAAAATTCGAGTCAATCGTGTTAAATTAAAACAATTCGTGTAAAAACAGAATGAAATTTTTTTTCAATTCGTGTTAAAACCAAATCGCCAAAAAGAATATACTCTACCTTGAATATCTCATTTATGCATTATATATACATTTTTACAACTACGTGTACTATTTTTTGCATAAATGCATAAAGTCCAGCGTAGTTAGGATCAATCATGGCTCAATATCAGTTGCTGATAGCATTTCTTCCGAGATCCTTTAACACTAGAGCACTATCGATGACTAAAGCATAAGATTTCTGTCGGAAACATTAAAGTAAAGAAAAAAAAAAAAAAAAAAAATGGAAAAGCTTCATATTACAATAAATTAGACAAGCTTTTATTTCAAAGCAAATTTTACGAAAAATCATTTAAAAATATATTGTTTTTAACAAAAATTATAATAATAATAATTATTTAATAAAATTTTAATTTTATAGTTATAATAATAACTATTTAATAAAATAATTATTATTAATAAAATTTTAATTTTATAATAATAATAATAATAATTAATATATTATTTTACGTCTAATAAAATTAGGAATTGGTCACTCTGATCATTTTGATAGTTCTGGTGTTTGGTAGTTCGATTGACAAACACGGTGATCGAGAAACGCGTGAATCATGAAATTTCCGGCGGATCGATGACCGGATGATAGTCGTGTTTACAGAGGAAAAGCAATCTGGAAACTCCTTACCCGGTCAATGGGAGTTGGTAATCGAGAATCGCAACTCCAGACTGGGTTCTGTCGACCATCTAAGCAGAGACGTCGAGCCAGCGAATAACCTGCTTCTCCGTTTCCGCTCTTGGTTCACTGTATTGCGGCCAGAAGGGGATTCGATCATCGCCCAACTACCCACAAAACGGTTTTTGATAATATACTTTGTCAAAGTAAAGCTTATCATCTTGAGGTTTCACAAGACTACCGCCGCTTACTTTACTATTTCTTGTGTTTTGTTTGTCAAAGCGTTTTATAAAATAATGATCTATAACGTTTTATAACGCAAATTTTAAATTTAATAATTTGTAATTTTTTAATTAAAAATTTTCATTTATAACGTAAAATAGACACAAATTTAGTTTCACACGATAAATTTTTAAACAAAAATGCCTAGTTTCCTTCTTTTAGAGATTTTTAAAAATATTTTAATATTATTTGAAAATTATTTTACGATATTACGATCTGAAACATATTATTGTAAGAATATTGTCTCTCGATATTCTTTAGATGGAGATATTATAATTTACAACATTGGATACAGATTCTAGTAATTTAAAATAATTTTCTAAAGTATAAGTAACCTCTTCAGAGATTACGTACGTTTGATTTTTTTTTTTAATTAACGATCAACGATCATGTACTGTGAACATTATTTTTTTTTTTTTTGTGTATGTATATATTCAGTCTTATTATATATTTTCTTGTGCATATTTTTATCTGTAATTCCTTTTTTTTCTGTGTATATTTATAATTTTTTAAATCACTTTTTCTTTGAACCAATCATTTTTTTCTACATCACTGAATTACTGTAAATATAAAATGAATAAACAATTATTTCTTTCTTTCCATTTTAAAAAATTTGTCTCTCTAAAAAGGTTAAATTTGATTATATTCGAATTTCCCAATCGCCGTGTTTGTTCGTAGACTAACTTTTGAGGTCAGATTTCATTTGCAATTAACGGTGTGACAAAAAGTAAATGCTACGATTTTACTATCTGATTTTCTGAATGACGTTCGTACGGTCCACGACCTCCTTTTTATTGAGTTATTAGACTTGTCCGCACCTAGAGGGATCCCTTTGATTGTCCTATTTGTTTAACGGGACAGCGAGTTCGTGTCGTATTAAATTCCTTTACATAAAGATTTCTGGCTCTAATTGGTCGCTGGATTATGCCTAATTACGCCCCCGAGATGATATTTAGGCGAAAACGTAGCCGACGAACGTAAAGATGAAAAAAAAAGTACGTGTTACAATTTTGCAAATCTATTTTAGTCGAGAGCGAAACGCTTGCTCTTCTCGCCTTTTATCTCTGCATCTGTTTCAAAGAAGAATTTTCGAAATACCGAAAGACTAATAAACATTTAAAAAAAAAAAATGTTTCGTAGTAATAAAAAGCCAAAAGGAAATTTCAAAGTGGGAGCAGCACTCCAGGAAAAAAAAGTTTCAAAGTGGAGAGGATGTTCTTGGATTTATCTCAAACAACGAAAAACTAACACTTATAGAAGAGAGCTAAATAAATCCTAGACCACCCTCTTGCTTCTCACCCTCGCTTGCTGGAGACAGCTCGACTTCTTCACACTTGGCCTGACCTTAACCCACACGAGTTTTCGAATAATTAAACAATTTACTTGCTCGTTGCATCAACTAGAACAACAGAGAAAATATATACAACACTTCGTTATTTACATTTTCTCTGCTTGAGAGCTTTGCTCAACCTCTTACGCTGGAATGACGTGCCACGCACGTCGAGAATTTTTTGTTCTAAAATTGCAATATTTCCTCAGTTTCAAGTATATTTAAGGAAAACAAATTTATTACTTCTATTCAGTGATATCACACCGACGAGTTCAAAAGAAAAAGCGACGAATTATTGCATACGGTTTGGTCACTCGTTACGGTCGTCACTCGTTAACCTCTTGCCACGCACGTCGAGAATATTTGGCCCAAAATTGCAATATTTCCTCAGTTTTAAGTATAACCCGGGCAAAACAAATAATAAATTTGTTGCTTCTTAGTAATCTCTGTATTCAGTAATATACCGATGAATTCGAAAAGAAGACGAATCATTGTATACGGTCACTCGTTACGGTCCGCAATCAGTTGCCAGCCCAAGTGGTTAAAAACATCTGAATCTAGTATAACTTTTTAACAAAGCATTTGAAAGCCAATGTTCAACTAACATGTTTTTCTTCTTTTTACTTGTAGAATAAGCTGGTAAAGTTTTGCGGAAAAAACTGGGACACCCTGTATATAACAGTCACTAAGGTGATAAACACAGAGTCGTTGTCAAGTAATTAAAAAAGAGAGTTTCAGCATACAGAGTAGTTAACTCGTTGTAATTTACATTGTACGAGAATATATATTTTGTTGCGTACATCTTATTTAACATACTAAAAACAAAATACGTAATTATTCTTTCTCTTTGTAATATGGTGATTGTACCAAATTATCAAACAATCACATCGTATCTACAAAATATGAATATACACAGAATAAATCATTTGTTGTGTCACGTTTGCATGTACTTTTTCTGACCTAGCTTTTATTATCCCAATTTTACATTTTAAGGATATAAAAAAAAAACTGTAAAATAAACATACGTATTTAAATAATATATGACTAACGAAATATGTAATTGTTGAATTAGCATTCACCTACGTCTGGTTCAAATGAAATTTGATGGAATTATGGTCGATAAAATATTCCGGACGCCTATAGGCGCTTCAACGAATCAAAATAGGTTAAGCGCCTTCGGGCGCCCTCAATATCATAAGAGTAATTTTTAAGCGCCTTTAGACGCCTACAGTATCGAGCGCAAATTTACCGAGCGCCTTTAGGCGCCAATAGTGGTCAAAGAGTTAATTACAACGTGATTACATTTGCAGTACATATAACATGTAATTTTGGTAGAGAGACTAGCTTTTGAAATGTATATTAGCGTGGGTCAAAGAGACTCGGAACACGTCGACATCCACAAACGTCGTTCGAAGGTTAACTGCGGCCAATAAAATTTCACTTCAGTTCTTAAAACGAAAAATTCCTCGTAGAAAATAAAACCAACAGTTCAAGTTCTTGAGCTTCGGGTTCGACTTTCGAAAATTAATTTCGTATCCATCTCCAATTCTGATAATACTCGATGAACAGAAACGAGAATATAACAGTTGTTAGTGTCGGAATCCATTAGTATAACCTCTTGCGCTAGTAACTAGTAACTAGTTCGCGGACCATAACGAGTGACCAAATCGTATGACCAAATCGTATACAATAATTCGTCTTCTTTTTGAATTCATCGGTATATCACTGGATAGAAATTACTCAGAAGTAATAAATTTATTATTTGTTTTGTCTAGGTTATATTTCAATATACTTACAACTGAGAAAATATTGCAATTTTGAGGCGAATATTCTCGACATGCGTGACACGTCATTCTAGCGCAAGAGGTTAAAAGCTACGTTTTGTTAGAGTTTAGTACTATTTCTAATAATCGAAATTGGTTTATATTTAAATAATTACTTCATATTTATATAACAATTATAATATTACTTTATATTTATATAACAATTAATTTCATAATTATTAAATTCTGGATATTCATAAGATCAATATCATTGATGACCAATTGCTTTAACTGAAAAATAAGAATTAAATATTTCATCAATAAAATATAAAATTTTTAATGATGGATAACAAATTGTTAATAAAATAAATATTGGCATTAAAGTTCAAATAATTTCAATTGTATGATTTTTTAATAATGATAAATTAAAAAATTTATTTAGTATTAAATCTATAATAAAATATAATGTTAATGAAATAATTATAATAATAAATAATATAATAAAATTATGAAATGAAATTAAATTATCTGAATATAAAGAATTTGAATCTTGAAATGTAATTATATTTCATGTTGAAATTTTTAAAAAAATTTTGAAATACTGCACTTTTCTACGGTTTATGTGTGCCATGTTGCCAATGTCCGAACAATATCTCATACAATGGACATACAGCGTTAAATTGTATTAGAATCTGGTTCTCCAATTATTATTCAAGTACCTAATTTATTAGAAAATGAAAAAATATGCGTAACAACGCCATTGTACAAGGTGTATAGTAGGTAGCAGATTATCTTGAATTTAAATGAAACGAAAAATTTCAGAATTGTAAGTGTAAAGGAGTAACTTGAACAAGACAAAACTTACTCATTTTTGTATTTTTGGAAATATCTCGAAAAACAAGATGAAAAAAATTTTCGTTCCTTCACTCATTTACTTACACTTGTTCGTATTATTATTTATGTTATTATCTTACAATATCATTTATTACTGAACATTGATTACTCTGCTTGTAGTTAGTATAGTTTGTTTGTTCTCGTGATGTTTTTTAGTGTACTGTTTGGTCTCTCAGTTGCTCTCTTGAGTTGAATAGCATCGAGTAATCTTACTGAATAAGCGAGAAAATGAAAACGTTTTTTGCTCCCTTTTCCACGAGTTTCTCCAAAATGGAGCAAAAACGAGGAAGTCTCTAAAGGAGTGTTTCTAAAGAACGCGTTTCCAAAGTTTTGACACTTAAATTTGCCATATTTTATTGCTTAATTTGATAAATTTTGCAGACACAAATTGATTTATTATTTGAAATTTTACAAACGATTTATTTATTTATTACGTGCTCCAACAAATAATAAAATTATCACTAGACCGCGGATTTTTATGCAAATTCCTATTTTTTTAAAGATACTCAAAGAAGTGAGATCTAGGTAGACTTTTTTTTCATAATAGCTATTTTAGATATTTTATATATTTTACATATATTTATATTGTATATTTTATATATTTTATAAATGTATATATATATGTATATGTACGTTCGCATCTTTTAATTTTCTCATAAATGCACAAAAATCCGTGGATCCAACACTCAAAATTGTTATATTTCATCTCATTTAAAGATTTATATTTATCAACTACTATCAAACTATGCAAAAAAGATTCAAAAAATAGCGATGCTTCAAAACAAAAAAGTTTAACCTATATCTATAATAAGTTTAATTAGTCTTTACAAAATTCGAAATCCCGATACTTTTCAATCTTACGTTCAAATAAGTCTTAATATAAAAAACATAAATATGACGTTTCCACAACGTCTATAGACACAAAAGAATTAATTAATTCTCGATGCATAAGTTTTAATTTACATCACAGATATCGTGATGTGATACGTGATCGGTAACGGTATAGAGATACAGAGACACGTAATATAATTAAATTAACTCGGTGCAGAAACACTGGGCTCTTGTTTGAATATGTATATCGTTTATCACTGTCGAGAGTTCCGAGAAAGTCCACCTTGAAATAAATAGCTGAGAATCTTGTTCGAGCTAATCTAATCTAACACATCAGTATCATATTCCACGATACAATTTATCGCTGATTTATACATGTTCAATAACCGAAAGACTAATCACTTGGATCAGAGACGGCGAACTTCTTCCTCCATTTCTTTTTACTCATTGTCATTCTGCCGGTTTCCTCACCATAGAAATTAGTTTTTAATCTGCGCATTATTTCCCGCCCAGCTATTCCGATCTTTAAGCCCTTGCGCTGACAACTGATTGCGGACCATAACGAATGACCAAACCGTACACAATAATTCGTCGCTCTCTTTTTGAACTCGTCGGTATGATATCACTGGATAGAAATTATTGAGAAGTAATGAATTTATTATTTGTTTTGCCTGAGTTATACTTAAATATACTTAAAACTGAGAAAATATGGAAATTTTGGGACAAAACACGTGGCACGTCATTCCAGCGTAAGAGGTTAACCCCTTGCGCTGACAACTGACTGCGGACCGTAACGAGTGACCAAACCGTATACAACAATTCGTCATCTTTTTGAATTCGTCGGTATATTACTGGATAGAGATTACTAAGAAGCAATAAATTTATTATTTGTTTTGCCTGGATTAGGTTTCAATATACTTAAAACTGAGAAAATATTGCAATTTTGGACCAAATATTTTCGACGTGCGTGGCAAGAGGTTAACCTCTTGCGCCGACAACTGATTGCGGACCATAACGAGTGACCAAACCGTATACAACAATTCGTCATCTTTTTGAATTCGTCGGTATATTACTGGATAGAAATTACCAAAAAGCAATAAATCTATTATTTACTTTGCCTGGATTATACTTAAAACTGAGAAAATATTGCAATTTTGGGCCAAATATTCTCGACGTGCGTGGCAAGAGGTTAACCTCCTGCGCTGACAACTGATTGCGGACCAACGAGTAACCAAACCGTATACAACAATTCGTCTTCTTTTTGAATTCATCGGTATATTGCTGGATAAAAATTACTAAAAAGCAATAAATTTATTATTTGTTTTGCCTGGGTTATACTTAAATATACTTAAAACTGAGAAAACGTTGCAATGTGGGACAGAAAATTCTTGACGAATGAATGTTAAATTCTATTTATCTAAAAATTTAAACCTCTTGTTTCGAGATGTCAAGGATAGAACGAAGAGCTGAACGTAATCTACCGATTAAGGATTCGAGGAACAGAGAAAAAAGAATCAAAGTTAACGTTTAACGCGTCATCCGTCAATTCACAAGCCTTTATCATCGTCGGAGGAAAAAAAAAAGAGTACTGTATCCAATCTCTCTGACTCTTAACCCTGTGCCCGTGCATGTATGCAATATTCTTTGACTGGTGGTTTTAGTTGTGGAGCGTAATTATTGGAAATCCATTACTTCTGAATGAAAAGACTTGCTCGAGCTCGCATACCCGTGTCTTGCCTTCGTCGATAACGCCAAACCGACGAGTATATAACGTATTTACTTCCGACAAGATCACGCCGTATTTCGTCATGATGAAATTCTTAAAATAAACGTGTCCTTCCATTAATCGCTCTGTCTTTCCATTAAAAGCTTAAATTTCCCCCTTTTGGGGGAATTTATGAGAAAGATAAGAATAGGAAAATTAACAACCGTGGATTCCTAATATTCCAAAAAGAATTTCTATGATGACGATGTCGAGTTTTGAAAAAATTTGTAATCTTTAATTGTAAAAATCAAAAGAAATTATTCGAACGTTAATCTACTTCTAACTTAAATCAGTAACAAGTGTGAAACAGTTTAATTCTCCAATGGCAACCGGAAATTCATATCGAAATCTAGTCTAATAAGATTGAGATTTCTGACACTCGGTTGCAATCTGCATTTTTTAATACATATGATATATTAATTTTAATATGTATGATAATGTATAATGTACATTTTTTAATACATCTAATATAGAATTTTAATTATAAAAATATATTTAATTATAATTAAAAGAGTCTCACCAAGGTCTCCGGACCTCACGCTTCTAGATTTCTTTTTTAGGGGGGGGAGGCATATCAAGGAACGAGTTTATAAAGACAATATTTCAAATATTACACATTTGCAGCAAGAGATTATGGAGGAATTCGAGAAATTAAAACACGATATCAGCTTACATTCTGTTAAGATGTCATTAATTCGTCGAGCAAACTTGTGTATGCAGCAAACGAGAAGGGACATTTTCAACAATACTTGTAATAGTATACTGTACTGTAGTATTGCAATAGAAAGTGGTAATAAAGAATAAAAAATTAATTATCAGTAGGAACATTTTGTACTGCATTAACAACACAATAAATAATGCTTGCATCTCACTATCTCGGAGACAACCGCGATAGAGGAATAGACAACTAAATCGTTCATAAACACGAACAAACTTTAAAGTCGACTTTCTCGAAAACCGAGGCCCAGATAAAAATATTGTTGTACCAAATTTTTTTCTTATTTTTTGCTCGGTTGTCCTACGAATCCCGGCCCACCCTTTAGGTCGAAACTTCGAGAGTCTGTAGAAAATCATACAATGGAGCAAGAACGAGCAAATCTCTAAAGGACATTTTTCCCCTCAGTTTATCAGTCACCGGAAGTTTTGATATTTAAACATTCTTGACTATATTTCCATAGGCAATAATATGAAATCATTCTGTGCGTATCGTTCAACTGACCATTCGTCACTCTAACGCGGGGACAATACGCTCGTTACATTTATGAGAACAATTAAGGACAGGCTAGAACGTGGTGCAATTAGTGTGACGAATATGCAGATGCGGCGCAACAATCAAAACATCGTAGCTATGAGGAGAGACGCACCGGCAAGAGGAAACGCTGTAGTATCAATGACGAGAATGCATCATACGTGAGTGTACATGTGCATATGTACTCGGTCTTGGTGGTAAAGATGGTAAGAAACGCAACAGAGAAGCGATAGCACGTGAAACGATGCTTATGTTAGCCGACGAGACGCGGCTTTATAGAACGGCTGAATATTTATAAAGCGTGACAATGACTCCAACCGAATGCTAAACGCATCCACGCTATAGGATAAGTTCACCTCCCTCGTAAATATGTCAGGGGGATGCTCTTACACGCGGAATTAAAATTGAATTATCGTTAAGAAGAATTATTCTTATATTTGCGTTGAATGTCCAGAAAAAAATAACACTCGGACGTGGGACGTTATAAATTTTCGACGTGTGTTTAAATTAATTTAAAGGTAAACGTGTATGTTTAAATCGATTTGAAGGTAAATTTCTAATTTGGCGGTTTTTCCTAATTTTGACTATGTATATGGCTGGTTTACAATTTTTTCAATGTGATAAATATGATAAATATAATATGATTAATATGATAAATATGATAAATGTAATATGATTAATATGATAAATATGATAAATGTAATATGATTAATATGATAAATATGATAAATGTAATATGATTAATATGATAAATATGATAAATGTAATATGATAAATATGATAAATATGATAAATGTAATATGATTAATATGATAAATATAATATGATTAATATGATAAATATGATAAATGTAATATGACAAATATGATAATATGACAAATATGATTAATATGATAAATATAATATGACAAATGTGATAATATGATAAATATAATATAAAAAATATGATGTTATAATGAATATGATAAATTTTTTTACGAAGTAACAAGAACTATATAACTCTTTCGACTTTCCTCGATTGATTTTCTATTTTAGTAACAAAATACACCTTTTATTAAAGAAACGGTAGCAAAATTGGGAAACCTAAACTAAAAATTTATCCAATTTGAAAATGTTTATAATATATTTAACTTATTCAATAAATTGCAAATTAAATATAATATCGACAAAGAAGAGATTAATGTACAAACATATTAAATATACGAGTTTCTTCACATTCTCATTTTATAGTTGTATGTATAAAAAATTGATACCATTCGAGTCGAACAATTTAAAAAATTCAAAATTGATATTTGATAAAACTGAAGAGTTGAAATAGTGAATAATGTTTGGTAATAAACGGAAAGAGAAGGAGAAAGTAATTAATCTAAATTCTTTCTCAGATACTAATCTGAGAAGTAATTAATCTAGATACTTTCTCAGAAACTAATCTATTTAGTAATAAATAAATAGAAACAGCCCTTGCTACAAATGTAGAAATTTGTATCCGTCTGATGAATTTTGGATCAATTCAAACCAATTTATGTAAAACATTAATAAAACGAAGGCAAATATACACATGCAACAAATATTATTATATAATCACAATCATCAATTTTAAATATTCACTTTATACGTTAATTATAACGAATGAAACCAATAGATGTTGTATGTTTATACACCATAAATACATTCGTCTCTTTTAACACAATTATATATATATATACACATTAGGATAATAAGTTATATTAGGGTAATTGATGGTACAACCCAGTAGGAAGTGATTCTAAAAAATGAGTCGAAAAAAGGAAGAATAAAATTTCTTCATTAAAGCCTTTGTTTTCAAGAAAATCGAGTTTGAAAATTTATGTACTGGACAGGCGCGAATGATCGACACGATAATATTCCATGGGCAAAAATAAGTGAGAGAAGTAAGTGTAAAATGAATTTTTTTTATTTCGCGCCATTTTTACGAAAATAGATTTTGAATATATTATTTCTTGGTACACGTGTAAACTTGATAAATATTCAAACTTGATTTTCTCGAAAGCAAAGCATCTTACAAAAAAAAAAAATTGATTCCACGTTGTTTATTTATTTTCGCGCGTAGAATAATCTGCTATTAATTATTTTTTTCTATCCAGAATTGGCTAAATCCAAGTATAAATTAAATTAATAAATTTTCAAAGTCGATTTTCTTGAAAATGAAGGCTTTGATGAAAAAATTTTATTCTTTCTTTTCGTCTCATTCTAATCACTTCCTATTCCGTTATACAATTACGGAACACCCTGTATATAGCAAGAAGATAAAAGAACAAAAATATTTAATCGAAACTTCTTATTAATCCGAATTTTCGTACACGGAATAATCTTCTGTTAAGTATCCTCTCCTGTCTATTTCAGAACTAATAACCTGTCGAATTTTCAAATTGAATTTTTTTAAAAACGACATCTTAAATGAAAAAATATTCCTTCCTTTTGATTTATTTTTATACGCGGAACCATCTGTGATCGGTTGTATAACAATTTCAGAGACACGTGTGATTTTCTATTAAATACAGAATCCGATGATATTTCTGTAGTATTTTTTATAATGATTAAAGGGCAGGTAGAATAGGTGGGTAACCCATTCATGAGGCATAGTGAAGGAAACGAAATAACCTTGACTGCTCTATGCAATACTGTCACATCGATGCACAAGCTCCTTTCAAGATTCATTCAAACGCGATTCGAGTTCTGGCGATCGAATTAATCCCCTCCCCTTTTTCTCTACACATTAATGTTAGCAATTTATTTCTTCAATTCTATACTAAGAACAAATTGATATGATATTAAATAATATTATAATGTAATATGAAATAAATATCAATATTATGCAATATACTAATAATATAATATACATCATTAATTGTATACAACATGCAATATATATATATATATATATATATATATATATATATATATATATATATATTAATGTAATATTTAAAACAACAAAATATTTAAATGTAATGTATAATATAATATCCACTCGATGACCGATAATTTTATAATCCTGAATTAAGATTAGAAATTTTAATACAAATATTCTTCCTCTAATATATCAAGCAATGAATTCTTCTCGAATAATACATCATTTAAACGAAATATTGAATTACCATATTGTGCGAATTCACTCATTTTATACTCGCTAATCCATGGCTATTCCGAATTAAAGTTAAACGTCGAATCTGACTGTTTTCGTTGTAACTAAAAGATATCGCGCAATTAATCTCTTCCAAACAAGATATGTAATCATTTTTAAATAACACAAAGTCTAAAGCGAGATATTGAAACATTCAGCAATCCATAATACTGTAATTATCAATTCAAGTTAAATGTAAAATTGTATTTATCACGGTTCAACCTCATTCCACATAACGAATGTGATGCTTGTACAAATCATCAAATATTTTTACAAGTATTATAACAGGTGTTCTGCTACATATTTTACACATTTTCGGTATTCTGTAGATTTTTTTTTAAAACCTTAAATTTCTCAGATACGGCAAGAGGATGAACAATGGGACAAGATTTTTGACAACGATACACTTTGACAGCAGCGATGAATATGATGATCAGAATGATTTCCTCCCCTGTGTTAGTTACATAACTAATGATTTCAGTATTACGAAATTCCAGGCAGAAGTTCTCGTGACTTACCATTTTTTATTGGAGAGGAACCGTATCCGAAACCCGTAGACACTTACAGCTACAATTGACTATGGACGCACAGAAACACGTTACATCGACTTTGACACACTTCTCGTGAACCACGGAAGAGCAATGGAATTATCGGTTTTGAATGCGGCAGAAGTAAAAAACGACGTATTCCACGATTATAATACAACGAACACTGATGAACAAATAGAATACGTTTTCACGGCTTGTTCAAGTGAATGACATTAGAGCACATCAAAACAGTCGGACACCGGCTAACACTTGAGAGTATGATCTGTCCACGTCCAACCAGTTTAAATACCCGAAACAGACTGGCTGCTTCCTTTTCGAATTGTAAGGTACTTTTTAAAAACGCCACCAGGTGGCAGTCCGGTACTGAAACGCGCCATATTGAATTGTCACTACGAGCGGTTTTATTCGAATGCTATTTGCAGCAAAACAATAAATGAATTTAATAAAATATAGATATTTGTTAAAAGGATTGCTTTGATCTTGTAACAAATAATTTAATAACTAGCGATAGTTTTAATTTTAATTAAACTTTATAAACATCGTAAAAGATCTTCGTTATTTCTTGAAAGATCATTCCTTCATACTGATTAATTAATCTATTGGAAAATAACTTTCGTCTTATAATATTGTCAAACGATCAATTGTTATTTTACAATCTTATAAAAATAACAAAGAATGCCTAACACGAAATAGCTGATATTAGCAATATTTCAAATCTTTTTGAAATTACACAATATCAATAATTAATATATAATAATATCGAATAAAATTATGAATAAAATTAACAATTTATACTGAGATAAAAATGTACTGCAAGTTGTATAAAATATTGTACGAAATCATTTTACGTATGATTCTTTTGGTATTATAAACGGCCAGAACTCCCAATCGACCCCCCTAAAAAGCAACTAGCCAACCAATTATTCTTAAATAATATAAATTGAAGACTAAGAGAACGTCAGCCAGTAGTGACTAAGCAATGACAAGCAACCGCCTGCCATAACGTAATAAACGAAAGGAAGCAATACCAATCATTAAATAATTTTTTGCGAGACTCTCTCAAAGTAATCAGACACGAATCTTATATAAAACACTTCACAATAATCATATCCAAATTTTGTTTCTCAGTTCAGCTCACTCAAAAAGAAAAAGTACGCAACAAATGAAGCATTCAAAGTAGCAAAGGTTAAAATTAAAATAAAACCGGCAACTAAATTTTGCAATTTAAATTTAATAATGGAAGTTTAACAACGTTTCAATTCAAATTCTAAAAAATTAAAATATTTCTGTAGGAAACTGAATTGCTATAATAACAGGGACAGTTGTTTAAATTAAAAATTAAAAAATTAATCTGCAAATTTAAATTAGAGACAGATGCATGATAAATTGCGTTTCGACGTGTTGTGGAATAACTTATAATTGGTACTCAATGCAGACCGATTGGTACCCAATTGATGTGTAAAAATGTATTATTTTATGTTGCAAAACGGAATTAATTTAAGAAACTATTATAGTCACGTGATAGTTTTACTATCTACAAAAAAATTAATTGGAGTATCAAAAACAAAAAATAAACAATTTTAAAGGGGATTTTGAGAAAATAAATTTAATTTCTCCAGTTTATTTAGCAATTGATGTTTATTGAGCGATTGATGATAACACACATATCATTCGTTGAAGCATGAACTATGTTGTTCAAGACCAACAAACACGATGCAATTCAAATTTCTGATACGTTGTTTCGCAAAAATTATACAATCAAATTTATATATATTTTATAGCGAAAATTCTAATTGAAATGGCATTGAAATATAAATATTAATTATAGCAGATACATAAATAATTGTGGAACTTATGTTCATAGATAGAAATAAGCATTAAATTCTAGCCAAGTCGTACAATATTTAGACGACTTTATATATTGTTACAAAAATAAGGATCAGTTTATTTATCTGTAACGTAATTAGATTGCATAAAAATTTATTTCTATCCTTGAGTTATTTTAATGAATCTACAAATGTTACCAACCATGCACGCAAATATTCTATGCAATGGTTTATGCCGCTAGAGCTCGTGGCTGACGACTAAATAAGCAGCAGCGCAGTATTAATTTGACGTTAAAAGTAATTCCTCTTTCTCTTTCTCAAAATAGAGAAGAGGAGTTTTTCTTCAAATTTTCGTATAGCCATTAAACTGCTGTGATCGAGCTGGTTCGAAAAAATGCCGCGCGGTAAGCGGACAAATTATTATTAATTTCACACTCCATATACAGTTAACATCATCTTTTCCCCACCACATTTCTCTGCGAGAAAAACGCAATTCCGTATGTTTTAACGTTAACGAACGAATTCCGATTTGATAAAATAATTTTCTTTCAGGTAAATATGTTAGTTACAAAGGCCGGAGTCGTCACTTCACTAACCCTGAGGAGCTGGAGGAGCAACGACGCCAGGAGGAAAAAAAGCTCCAATGGAGAGTCAGTATTTTTAAGTTAACCAACAGCACGACGGCTTAGATATTATTATTAAGTACGTAAGGTCGAATTATCCTTTGACGGTCGAGCGTGATTGTGTGCACCATATTACTGAGATTTTTCACGGAGCACAATACTCCATGTCGGTGCAACATACCGTTTGAGAGAACCGGGCACAAACCTTCAGAAAATTCTTAAGAGAATTCAAAAGCGATGGATAGAGCCTAAGATGATTTGTTTCATCTGTTCTCTCCACTTGCATTTATTCTTTCAAAAATGTTACATAAATTTTACTTAGGGGGCTGGTAAATAGAAATTCATTAATACAAACGAGATCTTTCATATCTAAAAGTTATAATAATATTGTTCTTTTTAGAAGAACAAAGGAAAGGACAGTTCTAGTGAAGAAGAAGATGAACCTAAAGCACATGGTGATTCAGTAAAAAATCATAGTTCATCGGGAACAGATACTGAAAGTGAATCAGAATCAGAATCTGAAACTGAGGTAAATTAGTTGATAAGGGATTCATGGCAATCAATAAGTGATAATTTTCCTTTTCTTTTTAAATTTACAGGGAAAGACGAAAGGTGTAGAAAATTTAATTCAAGTTGAAAATCCAAATAGAGTACAAAAAAAAGCGAAAAAATTATCCCAATTAAATCAATCTTTAGACTCGGCAAAACCAGATTTATCTCGCAGAGAACGGTAAAAATCAATGAAATACAAATTGAAATTTATGTATTATAAAGATTAGAGAATTCACTTTTCTACTTTGTTTCAGAGAACAACTAGAAAGACAGAGAGCATATGCAAACTATCAAAAATTACATGCAGCAGGCAAAACGGAAGAAGCACGCGCGGATTTAGCACGATTAGCTATAGTTAAACAGCAACGAGAAGAGGCAGCTAGAAAACGAGAGGCCGAAAAGAAACAAAAGGAGCTTGCTCTGCAGAAAAAAACGGAACTTAGGCAAAAAGCACTCGGCAAAAAATCCTAGAACGTTTTAACTTGAGTCAATTAAGAAATATTTGATGTCACAGCTACTATTAACAATAATGAACAGTTAAAAATCTACTTTCATATTGATACTAATTGAGTAAACGCATTTACAATATGCGTTTAATGGAAATGTCCTTGTTTAATTATATATAAATATAATTATTAAAATAACTAAATTATATTTGTGTCGTTATTTAATATCTCGCCTTTCATGTATGATTTCATTTTACTAAATCATTGACTTAAAAGTCAAGAAAAAATCTGTAAGGAAAATATTTCTGTTATCATCAAGATATATGTAACATCATTAAGATATAAGTAATGTAAAATTTTATTTTACTAAATTGACAAGTTACGCAAAAAAATTACATTTATCTGCAAAATTTGCAAAAATAATAAAAATATAACATTCCTATCATTTTCTGCAGCTGAAATTTAAACACAAAGGAAATCCAGTAAACAAGTGTAAATTACTAGAATTGTTTCGTAATAATATTCAATTTATTTACGTACAAAGTTCACCGATGTAATTTGATTGTAGTTGGTGGGACAGGACACGATACAAGTACAGGAGATATAGTAGAGTTTCTGCAGTCGAGTTGATACAATGTGGGCTGATGTAGTTTATGTTGCATTGCTGTTGTTCTGTGTATTTTTCGGATTTCATTATCGAAAAATTGAAGATCCAGAAGCAAAGAAATGGATTGGCACGATTATTGGCATCCTATTGACAGGAATTGTTTCTGGACGTCATATATTTTTTCCTTTGATTCTGACTATAATTAATGCGATTATTATAACCAAGATTTCCTTAAAGTATGACATGTTAATTTATTAATTATATTTATTTATTAATCTAAGTTGAGAGTATTTAATAATTTTATCATTCATATAGTGTGTTTCAAAATTAAGTTAATTTTAAGTGAAATAATTTTAAGATTATTTTCATAATGTTTTTTAAGTCATTACTTGTTTATTTAATCATAATGTTGTTGTACTTTACTTGATGTGATTTTGTTATTTAAAACTATAAATACATTACATAAGTGCGTCATTCATGAATATATATATATATATATATATATATATATATATATATATATATATATATATTTAAGAGACACAATTAGTACTTAAATATCAAATTACTATCAATTGCAATTTGATCGCCGACTGGCAATCTTAATATAATGAGTCATGATTTTCTTTTTTTAGTCTTAATCGTTGTTTCATGTATACAAAAATGTATTATTATTATTATTGATTTATCATTAAATTATAAAAATTTATTAAATAGATGAAAAATTTATTATTTATTGCATCCGATATTGAATAACGTAAAATATAAAAATTAATTTAATAAAAAATTATGATTTAAATATAGTTAAATAACTTATATATTTTCTTTTTACATTCTATTCTTTTATATAAAATTAACTAATAATATTTCCAAATTTTTTACTATTTGCAGGAAATGTCACATAGTCAGCTTTATTTTTTCATTTTTTTACCTACTTGTTATATGTCGATTAGGGGATTACATTGGTTTGCCTGTACCAGCAAATCATACAAATCTTATACTGATGATATTAACATTAAAATTATCTGGTCTAGCTTTTGAACTAAATGCATCTATTAATCCTCCAGTTAATGATTTAGAAGGTGTGCAGAATGAAGCAATGAAAAATGTTGGATTCTTAGATGTCTTTCATTATGGCTTTGGATATATGGGACTTTTAACTGGTAATTCTATAATACTTTAACTATAATTAATCTAATTTTTATATAAAACTAAACACAATATTTCTCTTCATAGGACCATATTATCGATATAGAACGTATTGGGATCATCTATATAGACCATTTTCTAAAGTAGTAGATCCATGGCCTTTTACGTTATACAAACTGAAACAAGTTGCATGCTTTCTTGTGCTTTTTTTTATAATGGATTATTATTACCCCACTAGAGTAATATCAATTACTAAAATTATATAATATTGAAATCATAAGAACTATGAATGATGAACTATGATTCTACTTTATATTTCAGTATATTTTAACAGAGGAATACGCAGAAAGATCTTTTCTTTATAGACACTTTTATATGTACCCTACATTTGTACTTTTTCGAGCACGAATGTATATTGGAATGAGTTTAGCAGAATGTGGGTGTCAAATGGCTGGACTAGGAGCATATCCTACAAGATGTAAGCCTATACAAGGACTAGGACCTAAAGATTATAAAACAACAGAGGAACTGTAAGAGCAACAAATTTATCGTTTGAAACAAAAATAGAATATACAAATATTACAGATGTAAAACACCTGAGAAATTGGGAAATGAAGAATTGGATTTTGAAACTGTATACAATATGAATGTTTGGAAATTAGAAAAATGCAATTCGACAAGAACGGCTATGAAAATATGGAACAATTGTGTTCAATATTGGTTTGGTGTTTATATCTATAAACGATTGCCAATAAAAAGTATGCGAGCTGTCTTAACTTTGCTACTTTCTGCTATTTGGCATGGTTGGTCAGCTGGTTATGTCGTTTGCTTCTGTCAGATTCCTCTTTTTATGTTATCCGAAGATATATTCATCAAATTTTATCAGCAAACAGAAAACAGTATTGTAAGTTCTATTCTCGATATTTGTTCATAATTATTAATTGAACCTTAAATTCACCTAACTTTCCTTTCTAGGCAAAAAAATTGTGGTACTTGCTAGGATGGTATGAGAAAACAACTTGCATGGCATACTTGGGAATGTCATTTTTACTACTAGATTTCAAAGAAAATCTGGTTTATTATAAACTTGTTTATTTCTCCGGGCATATTATAGCTCTTGTATTATATATTGTAGCTCTTTACTGCAAATTATATATTTGGAAGAAACCTACAGGAGATAAGATTAAAGATAAATAATTTGTAACATTTTTTATCTTATATATACATTTGCATGTCTTAATAGCATTTAGGAATATCTAAATGAAATATATATGATAAAGTTTTGCGTAACTTTACGCATCAAGCCATTTAAAATATTACATTTTTAATATAAATGATAGAAATATTTATTACAATTATGAATGACTATGCATGATTAAGATTGTAAGAAAAATGTAATATATTTTTATTAATATTGTTAAATTATTCAACTTGTAGGACAATGGAAATTTTAGACTTATACTATTTTAGAAAGCCGAGTAAAAGATTGTTCGTGGATATTGAGAGGATTTGTAATCTTCCATTTGTACAAATAAGAAATAAAAAATTCTATTTCTTCAATAAGAATTCTTTATTGATCGAACTCTTCATATATCTCTACAAAAATTTTCACTCTTCCCCTTAAAAAGAAATCCTTTATTTACTATAACATTGCCTTACCTCTAAATAATACTTACTACTTTACTGATGTTTTGCTGATACCTGAAAAAAAGAGTACAGGAAAAACGAAAGGATACCATTGCCCACCCTTAAAATTTTCCCAATTATTTAAAATGTGGCGGCAAGTGTTTCAAGCGATGATCACTATATGAATAGTGATGAGATCCATGATAAGAACTGGAATCATTGCAGACTTTATAGAAAACGACGTTAACGAGTATTATGTTCTCAATTTTAATAACTATTTTTAGAAAAATAGAAATCAAAGTTAAAAGATTTGTTTCTAAAATTAGATTAGATTATGTTGGAAGAAATTAATTTAAAAAATGTATAAAACGAACCATTGAAATGAAATGAAATTAAATGAAATGAAATATATAGCTGACGTTACGTAATTTTGGAAAAGGATATTCGTACTTAGAAAATCGATATTTAAACGTTCAACTTATGAATGAGACCTATAGAGCTGAAAATAAGATAATACATAGCTGATTTCGAATGGACCATTACTAGAGAAATTATTTGTTTCAAGAAATACGCGAAGCAATTGGTAGATATAACAGTTGAAATGTCGAGTCGTTGCTCGCGAGGTCTGGTGATGCTCACGTGCTACCTGCAAACCGGACGATGGTCGAGATCAGCAACCGCGTGTAGCTTTTCGTTGAGCTCTCTGCATATTTCTCTGCATTCTCGAGACCGTACCCTCTGCAATTTCTGCATGCCGACCCCCCACAGAGAGAGAAACAGCTTTCGCTCACACACTTTCTCTCTTTTTCTCGCCCTGATCGACTCGCGCGAACCTGCTTTCACCAGACCACCAACCGCTCGCTACTGCAAACTGCTTACAGCCCTGCTACTCGGCTTACTGCTTACTCTCAGCTACCCCATCATCAGCTACACTCGCCACGCCACTCCTTTCCACCGCCTGTGGCACCATAAAATTACAACTTAGTTATAAGGAATAAACGTGTTACATCCGTGTGTGAGGATTTTTATATCTTTCTCTCTCTCTCTCTCTTTTTTTTTTGTTGAAATATGTTTGACGTTTGATTATAATATTAAAGATAAGACCAATGGTTAAATGCTAAATTATCTTAAATTCTAGCATTTAGTTTATCTAAGCTTAACAATAGCGTACAAGATTCGAGGAAGTTAATGACATTCAGATATAAACAATTAAAATATTTTAACAGTAATAAGTAAACATAGAAGAGTTCTTAAATTTATAATCTTAATTGGGAACATTGCGTTTTTATAGTCTCATTGCACTCGATAGAAGAAAATCTATAATTACGATGTCGGAATTTTTGCGTAGATAAATATAAATAATACAAAATTTTGCGAGTAACTTATCACTTTGCTAATAGTATTATCTGCATCTATGTATATGTGGTTTTTAAACACTGTAAAATTATGTGAATAGTTCCGTCTTCTGCATTTTATTATACTTTATTATAAATGGCAAACTTACATAAATAAACTTGTATACTGTTACAGAAACGCAGAACTTATGTCTATATGTATCGCGACTTTTAATTTTTCATTTTCTTTCGTGTCATAATCGTAACTTGATCAAGTTATAATCACAAACAATAGAAAATTATTCAGAATGTTACGATTTAAAAATTTAGCTTAAACTTTGTACAGAAGTCGGACTCAAGTCGACCACATACAGTTTACATTACCTGCTAATTACCATATTAACACCCTCATGTATTTCCAGGAATATTTAATCCACCTTGCTTGGTTCGAATAGTTTTATGTAATAACGGAAACGATTTCACAATTGATATTTTATCGAAACAGTTGGTTTCATGTTATTACTTATGTATACGACATAGTATTAAACTATTCATTCAGCTACTCAAGAAACGAAAAAAAAAAAGAATAAATTGTAATTGTTTATAATTCACTTATATCGAAATGTACTAAAAATTGTGCACGCTATATTTCAACATAAAATAAGAACAATGTGATCAAATCAATAACCATTTCTTTTATCTATTTATTCATAGAATGCATAAACTCGAATATCATCTGCTCTGTTTGAAGCTTCAAAATTCCAATTATTATTTCAGAGCAAAATGAAAGATCATAAGTGTTAGAGAATTTATTTCGAAGCTCTTAATAGGATAATAATCAACTTTAATTGATTGATTAAAACAAGCTGTTTCGGTCGCTACAACGCGCATACACGTTTACAGAAAAACACATTTACTTTCTTCTGATCAGAAATAAGCATTACTCGAGATAGTATATCACTTAACAGAGTAAGAATAATTACGAAAACTTGTAAATGAAAATTTCCGTGAGTTTGTTAAACTCACAGTTTAGATACATTACATTAAAATTAGTATCGGGGGGTTTTTTTTTTTTTTAAACCCAAATAGTGCATCGTCATAATTAATATGTAAGTGACAGAAGAAATGTGAACGTGCGACAGTGTTGCTCTAGATATAGAGGGTAATAGAATACCTTTTTGTTCTCAAGAAACGATTATTCTGCACTCGCGGCACGTGCATCTGTTCACAGTTGTACTTGTATATGGTTCAATTACTTCAGTCCCTGTATGAAAAAAAAACCGATCATGTTGTAAATATTTATCATCACACATAGTATCGTCTTATATTACAAATTTATAATTTATAACTAAATTTTACAACACAAGATTTATAATTATAAAACTTGCCTTGATTTGGAGCGACTGTCTTTTTGCCTATCTGGAGATTTGCTGCGAGAACGGGACTTTCCGCGCGAGCTCTTACTATCGGAACGAGAGCGACTACGACTACGGCTGTACGAACGCCTACGATCTCTATCGCGACTCCTTGATCTACTACGCGATCTAGAACGTGAGCGTCTTCGATCCCTGCTTCTGCTACGTGATCTATAAACAACACGTAACAAAAAAAAGAACATTTTGATTTTGTAATCTCTTTCGTATTTTTAATTACTAGCATTTCTTGCAATTCGTAAATATTCAGATACTTCTTATAAGTATTACTTATTAGTAATAATATATTATATGTATGTATTATACAAGTCTTGAAATTTTATAAGTATAATTATACTTGTAAAATTTCAGATTATACTTATGATTATAGCAATTAAACTTGAAACAAATCTGAAAATCTACATAGAAGTTAGAAGTCGTTGCAAATATGCACACTGCAGAAATCACCAAAGCATTTATAAAGCATCACTAATCAATTTTTCATTGCAATATTTACTGGAATAATTTTCAACATTAATTGTATGTTTAAACTATTAATGCTATATTAATTTTTTACTAAGCATATATTTGCAATAAATAGTCACTTGTAACTTTTATGTAATTCCCAGATTTGTTTCAAATTTTACCAATATAAATAATTGTATTTTATTACAATGCCAATGAAATTTTAGAAAAATTACCACAATATATACACAAGTGTCTGAACATTTTTATTAACTATTGTATGTAACAGTGTTTGTCTGTATTCTAGCACAAACATAAAATAGGTTGTGTATATAATAAAATTCAATAATAGTTACCTTCCTCGCCTACGACTGCCACGACTTCGGTGTGGCGAAGTTGGTCGTCCATACCGTGCCATTTGAACTCGAAGTTCCCTACCATCTAACAGCCTTCCATCCATAGCATCCAGTGCATCTTCTGCATCACGCTTGTCATAAAATCTTAAATAATAATTGAAAATAGTGAAAACATTATTGCTGATACATGGAATATATATGTACAACACACACCGCGACTCATGATCAACCTACTGGAAAATGATTCTACATGCAAAATTATGTCAAAAAGAAAAAATAAAATTTTTCAATTAAAGCTTTCGTTTTCAAGAACAAAGTTTGAAAATTTATCGAGCATACTTGAATTTAGCTAATTCTAGACTAAAAAAAAAAAAGAATATAACAGCAGATTATTCTACGTGCCAAAATAAATAAACGTAGAATAAAATTTTTCTGCAAGATGCTCAGTCTTTTGAGAAAATCGAGTTTGATTGATCAAGTACATGGATACTTCGGATAATCTTCAACAAAACATACATTCAAAGCGTATTTCTTTGAAAATGATGCCTTCGACGAAAAAAATTTTACTCTACATCTTTATTTTTGCGCGTAGAATATTCTTGATTATTCGCGTTTATCTGATATGGAATTAGCCAAATTCAAGTATAGCTGATAAATTTTCAAACTCGATGTTCTCAAAAACCAAGATTATAATGAAATAAGTTTGTTCTTTCTTTTCCAACACATTCTTACATGTAGAATCTAATTGGTTGACCAAGAGTCGCAGGTCAGACCCTGTACAACACAAATAATTCATTAGATAATATATACAATTTGTATAAAATGTTTGTTAGTAGCTACAAGTTTTATTATCTAAATACGTACTAAAATATGTACTGAAAGTGACGTCATATTGATAAATCGTAATTAGCAGAACACAGACGACGAATTAAGAAATAGGAAACAAAAAATCTAGATTCTTTTACATACGTACCTGACAAACGCGAATCCACGACTTTCCCGAGTAAATCGGTCCCGCGGTATGTAAATGTCGCCGACCTCGCCACATCTTTCGAACACGCGTCTCAGATCCTCCGGCGTCGTTCTGTACGTGAGATTGTCCACTTTTAAGGACACCATCCCATCGATTCGAGGCGGTGGTCTACCGTAACTCATCTTCTTCGATCGCTTGAAATCCTTAATTTGGACAGCAGCAACGCTCGGATCGGGAAAATCTTGTAATCGAGGAACACAGCTCCACAAGCATCCAGAACAAGATGGCGAGTGGCGGAAGAACGAACTACGCGCAGTAAGGTTGGAAATGACGTAGTCAAATTTCACACTACGTGCGTCAAATTACCATTGTGTAAAATATTTTTTTCTCGTCCGTACAATCGAGAAAAAAATGTTTTTATCAAATTCGGTAAAATAATGATCTTGTGGATAAAAAAATAACTGTTCGTTAAAATTAAATTGCAATGAAAATTAAAACAGCGGGGATGATTATTCCCGATGAAAATAAAAGTGATCTATAAACAACGTTTGTTCCAATATTTGTTCCAGTATTTCATATGAATTAAGCGTTTCTATATTTCTCTTTAATTTATCGTTTATAAAAATGTAAGATATATATATATATATATATATATATATATATATATTTCCGTTTTCTTTTTGTTGTCGAGTAGGAAAAATAAAACGACTGACCTTGATCACTTCCGGTCAATTTCAAATTTAAACTCGTGGCAATCTGTCGAAGAAAAACTTGTCGAAAAAAAAAAAAAAGAGAATATCTAAAATTGCTTTTAATTTATCTGAAACAAAAGACAGTGCATGAAAATGTTGATGAAACAAAATTGTTCTAGATAAAAAAAAAGAAGTCATGAAAAAAAAAAAAAGAAACAGACATGAATCTCGGTGAGAAAGACATCGACTCCCTTTTGATGTTTCATTTCTAAACAGATCTTTATATAAAAAAATTAAATTCCACGTACAATATCGGACACACGCGGTCAATGACGACATTGATCGCAACAAATCGTTAACGCATTATTTTTTTTTTTATTTAAGTTTCAATGAAGCTGCATCTGTGATATCACAACAATGCCCTTGCAGTAAGATGCCCCCCCCCCTCCGAAAATAATCTGTCAACATCTTTTCGCTTAAAAATCCATCAATACAATTACAGCTTCGATCTCGTTTCACACGTTTAACGAATCATACCAACCATAAGAATGGGCAAACACAGTTGTTGTACATTTTGGTCCTTTGCCCGCCGATCTGCTGTGTCTGTTGCATTGACACGTTTGCACGTTACAAGGAAAGATGAAGAACAAACGTTGACTTTTGACACGTTTAAGGGAGATTAGATGAAAAAAAAAAAAATTTCTTTTTTTTTAACGACTCGAGAGGCAAACGTGTCAACAACAAACACAGTACACACAATACTTCTTTGACTTAGCTAGGCGGTAGGTGCAAAAATAAGAGACGTCGAGTGATCGCAATTCTCGCTCTGTTCTTTTTTTATTTTTCTATCTTCCTTTGTTATTTTTTTTTTTTTTTTTCTTCTAAAGAGATTCGTCAATGAACCATTGGCAGAGTCACAGGTATGCATATGAAGCATGGTTTCGAAATAAAGACAAGAAAAACATGTAGAAAATAAGTCGTTGAAAGAATTTCCAACAAATTACATAGCAATATTCGATTCAATAAATAGCTTACAAATATTCAATAGAGAAGAAAAGAAAAAAGAAAGAAGAAGAAGAAGAAATTCAAAAATATGATTCTGATTGAAAAAAGAAAAGAGAATGAGAATGATTTCGAAATCGGACAGAAACAGTACGCGTATAGGGATACACGAAGAGCGCGAAGTTTGAAAAAAAAAAAAAAAATTAGATCCGCAAGTTAGATTCGTCTGTCATGGACAATAGATGTGCTTCGCGGTAATTACAAATTAAAAAGAAAAAAGACCCCAATGATCTCGGTGCGTGGGAGACACGACTTGTTACAAGTACGATTATTTAAAAAAAATATACATACACATGTTGTATGTATATATAAAATACAAGTAAAATAAAATAAGATCGATCGATACGGGACGAGAGTTTTTAAATATCTTGGATGACGAGGAGAAAAAAATGTATATCTGACAATTGTTGAAATATACTTGAGACCGAGCTTGGACGACGCGACGTCTCCTCATTCCGTGCATTCCGTGGTCATGCGGACGTCGCCCCGTTCAAGCCACCGCTTACACTAATTACTATTCAACAATTCAAAATACTTATAATGATACACACAACCATGAATAATCTCAACAGCTGCTGGCCTTAACCCGACTAACTTATTATCATAGATAACTGCGGATACAAAAGTAATTCATTTTCTTCTTCTTATCATTTCCTCGTCGTTCTATTGCTGCATCAGGTATGTAACCAACGTACAACACACGTTGTTACATATCGAATTCTCTTTCTTTGTTTTTTGTTACAAGTTAGCTTCCGGCCGATCAAAGCTTCGCATCGCAAAAAAAAAAAAAAAAAAAAAAAAAAAGATTCTGGCATTCATCGGATCTTGCATCGTTAATTATCTATCTTTCTCCTTCTATTTCTTTGTCGCTTCTCTCGTTCGCAATTTTTTTCTCGCTTCGCATTGTGGTTGTATACAAAATATTCTGTAATCAGGGCGCTCGCAATCATTAGTCGCATGCGTTTTCCTTCTCCTCTTTCCATTTCCTTTGAAATTTCATATTTTCCATTTTCTTCTCCTCTTTAGTCAAGTTTCAATTCGTGTTTAAACAGAACGAAAGAAAAGGTTGAAAGAAGAAAAAGAGAACGCATCTCTCATCTCGCTGTCTTTACAATAGTTCTCCCTCTCGGTTCTCGCGTACGATTCAACCCATCATTCTCTGTCTCGCGTTTTAATTTATATCCATTTTATTAATATTATTACGCTCGATATAAAAATAATACTCAGTCGATTAGTTCAGATTTAATACTCAGTATAAGAACTGGGAAAGGGGTCTTAGCGTTTCCAGTTTTTACTGCGTGTGTTTTAGTCCTCTTTTTTTTTTTTTTTTCAACCTTTTTACAGCGTTTTACGATTTACGCCTCCGTTATCGCTTCTTCTCTTCACCGTTTATGTATATATGTAGTTATCGTGTGTGTACATAAGTTTCACTTATGCATCAAAGTACGTACAATGTAAACTATGTATGCCTCCAATGCGTGCCTACACGTGTAACGTGTGTACATGTATGTACTCATGTATGACTTAGGATCTCAACGAGGAAAACTCGGTGAAATCAAAAAGTTCACGGTCGCGCAAACGGACGGAACAGTGCTACGAGTTAATAATTAATTACTTCTCAAGCCGCAGAGAGACGATTGACGATTCACCCCTCATT
Source organism: Tetragonisca angustula (assembly GCA_036937485.2). NCBI lineage: Eukaryota > Metazoa > Arthropoda > Insecta > Hymenoptera > Apidae > Tetragonisca > Tetragonisca angustula. Next base: position 263,710 of record JAWNGG020000098.1, on the reverse strand, counting down.
TATTTTATTTTTCTTCATCGTTCCGTGTAAATACCTTTTCTTACCCCCTCCATCCTCTCTCTCTCTCTTTCTCACACACACACACACACATACATACACAGTATACACTCTCACTCTTACTCTCTCTTGCTCTCTATCTGTCATGTACAATTATGCATTTCTTTGTCTCATTTCATTTTTGTTTCTTATCCTCGAGACTTTCGTATACATTTGTTCATTGTAGACACGAAATGCTTCGTGGCCGCGATTCTTTTTTTTTCTTTTTTAAATAAGTTATTTTTGTTTTTATCGAAAGTCTGCACGCGACGACGAAGCACCTCGAATTGATCTCGTCTATTCTCGATCCACCGCTTTGATCTCGTTCCTGCTCGTCATTTTGGTAATTAATTATCAAACACTGTACATAGTTTACATACACACAGTACACAGAATGTGCCAAATTTAAATATCAAAACTTCAAAAACAGGAAGGGGATTGATAAACTGAGAAAAAAATGTTCTTTAGAGATTTGCTCTTTCTTGCTCCATTTTGGAGAAAAGCGAAAGAGAAACGTTCTCGTTCCAAAGCTTTTTTGTCAAACAAGAACGAGCAAATTTCTAAAGGATTTCTTTTTTTTCTGTCTTTCTTTGAGTTTATCGACGTTCTACGCATTCTCGAAGTTCTGACATTTAAATTTGGGACAGTTTGCATAATCACTGACCATTTTTCTTTCTTTTTTCTTTTTTTTTTTTTTGTACCCGTTAATAAGCGATTTGAAATCGAAGAAATATTAGTAATATTAATTGTAGAGGCACACGTGTTTCGTCAAGACGAAAAGGGAAGCGAGTGGATCGAAAACAGAGAACTACTAGTTACAATAAACGGCGTCGTAGATGTACACGTATCTGTATTCAACAAAATCTCCAGGCGAAGGCACCTAAAGCATTGACCGTCCGCGTCTCGTACCGCATAAAAACCGAGTGTGTCTCGCAGAAAATGAGGGAAATGACCATATGCATACTGCCTGATCATTATCAACTGATGTGTGTAAATGTTGTTTCTCTTTTTTTTTTTTTTACAAAATAAACGAAAAATAAAGGAAGAGAGAGAGAGAGAGAGAGAGAGAGAGAAAAGAAGGAAAGAAAGAAAGAAAAAGGAAAAAAAGAGAGCGAAAACTCGTATAAAGTACAACGTAGAAACAATAAATTAAGCCAGTCGTTGCCAAAAAAAGAAAAAAAAGATGTCTTACATAAACGTTGGTGCAAAAAACGGTGAGTACAATAAATTATAGTTTAAATAATTACTTAGGGGATGGTCGCTTATGTAAAAATAGACGTACAAAACAAGGACGAAGGGAAAGGATGAGGGGGAGATAAGGGTAATAGGGGCACAATAGGGACACAGGAAGGGAGGATAACTAAATAATTTAATAATTAAGTAAGACAAATCTCGCCGTCGGGGATTTCTTTAAGTAGTGATGGTTAAAACTCTTAACAGCTAAAATCAAACGCGTAGAATACTGATACATAAAAAAAAAAAAAAATCTATAAGAAGCCTCAGCTTTTTTTTTCCTTTCGTTCTCATTGTTAAAAAAAAAAAAAAAAAAAAAAAAAAAAAAAAACGAACCGTGACGAGTGGCGCTTTTGCAACTAAATCTTATTTAAAAAGGATCGTTATATCGTTAACGTTTAATGAAATCGATATATTAATTGTGTGTGTGTGTGTGTGTGTGTTTGTGTGTGGGGCGCGCGCGCGCGCATGTATGTTTTAGATATAAATATATATAATAGCAATACTCGATTTCTCAATTCTAATAATTATAAAAAATATGCTCTAGCTTCAGAATTAGTAGAGAGCTCAAACCTAATTCTACTTACGCGACTACAATGGTAATAATAATAATAATAATGATAATAATAATAATAATAATAAAAAATATAAGGATAATAATAATAGTTATACCTTTTTTGTTATTTAACAAACTATCGCGAGCCAAATATTTATAACTGAGGGGAAAAAAATGCCTAACAAAATAACTGTCCATTGCTTTCACGTTTTTAAAAATCAATATTACTTCATAAATAAGTTCATTCTTCTCACGTATGGTACACTTAAAAGAATGGTATTTTACAGTGTTCTGTTAACAAAACTTTTAAAAACTGGCGTTTTATGAAGAAATCAAACTGTATTTTAATTCATTTCCGATTTCATCCGTTAGTAATGCGTGTAATTCTAAACAAGTATCACGTATATCTTTTAAATAAGTGTAATACACTTAAAAATAAGAGTTTTTTTTTATCTGAAATATGAAAATTCACAATTAAACAATACGCATTAACGACTGCAAATAAGACATTCAAATTTTGAAAGATATTTACAAATTCGTTTTACAATAAAAGTAAATAAAATACATAGAATATACATTTGTTGAAACTTATTTAAAAGATATGTTACCTCTTAACTTTTTTGTAAAAGAGGAAGTATACGAATATGTACTAAATGGAAGGATCATTTCAACGTATAAGAGAAAAGTTTAGCAATCTGTTATTCAGACTGCAACTAATGTGAAATCACATCATCGGTATATTCTTCAATACTCGTGTTATCAATGTGATGCCACATTTTCAATGCCATTCATATATAAAAGATATAAAGGAATATAACAATAGCTTCAATAAATTAGCTTTTGTTATGTATTAAGTATGTCAAAGAATTTCATTCCAAAAAAATATCAGATAAAAATTTTAAAAAAGAAAGGGAATAACACTGATTTGTGGTACCATTCATACTCGTATAGTAGCGTAGAACACTGTATTTATGTATGTATGTAGTACTTATTTATGTAAGTATGTGTAATGTGTGTATGTCATGTGTAAATATATATATAAATATATATATATATGTGTAAATATATATATAATGTATAATATTATACATATATATATATATATATATATATATACATATATATCTATACACACAAGTGAGTTCATAAGGCTCCTTTGATAACGACTAAAACTAAGTTGCTCCACTAATTACTGTAAGTGAATTTAAAAGCTCTGTAAAGTATGCCAAGAGATATCACTGATAAGAAGAGCTGTAAGAAGAGAGAGAAAAATAAAGGAGAAATATGTAAATGCTGTGTATGAGGTTTGTAAAAGAGAAAGATAAAACATTAATTTTTATCGTATGCCCTTAACTATATTCTATGTTACATAGACTAAATCTATTTTTGGCAAAGTTGTTTAGGTATACAATGTTAGATATAACAATACATGAGTAGATGCACTGGCCATTGTATTAAGTGATATTTAATGTTGCTTAATACCTCTTTATTAATGTGTGATCTGTACATTCTGGAAAATATAGATCAGTGATAACCCTTAGGAAAACAAGTAATTTTGTTTATCTACATCAAAATATCATCAACATTTTCTTTGTTTTCTTCTTTTACAATATGAAAATAAAATGAAATAGATAGAGTTAAGGAAGAAATTTAAAGGGAAATTGTGGAATACCTACAGCAACTGTGGAGCAATAAAATTTGTTACTTTTAACGTCTGGTATAAATGAATGTTATCTAAGTATTAGTTCCTGAAATTCATGTATATTCAAATTGTCGTCGAGAGAGCACGCAAACGAGTATTGTATGACGACAATCTATCCTACGTACCATCGCGTTTTTATTGCTTTCGGAGTCTTAGCTTACATGGTGGTGTGCTGCTTTGCCTATTAAGTACAAATTCTTGGCAACTGTATAAACAGTTGAGAAGCTTTTCAACACATAGAGAAAAAGGAAGGAAGAAAAAATACGTAAATGGTAGAAAGAGTATTTAAAACCGAGTGTTTACACCGGCAGTCTCGTGCTCATGTAAAAAAGTATCTACGTCATCTAAATTAAGATTCGTAATTAAATTATCTGCACTTACTGCAATAAGAGCTAAAAAAGGGAAGAGAAAAGAGATGAATCACTGAAAGGCCATTAGAATATGATATTTAAAGATGATACTGGCAAAAATGTAATTTGACGATGCTCAAATTACAGAATATGCATCGAATGTTTTTCTTTTTAATTTGTCACATTGTGCAACCGTTTTTCTGTTCCATTCATTTTTTTTTTTCATTTTTCTAATGAATAATAAGATTCCACTCGCTATTAAAACCAATTAAAAAAATAGGTTTTGTTCACTAATTAAGTTTAGCTGAGACGTTTGTTTTTTTTTTAGATTAAATATTTCGCAAAACAACGAGACTATTACGATTGTAACATCACTGACAGCTAAAAGCCCGTGGAACAAAACGGTTAAATTTTGTTCACTAATTTTTTAGTGACAGATCATCATTTTTTGCTTCTTCTTCTTTATTTCTAAGCCTTTCCGAACAGTCAATCTAGCACCGTTCTAAAAACTTTCACTGGTGATTAAATTTCTTACGTCACTAAGAAAACAGACAACTACCACCATTCTTTTTTAACGCGTAAAATACGTGCGACACCGAAAGAACAATTTGCGCGTGTATGTACAACGATCGCCCGTCGCTCTCCATAGCTGCAAGCGTAGAAAATTTTGTATAAAAATATTCTTCGTATTCGTGTATATTATATATGTACATATTTTGAATAACCACGTAATTAATACTGCGTACTTAATATCATCGTTCCTTCGTGCGCTCTGCACCACGGGCTTGGTAGCTCAAGGGATAAATACACATCCCAATATTCTACCATCTCAAATTTCTCGAGACCGTGGGAAGAGAGGGAAATAAAGGAGAAAACAATCCAAAAAAGAGGATTATGGACGAGAGTCAGTGAATGACAGAAAGGAGAAGAACAATCTCGTCTTTTGAACCCTGTGTATCGCCGGACAGACTGTTCTGTCTAGAGATTCCTTGTTATATATAACGACTTATATGTATATACCTATATAGAGAAGTCGTTCTGAAGCTGGTCGAGGTGCTTTCAATGTGCCTCTTCGGATAACGATGTCGCAACTAAGTTTAATGGTACGTCTGAAACATTCTCTGCATCTCCTTCCTCTGTTTCTTCTGTTTCTGTAGATAAATGACATTGTTCTCGCCCTTCTGCCTTCACATGCTGTTACAATATATAAATATTAAAAAAATGCAACAAACGTGTAAAACTGTTATACAATTACTGATCGTTGAATGATACTTACGTGCATCATATAACTAGGTAAGGGAAGAGAGTAATTGAGTTGAGCGGTTTGGGTTGGTGGATGGCCACCGGATATATGCGGTGGCGTTAGTGCAGCCATCATTAAGTGGGGTTGAATTTGTCGCCGAAGCGCCGCTAACATGTCTGCACTTTCTGCATCCATTTGTTCTGACTGTGGTGCCAAAATTAAGTCACCTTTTTCTTAAAAAAAAAAAAAAAAAAAAAAAAAAAAAAGAAAAAAAAAGTTATATTGAAAAAGAAACAAAATATTTGAAAACGTCATGATATGTATGTAAAGCCTACTTCTATGCCTTGTTGGTTTCTCGCCTTTGGGTCTACGTCTGCGTGTATGTATCGTATCCCTTCTCATAGTAACTGGACGATTTACCCCGTGAAGTTTATAATAGAGTCCACAAGCGTTGCAAACCATTTCCCCCTTCATATTCCTTCTCCAAATTGTTGTGGTCATGGTGCCACAATTTGTACAGGACATATCTACTTTTTTCGTCATATTACCACTATGTTGATCGAATTGTTGTTTCTGGTCCTCTACCTACACAAATAATCACAACAAATATTATGACATAATCATGACAAATATATTTTGTTTTACATAATGAATTTCTGATCATACCTTCACTTTTATCTTATTTGACCATGCTGTAAAATCTTGTGCTTGTTCTTCGTTAGACTCATGTTGATAATTAATATCTGGACTCATTGGAGCTTTACTAGGATAGCTTTGTTTTCTACGACCCTTGGTCTCTTTTCGACCAACACTGGCAGGACTCGACGGATTGCTATCCACGGATGTACCCTATAGATTAGTAAAGAAATTAAAAAATTATTACATATCTAGTATCATTACAGTTTTAATTCATTCAGTAATTATTTTACTTTCGCATTTGTAGTTTGAAATTCTCTTGATATAGATAATTTGCCAACGAACAAAAATAATTTTCTACAGATATCCATTATTGGAATAAAATCATAAATAAAGCCAATAAAATGGAAAATCCTGTTTCATATTGGAAAAAACTGAAAAATTCCTCACACGGAACAAGACGCATTTAAAAATCTATAGAAACCCAACTTATCTGAACATCTGTTAACAGCAGCATGACATGGTGGACTTAGCGCTTATGGACTATCACAAAGGGCTTCTCAGTTATCTATTATCTACAAGGCCTACCACATTTCTTACCTGCAAGCAGATGGGACCTGAATAGTTCCAAAGGGATCCCTTGACACCCAAGGGTCACCTGACCTATCTTCTTTTCTATACCTGCAGTTCTTTTCTAGTATTTGCATCGAACAAACTGCAAGGACTTCTCATGGAAAAACTTTTATTTGCAGGAAGATTTAGGGGTCAAAGGAATATGAATAACAAAGAAAGTAAAGATTTTCCATTTTTCTATAAATCTCAGAATTTTGTTTAAAAGGTATAATTTCAAAAAAAAAGAATTTCAACTTTTATTACTATTTCTATATTATAACGTTATATATTTTAGAAATATCCAAAATATATTTGAAAAATCCTAGCGAGAGGCTTTGGCAGAAGTTTCTAATGACATTTTAGAACGCACTCATGAACATGATATCTACGATTTATATTATCGAAGTATTCAAATATTATTTTAAAATTCACAAACCTTGTTTTCTATACAGGAGATATTAGTACGATTGCCGAGTACAGAACAATCGGGTATGGTACGTTCGATTGTTGTCCCTTGGGTGTCCCTATAAAACCTAATCTGGGGTGATACTCTATCCGCATCAATCGGCGTAATACCAATTTGTCTGTTGTTGATCAAGGAACGCAGTAAATTAGTCGCTTCGCCAGTAAACCCATTATTTAATTTATCACCATTTGTCCTGGTAATCTCTAAACTCCTGTTGCTGAAAACAAACACAAGGATTATATCGTTTTAAATCTAATAATATGGGTATATGCAGATGTAATATATCAGTAGTTAGTCAAGTATTATCTTTAAAGAAACTCTTATTTCTAGACGAAAAAACTACTGCAAATAATAATTATTTTGATGGTCCAAAGGTAAATATGTTAAGCACAAGACTATATTTACAAACTTAACAAGGAATGATATAAACTGTGAAGTACAATGTGATGTGATAATGTAAACTTTACATTATCTATTTACATTATACATTAAATTGATTAAGTGAACATACGTGTTAAATAAATAAGAACACACATAAGAACAAACAGAAACTGCTATACTATGTAGATTAAATTTAGATTTATGCTCTCATACTCTATGAAATAAACTTCCTTGCAAATTAAAATTTAAAATTTTGTACTTACTTTGCTAATGCTTGCCACAATTTTGTTGTTTCTTGATCAATATTTGTATCTGAACAGTTGCTTTCTGGTGTGTCCATTCTATTTACTGGACTACGATTAGGGGTACTTGTTTTTGATTCTTCATAATTTGTTTCTACTTTTATTCTCTTGTTAATAGTCATATCATAACCATTTTCTTCCCCCTCAGTATCCTGCTCATCTCGATCTTCTATTTCTAATCTGTCTGGATCAGAGCTATTTGAACACGTGTCATCTTCTGGTCCACACTTAATATTATCATGTTCAGGCATGTCATTGGTGCACAACTCCAAATGATGTGTTTGAGTCTGAGGTATAACGTTTTGATTAATGCTGGCCGGAGAATTAGGCTCCTCATTGAACAATGTTTTGTTCAATTGGAGAAATGACTGTAGAGGATTTAACCCTGCTACTTTGGCAGTGGAGAAAGATTTCTTCTGAAACAAGACAAATTACTATTCATTAGAATTGTTTAAATAAAATATACAAATAAAAAATATATTTAAAAATATCTATAATATATTTTAAAATATCTATAAAAGGAAGATTATAATATTTAATACATTTATGTATTATTTTTATTGAAATTATACTGAGCAAACATTTATTGACTTCAGCATAAATTTTCATCTATTAGAACGAATTAAAAATAATATTTTCACATTTGTACCTTGTACCTGATCAGAATACATTCACAAAAAAATAATTAGTTATGTGCATAAATTTTTCTATTCTGTAATCACTATCAAATTAATCAGGTTAAAGGTGACTGCATTAAAGGAAACCTTGAAGTGTCTTACATAATTACTGATATATCAGGGCACACAGGCAAATAAACAACATCGTGTATGTATTAAATGTATGTTTACAATATGTGGAATGTACATGTGCCAAAGCACATTCTTATCTATAATCACATATTGCATGCTTTCAGTTGCATCATTACTCAGAATGGAATGACTGCTCATTGGTGCTACTGTGTTAAATTCTTATTCTTTTAACTGGAAAATGATGTGATTCATATTGTACAATCTGATCTATGTCAATAAGTTCTAATATCTCTTTATCCATGGCATTCAAAAAAATATATTTAATAACTACCTGATCATCGTGTGATGATAACTGCTTGGCATAATCCAGGTACTGTTTGAGTATGACATCAGATTTGTGTGACACTTCACGAAAGTTGTGCAGTACATCCAACTTGTATACGCATCGGTGACAGATGATTGGTGGCAAAGAATCCCCATCTTTTACCTGAATAAAACGCAATTGTGTCATTAGTTTTTTTTGATCGACAAATCTATAGCTACTTCTATATAATACTTATGACAATAATCTCGTTCGAATAACTTCAATTAATTTCTAATACTTCCTAAAGAAGACCAAATAACAATTACAAAATGAAGTTAACATGGAAAGCAATGCTAACCATTATTACATTTTAAATTACATATAAACACGTAAAACATCCAACGTAAAATGTGTCCTAATTTCTGTTTAGGTGAAAATTCGAAATAAATTTCAGGGAGGAATAAAACGAGCGACTTTTTTCTCGAAGTAGGTTGAACGGAAACGGAGTTTTCCTCCAGAAGAGAAGACCGTGTGTACCGCATATATGCGAAAACAGATCGCGGATTACGTGGACAGAGAAGAGATATATAGGATAGAATAAAATGTGACAGCGGCTCGTGGAATCCGCGTGTGAAACCTGATAACAGGCCGTCTAAATAAGGAGTTGCTCCCCTCTACCATGAGATCCGCACAACAGCGAGGAGCACACAGCTTATCACTGCCATTTTAAATCCCCCGTGAGTCGGCTTATCTCGCGGACACATCTCTTGCCAAACTTTCTCCCGTGGCACGCGCACATACACACACGCACCCTTGAGATAGTGAGGTTGAATAGAGATAGAAGACAATATACAGAGAGAGAGAGAGCAAGCGAAGAGCGAGCGAAACGAAGGAAAAGTGGATAGGAGTGCGCGTAGGAGAGAGGGAGACACACCGACGAGTGCGAGGACCACAGATGGTCGCGTCTGATTTATCTTCGTCTCGGCACGAGGACCCGGTGAAAACTGCAGACGAAACTCACCGTAATCGAGAGGCACGTCAGTATCTTATCGGCGAAGTTCCGCTGGGCGCCTTCCTCTTCGAATATGGACAATTTGACACCGTCCGACGATAAACAAAGGCGACACAGCTCGTAGAACTTGGGCGGTACATCGAACATAATTGTGAGCTCCGGCTACGTTGCGCCTTGCGTAAAGCGCGAGTCATCAAGAGGTAGACTCTTTTCTTGGCCGACGTACTATCTTTCTCCACTGCCACTACGCGTTTAGCGACAAGGAAGGGTACGCGATCACTTATCACAGTCACCGCCGCGGCTCATTGTCAGCGGCACAGTACACACGGTCATACAGTTATGTTTCCACATAGAAGGGAGACTACCAGGGGAAACCGAATGTTTCTCCGACTTCCTTTCTATGATCCTGCTCGCTAGGGAGCGTTGACGAACATTTCCACCTTCCGAGGTTACCGAATTTCACTGGAATCTCAGACTGAATCTGATCGAATCCATCTCTTGTTCCCTTTCTTGCCCCTCTCTATCTTGTCTTTTTTTTTTTTTCATAGTAGTTACTAATTTTATGAATAATAAAAAAACATACTTGATACTTGTGAATATATAATTAGAAGTAATAACTTTGTTATTCGCATTTATTACACGATTATCAGTCTGCCCTTTTCCTTCGCAGATTTTTTCGACTTCTTTCGTCGTGACAATCGAGAAAAAAGATCCAGGTTCCAATTCTCAGATTACACCATTCATCTTATTCGCGTAAGGAATATTTCTTTCGCGTGTCTGTATACGCCTTGTAAAATATAACTGTACTTTCATATCGTGAATTATGAATTTAGGATACAGATTTGCGCTATAGATGCGAATCAATGATTAGCAGCAAAATGATTTAAATACATTTATCGAGTTTGTCGATCCATTTTTATATACAATAAAAAAGATTTGAAAATTTATATCTTGTACAAAATGTATGCGTTATTACTAACGAAACGTATTAAATGATACAAGATCACTAAAATTATTCTATTCGCATAACATTACTGGAAATGATCAAAAACCCAACTGACAATTCAATGCCGTGTACTGATCAAAGATCAGCAATTAAATCGCTAGAAAAAAACGAGTTTCTTATCACGCGTCATTTTACTAGGAATTTCATTACTTCGAATAAGTAGCCCAACCCATAAATAAATCAGGCAAACGGAGAGAATGACTAACGCAAGATTACGCGACCCATCGACCACTTTCGGCCCACGCTATTTTATCACTTTTAATTCGATCTTCGTACATATAAGGTCGTGGTACAATAAATATAGATTTTTTTGAATTTTGTTATGAATTCATTATGCCATCAATAAGTCTTATACGATTAAAATCAGAGTTACAATATTTACAAAATGATATGAATTAATATTTTAATTGTTCGTTGCAATCATTATATAATTGTAATTAATTATTTTACACTTCCTTTCTCTATTCATAATCTTTTTAATTTTTTTTATATCAATGTATAGTTTTTATTCTTATAACGTATAACAATATTTACACAAATGTACAAGTCACATACATTTTTAACAAATGTATGCACGAATCACACAATATACCAAATCAAACTGATAATCTCACTTTGATGTAGAGATAGGGCTTACTTAATATTGCCTAAATATCTTGTATTTTAAAATAAATAAATTCTGAAAGTTAGAATTTACGTGCTTTGCTATTGTACATCTGCAATAATACATTTTGCTTCTCTGGTCTAACATTAAACATCATGAATATTAATGAAAAGTGAGTAAGTCTCATGTACGTACACTCCCTGTATAGGATCATGATGCACTGGAAAAAATAGTCTTATCAATGCGTTACTATCTTTGTTTGGACGATAGCTATAAATATCTTTCCCTTGCAAAATTTTTATAAAAATTTAAATAAAAAATAACGAATGTACATTTTTTTACAAGTACATAGCAAAAATTGCATCCACAATATTTTTGCACCATTAAATGGGGAATGTTTTTTCGTACTGAAGTGATAAGTATTTTCCTAATACATATTCACAAAAATATTTAAATAAGTTGTGATATCATTGGCGCATGATACATACAATTCAGCTGAATATATTTTACATTCGTAAAATAAAATAGTTTGTGAGGTATATACTGTACATTTAGTACGAAGTCATAAAAGAACTTAGGTAAAATAACATTCATTGCAATATATCTATCTTTAAATCGATATCACAATTCGCTTCTAATCATTTTCCTTTCGAGAACATTTTGTTCTTGATATAAATCTTCCACTTGATTGCTATTTATTTTGCTATCTAACTCAAGTGACCTAATATTTTTATAATATTTTCTATATTTTTTTCTGATAAGTTTTACTTTGTATTGATCCTCTCTGAGATCGATAGTGGAACTTAATATTAAGTGTATATCTTTAATGTGTGCCAACTTTAGTAAAATGACTTTTCTTTTATTCCTGGCACTTGTTCTTCCTACTATAGCAATATGCCTTATTAATTTTCGATAATCTCGAAGCAATTGTTGAATAATATCTAAACACAGCCAACGAGTTCGAGCGATACACGCATCTGGAATCGTACCGGCTCCAGACTGACAAATATTTACAAGCGCTTCAACATGCGAATCTTCGTCCAAATTTGCTAAAATAAAATTCACAAGATTCGGTATTGTAATTGACAAAGAAAATGGATACACCGTGCTATCCTCTTTTCTGAAACGAAAGAAACAAGGAAACTGTTACAGAATACAATACCAATAACAATTCAATTCTACTTACCTTTTGGCAGGAAAAAAAAGAATGGATGGGAATCGATTCATATTATACTCCCACGGTAAATCATTATTATCACCGTCTACTCTTACAAATAACAGATGATCCATTTTGTGTAAGTAATGAGCTACTGTTAAGTATACATAAAATATCGCGCTACAAAATGCACAATAAGGAGAGTGGTACATTATGACCACATCCTAAAAAAAATCATTAAATTTAATATCTCTTTTTATCTTATAACTTTAAAACATGTTTATTATCCCTCTTAGTTTACCTTCGTTGGATCTAATATAGTATCTAAGAATGTTTCAGTTGTTAATTCTGGTATGCATATATTTTGTACATTTTTCGTTTTACAACTAACTTTAGTTTTAAATTTTTGTACAAAACGTCTCGAATTATTAGAACGTAATGTACGTTGTAAAAAACCTTGAGTATAATTATTTATAAACTGTATAAGTGTATATCGATTAAAATCCTCCTGCATGACATATTGACTTTCATGCTAAAAGAAAAAATAACAAATTATTATATGTGACAATATGAAAATACATTCAAATACTTACAACAACATCTAATATAACAACAGCAGTTTTATCTTTCCTTTTTAAGAGGTCTATGCCCAGGCCTTCCGCAAAATAAAAATAATGTAAACTATCAATTGCTATTAATGTCAATGTTTTATTAATTGTACACACTGATTTTGTTAAATTTATATTTGGATATTCGAGATTATCTCGCGGAAATATAGGTTGATGATATCTGTTTCCAACTATCCATCTTTTACACTCAGATCTTAAATGTGCTTGTTTTATTGCGTCTGCAGATCGTACATCCTCTTCGTTTGCAGTAAATGCCGATATTTTGTATTTTTGACTGAAAAAATAAATATATTAGCTGATGAAATAATTACAATCAATTTCTTTTATACCTCTTAAATTTAAAGTTGTCTTCATACTTTACTATAGTAGGATCTTCATTACAACAAATTTCATATTTCTGTTGTGAATCATGTGTAGCTGAAACTTTGAAAATATCAACGCCTTCGCAAACGTGATTAAATTTATGACCATTCAGTTTACAAATAGACATTTCTTTGTTTGCGTTGCTGAATATATTCTTTTTACACAAAGAACATTTGTTCATTACAACATTAATACAGCAACTATCGTTAATCCATTTTTGAATTGAAGTGCTGGTAGTGAAATCATTCCTTTGATTACTGATTTCCTTCAAAAGTTTTGCACAAAATTTGTTTTGCTCCGAATGCCTCGCAATAGCAGTGCGACGCTTGAAACTGAGACGATTAATTATCTCTTTAGTTAAGATGTTATCTGCACAATTATAATATTGTAATCCAATTTCTCTGATCTAAAAAATCAATGTAATTGTTATTACATATTCTTTGAATATCGCGTTTGAGTCTATAATATTACATACCAGGTTAAAATTATAATTTTCAGAATGCAAAGGATTACGAGGAGTGAAGAGAAAAAGCACAGGTCCTTCTCTCAAATATGGTGCTAATGTTAGTGCTTTTACTCCAGGAGGTTGCAGCCACAGAACTGGTTGGTGAATAAAGCTGCTAATCCAATTTAATATGTTTTCGGAAGTCCATTCAGAGTCTTCTGGATACCTCTACACATTTGAATTCTCAAACTCATTTAATTGTGCTATATATGCAAATGTTTCTGCTTTATGTATCCAATGTATTTACCATTACTCAAGTATAAGACTTTTGTTTTATGTACTTACTAGAGACTTGCTCCACATAAATAAATTTGCAGATGGAAGTTTATAAATATTATAGTCCGTTTCACTAGATAGTGCACTAGTGACAATAGCAAAAACCAATTCTCTATTAGGATCCTCTTCTAATGTTCGTAAAGCAGCCTTATAAAATTCTTTGTAACCAGGAGTTTTATCTAATCGAGTGAAATTAAAATAACCTACTACTACAATCTGCAATAATAATAACGAACAATTCATCTTTTTATAAAAATATACGTCCAAATTGTAGATTGTAGATCGTATGAATCATTTATTTATACTTACATCATAATTTACACGTAAATCTGTTAATTGTTCTTTATGTGTTATCCTAATAATTGGATTCATAACTGTATTAAGAAATTTTATCATATATGGCCATGTACGTATACCTCTGTATTCTATACCAGAATCTCTCGAAGGATAGAGCATTAGCACTGGGTAGCTTTGTATTTTGTTATATTGAGCTTTACATTCTGAATTTGGATGCCAACAATTAATAGCAGCAAAAAAAATCTAAAAGTCATAAAAATATCTTGGTTTTGTTATGTGATTAAAAGAAGTACTTGTGAACATATATTTGGTACCTGTGAATGATAATATTGAGCAACTGTTTCAAATTCTTGGCGTACAGCTTGGCTTTCTGCGTCCCACGGAGCATAATACATAACAAAACTGAAGTCTGCTTCCGTAACTCTTTCTATCATAGCTCCTAAATGTCCTTTATAAAAATCCAAGACGATTGAACTTTGATTGAAAAATGGTTTAGCTAATGGAGGTTTTGATACTTTGGGAGAACTGCAATAAAAATAATAACTATATAATACAACATACAAAATAATAAAAATACATAATACTATCAGACAGAAGTATGCTTTTATTACCAATACGGTACTTTCAAATTACCGCACATTATCAAAATGTAAAGTTTCAGTGCGACAGCAACATCACATTGAATGTTAATAAATTTTTAACTAGAAAATCGTTATAACCTAAAACTTACGAACTATGAAGAGCAGCTAAGATGGTAAAAATAATTGCAAGGAAAAAACGAATGATTTTCCTGGCATATGAAAACATCTTGTTGGCTAGTCTCTCTTTTATCGCGATCTTCTGATGCGACTCTTTGGCCACGTCGTTACTTCCTGAGTCCGATGTAGTCGTGTGCAAGTTATCACCATTTCTAGGCCTGCTCGCTTCAACCTCTTCTTTCAACATTATCCGTCCAAACCAAAAGGAAATTAAAAGGAAGAAGATACCACACGCTAAAGCTTCATCACACGTTCGTTGTTTACTCCGGTGCTGCCGGTCCAAATACTGCTTATTTAATTAAAACTAATTAGCCGGGATTTTCACAGATTTCTGTCGAGCCACCTGTATTTTTGCAAACCGGAAACAGCTGACCGCTTGTCAACATATCGTCAATGCACGATTTGAAAATGATTATAATTTAAAATAAAATGAAAGAGATTGTATCATTATAATGGAAGATTAACTAATGATATAAATAAAACATTTGAAAAAGCGGAATAAAGCATCAAAAGATTCATACATAATTAATGCATAAGAATAATGTTTTCATTAAACACATGAGTATATCCTATACTAATGAAAAGTCTGCAATGAAAAGTGTATTAATTTTCTTACCAAACAGACTTTATAAAGAAAAGCCTGGCTACATGTTTGGTAAAGTAGTATATGATGATAATACAGGAGTAAAAAAGTTTTATGTCATCGGTGTATGTAAAGTAGACAATTTAGAAACAATTAAATGCGTTAGTATAATTGGATATTACTTTGGTACAGAATACAAACGAGGATATGTGGATAAGAAATATTTAGATTGGATTAATGTGTGCTTGCATCCTACATTTTCCTCTAAAGACAATATCTATGACTACAGTTTGAGAAATATTATTGTGAATAATAAAAAAATTTCTACCTTACACTGTCATACAGTCATTACAGTGTATGATCAGTCTGTATTCAGAGAAACAGAATTATTTGCTCAAAAAGCAATATCCGGAGACCACTTTTATGAGTTAATGAAAATCATACAAAATAAGCAAGTTGAAAAAGAAATACAGAAAAAAGGGAAATGTACTTATATAAAGGAAACGCTGCTTGTGTATCATATGTTTGTATACTTTTATCCAGTTCTTTTTCTTGCCAAAATTACCAACAAATTACTACCAGTTTTAAAATATTCTTTTCTTGGCTTACATGTTAATGGATGGTTGAAGAATGTTAAATGGATGTTAATCACCGTGATAAAGAACAAAAGATTTACTTTAAAAACTGGCAACTATGTTTTTGCATTAATAATAGACATGTTACTGGGAATTTCTGTATTGCAATTGTTGTTGCACAACTTTGAATATATATCTCCATCTCAAATACTTTTGGATAATGCGGAGGTAATGTACATTAAAAATTACGTGAAATTAATAATAAATTAAATGTAACTATATGTTAAATATTTTATAGAAAGTAGTAACGTTTCTGAAAGATTTAATCAACTGGCTAATGGGTGTACCAGCTGGCTTAAAATTAAATCATGCCTTAAATAATATGCTTGGAAAATTTTTTTTGTACCATATACATATGTGGTGGACATTCTTAATATTTATGAAACCTGTGATGGATTTTACATTCGAAGTATTGGTATTGTTTGGAAAGCTTGGCATTACATTTCAAATAGCAATAGCAGCTGATCTTTTAGCACTTGTCAGTTTTCATGCTTATTGTATTTATGTATATGCTGCAAGGTATTAAATACATAAGTTACAGAAACTGCAAAAATGCGATCAGATAATAACTTAATCTTTTCAACAGGCTTTTCAACATTCAGTTAAGAGGTATTACTGCTTTGTTTCGATTATTTTTGGGTAAGAAGAAAAATCCATTGAGAGAAAGAATCGATTCTTGCCAATATCAACCTGATCAGCTATTTGTTGGAACTTTATTGTTTACTATTCTGCTATTCCTTATGCCAACAACTTGGGTTTATTATGTGGTTTTTACTATGGTACATAGATAATTATACTATATAATAATTGTACTATATAATATAGATAATTATATTATATACATACATATATATATACATATATACATATATATATGTATATATATATAATGGATTATGACTATGATTGTTATTTAATAATTAATAGGTTCATTTTACAGCTCAGATTGGTATTAATTAGCTTTGGAGGTTTGTTGACAAGAATGAAGTTTTATCTTCAAGTTATGCCTGTATATGCGTTTTTTAAGTGGTTATTCCATTCTTATAGCACATGCAGTAAGCAAATGTTATTGATTTATAATTGATTTATAATTGGATCACTTACAAATTATATAATTTATATACATTCTAGGTGTTGTTAATATTGAAGTACATTCATATAAAACAGAAGGGCCAATAGTATTAATAATGACAATGGTTATAGCATCATGGCATTATACATGGGACAAGTGTATACCAGATACAATTAATCGTCATCCACCCATAGAATGGAATAAAATAATAAATAATATAATATGGGGTGAATTACTTTATCCATTATAAATATTTACTTATGGTTTTATTTAATAAAGAACATTCATTTATACATGTTACATTTAATTATTAAATAAACATTTTCAACTACATTATATTCCATTATATAATTCAATTTCATTTTACATTTTTCTGTTTTCCATATATTAGTTCGATGACTGACGGATCCATATTTTTCATCATAGCCTCATCCAAATCATTTTCTTCCCTCAAGATACCAAAGTACATGAAAAAAACAGCTAAGCTTAAAGCTATAATTGTTGGTTGAAAAAATGGTTTATTTCTCGCTTCTGCACTTGTATATCTAGCAGAAAGTTTTGCTGCTTTAGATGTTGAAAATTTATAAGGTTTATCATAATCATCAACATCATCATCATTTTTTGTTTTATTTTTCTCTGAACTGGCACTATATTTTAAAACGGAACATATTTGAGGAAAAGAAAGCCTAAAACAATTAAGTTTTTATTATAATTTTAAAATATTTAAATGATCTACCTAGCCTTCTCTAGTATACATAATTTAATGTTGTAGTACAAAAAAAAGGAAGTACTATATATTTAAACATACCTTTTTTCTAACAATGATTTATTATTTTTAAGTTGTAAAGCACTTTCAATCAATTTCGAACGCATTATTATTAAAAATAAAAATTGCACAATTTGTGTATCAAATTTCTAAGTTTTAATATGTTAAAAAAACACCAAATGTTGTATATATATTCTATTTGGTATTACTGCTGTTCTCCTATATTTTATTTTGTGAAGGACAAACACTGATTAAAAGATTTTTTATAAATATTATTATTTCGATGCTCTTATATTATTCATTGTTGTTTAATAAGTTGTGTGAATAGATGTGTTCACACATGTATACAACGGTAATTAAGTTTAGAATTCTTATTTGCTATTAATTAGAAAAATATTATTAATACTCTAAATGTTGCAATTTTATAAGCTTAAAATTATATTTATACAGAGTATCTAAGTGAACAACAGAATGGAATTTGATAGTACGTCAAAATTTGGGGTTAGGAGTTCAAAATTGCGTAAACGAACGAAGAAAGTGTATGAATCTAAAGGTAAATATTCAATAAATCTTATTTATATTTTTACACTATATATACAGTTCATTTAAAAATTTGTATAATACAAGTTTATCTTTAATTTATCATTTACAGAAATTACAAGTAAAATAGATAAAACTATTACCTCAGAATCTGATACTAATCAAATGGAAGAAGTAAATAAGCAGGAGTTAAAATATACAAGACAAAAAAGAAAAAGAAAGATTTCAAATAATAATAACAATAATGATACTAATAAAGGTACAATTAAAGACAATGATGAGGAAAATGTTTTTGATGAAATAAAAGAAAACCAGGATAAAAAAGATGAGAAAAAGACAAAGTAAATATAACTTTATATGTATATTTACATTCTGATTGTTTTGTAGCTTATGTAAGTTACATGTATATAAATATAAACTTTTTGTTAGTAGTATACGCACAAGAACTAACTTAAATGATACAGAAAAGATTCACAAAAATGACGAAAAAAAGGTTCGGACAAAACAGCCTTCTAGGAGACAATTGAAAAGAGAAAAAGCTGAGAAAGAAGAGAATGAAAAAAGAATGACCAATAGAGTGGAAGTAATGAAGAAAGGACTTAATTATGTTTCGAAGGTGTTTTAAAGATTTCTTTTATAATATTACTTTATTACTTAAAATGTAGATGTTCGAGAACAAGGAACAGTTTCTAATTTTTTCTATGATAACATCATTTACAGTGGAAACATGCACGATCTCAATGGAAATTTGAAAAATTAAGGCAAATTTGGTTAATTGACAATTTACTCGATGAAACTTCTATACCAAATGACATTTTTCCAACAGTTTTGGAATATTTTGAAGGGTGTAAAGGAATGGCTAGAGAACAACTTTTAAAAAAAGGCATGGATATTATAAGGAAGGTAGAAGAGAACGAAGAAAACAAAGACGAAATAGAATCTATTGCTTATCAAAGGGCAAGGGAACTTCTACAAGCTTTACCTACAGAAACTTAATTAATTTGCAATTGTACTTAAAATTTATCAACATTTAACAAAATGAAGCATTCTTTTATACGTTGCTAATTATTGTCTTTTCATTCATAAAATGGTATCAAATTTTTGTAAGTAATTAAATTTATCTGTTTATTATGTTAAAAATAATTTATTTGACAATTTTATATATATATATATCATATATATCATATATATGAAGTTTATAAAGTTAATGATATATATAAATAAAAAATTATATTGTACTATACACTTATTACTATATGATATACAAATATCTCAATAACTACAAATACTCCATAAGAAAATTACACTTAAAGTAAATTACATTATTCTGAATACTTGTCTACAAATTGTTTAAGTTTATCTACATCTTGAAGACCAACAATTCTATCTAACACTTTCCCATCCTTCATTGCAATCAGAACTGGAACGGAACCAACCTATACATAACATTAATTTCTATTATTTTCATTACTTCAAAATAAATGAACAACTTAGAAAGATCAAAAATTATGTAACCTCATAATCCAAAGCAAGATCACTATTTTCATCGATATCAACCTTCGCCAACAGAACTTTCCCTTGTTTTTCTGCAATTACCGATTCTATGCGAGGAGTGAGCATCCGACATGGATTACACCACCTACGAATCAAATTGCATTTGACACATTCTGAAAATCATTTGACAGTATGACTTTTACGTACGTTGCGAAAAAGTCGACGATAACAGGCACTTTGGAGTTCTTAACGCGATCATTGAAATCTTTCGGATCTTGAACTTTGAAAGCTGTTGAGACCGCTTGTTCTCGAGCCGGTGCATTCGCAAAAGCCTTGCTTCCTAAAGCGGTACGTACAGTTCTCAAGCTAGTTCGGAACATTTTAATATTTTGTTGTGGAATAATCTACAATATGAATATGTAAGAGATGTATAGTAATCGCGAATAAATTCTAAAACGCAATAACAATTTGTTTAGTTCTAACCTAAATTTTCGTTTGAAAGACTATATCATACTGTGGGCTGTACCAGGTTAAGTACAGAATAACCAACAACGCAAAAATAAATTTTCTACATATTATCTTTAGAGATAATATGTATATAATGTATAGTATGTATGCTACGATTTTTCATGGTCTGACAGAAAATGTTTCGGACAAAAGTTAATCTGTTTTTGGTGGGCTACAAACTGCAATATCAAAAATTCTTTCCAAATTTTTTTTTCAATAAAAAAAATCAAGGTCACCTTGATTTTCTGTATTTTTGCTTTTACCATGTATACTGATATTCAGGAAAATTTGATTGCATTGTGATCTTGAGGTGACCTTGAACTGAAGAATGCGAGCTCGGATAATGCGAATTCAAGTTACATGAAGTTCATCATGACAGCATTAAACACTAATTTACTTTCGCGGCTTAACTACGTTTACAAGAAAATGAACAGGATTTAAACACCTATCATAACAGAATACATGAACATAGCTTTAGGTATGTAAAAACTAAGTTCCGTTTGGTAAAAATAAAGTTTAACAATAATTCTTTTGTTAAATTTCGTAAATTTCTAACTTTAAGATCATCTCAAGGTTATGATTTCTATGAAAGGAATTTGTCTTAATATCGTCTACAACATAGTAACGAAATGCTATTTAAACGAAAATACATGATACTATTTAAAAAAATCAAGCTCAACCTTGATTTTCTATCGAAAAAATTTTTTAGAGAAATTTTTTATATTGCAGTTTGTAGTCCACCAAAAACAGATTATCTTTTTCTCGAAACATTCTTTTGTAACATAAAACTTTTCCATATTTATACATTAATAACATACAGTATAATTTTATCTCGTGGAATAATATATAATTAATATGCCATTTAGTGCTTTCAAATATAAATATAATTGAATATTCGAAAACAGTGACTTTACAAAAAATAATATATTTTAAAGAAAATAAAAAATTTAAAAAAACCGCATTGATTGGTAATATATTAAAAAGTGTTGGATTTCGTTTAAAAAAATATGAATGATTAATCAAATTTTTTTGTTATGAACATGTATCGTTTACAATAGTGTAACATTGTTTTGAGAAGTAGTTTTTTTATACGAGTAAGATAAATATTTGTAAGTATATATGTAAGAAACTCATTTAGCTGAAAAATGAATTATTTAAACTATATTCTGATAATCTTATTATTTATAATGGAACTTGATATTTGATAATCTTGATATTGATAATCTTATTATTATAATGGAACCTAATGGAACAGTAATTAAATTTTAATAAATTACATATTATTTTAATTGTATTCTGATAATCTTATTATTTATAATTAGATTTGATACAATAATGAAATTTTCTGATGAAATTGAATATAATAATGAAAAGTTCTGAAGCTTTTTAAAATCTCTTTAAAAAAAGAAAGTTTCCAAAAATTAATATTTTTCTATTTTATAAACATTTTTCAAGATAGAAGAAAAATGCAAAATATTTGTATGGAAGCCATAATTCTAAGCAAGGATAATACTTTGGAAACACTTGATATTTTAGAAATTATTAAAACACTTCTTGTTTCATTTAATACTTTTTCTTCATTTTTCAATGCGTAGAAAATATAGTCATATGAAACAAATAATAATTTATGATATTGCTATTTCTTTTATCCTACCTTTTTTTCCTAAAAAAATTGTCTATGAAAATGCAGTTAGATTATTTATTTATTTCTGATATCATGAGTTATTTTGCTAAGAACTTACTCTCATTTTTAGATCACGTTTAGATCTCAATCATGTAATGTACTAATGCACGCAGATGTTATGATACTGAAATACCTAATAACGACATATAATTGTTGTCCATGTCAAAGTATAAAATAATACTTGCACTGCATCAAGTCTGTTGTCGACAGAATCTTCAGTGACTGTTTGTAATTTTTTTAAAATTACGAATTAAATTGCCAATTTAAATTCATTTAAATACGTAGTGGAAAGAATGCAGCTGATGCTTGCAATGTGAATATTTCTTAAAGATTTATACGTACAAGAGGATAAATTCGATTATGATAAAATAGAATTTGAGTAATAATGCTTTTCCCGAGTGCAAGTAAGAAGTAATTTTAGTAAGAAGTTTTCGAAGTAATTAGTTTAAAACATCGACGATTATTTACAATCGATAAATCTACTGTATCCAGCAACACGTTCTCTATTCATTGCCATTTATTATTGGATTCGCGACTAATGATGCAACGACAACGAGTAGATAAGAAGATATCGCGTGTTCTCACCTGATGAACGATGCATTGACTTAATTATCGAATTTCACGCCTGGATTGACATAACGAGCATAGAACACGAATGTTGGTCATAGAAGTTTCTACTGTATAGCGTGGTCTTAAATTAAAGCATCAAGTAGCGGCACCGATTGATGCTGTGACATTCAGGCTCGGTTGGCAATATTCTACGTTTTTGAATAGCGATTAAATCAAGGCTGAGCTATACTTTATACGATTCTAATTAAGGTTTCAGTTCCTTATTGTACACTTTGAATTGCCTTGTACTAGAAGTCATTAAAGTTGCTTGAACACTTAGCCTCCAACCAAGAATAAATTCTGCTTTACAAAGTGCCATATTAAGTAAATCATATTCAGGATATTTTTACAAAAAAAAGCTTCTTTTGTTTTTCCTAAAGTTTTCCTGCACGCACGTTTATTGATAACTGAATAATTTTTGTTAAAATAAGAATAATCAGAATTACATGAGTTACGTTTGGTTTAATGGATTTAAAAATGAGTGTCCATTCTTCTAGTTTGAAGCAAAAGAATGAAAAGATCTTGATTATGATTATGTGGCTATGGCGTGAACCAAAATGAAATGAAAATCTTGATTATTAAAATAAAATAACAACGACGATACTTTTAATCCGAAATATTGTTTTTTTAACATTTTTCAGCCTTTATTATGTTATAGTCTGTATTACGTTAAAATTTTGTCAATTTGTCAATTAGAATTTCGAGGAAAATACATTTAAAGAAGAAATCCAAAGAAGAAATTTCCACAGTCTCAATATACTTGTTTACATTAATCTCTCTTTTTAATGAGTTAAAACCAGAAACCAGGACACTTGAACAATGAATGTTACGCAAGAGAGAAAAATATACCTGTTACTTCAAACATCTATAATTAAGTTAATTTTGCGAAATCAAACAAATTCTTCTGCATACATCTTTTCAAACACGTACACTGTGAAGAAAGAAATTAATTTTCTGTAATTTCTAGACCAGGATACCTTCTTAAGAAGTGATTTCGAAATTTTTGAGAATTTCGCATTTCAGAGAAGTTGAATGCTATCTTTTGCTTTGGTCAGCAGTAGCAATCTGCAAATAATGATTATTTGATATCCTGTTATTTCATAGGCATTTTCGTTTGGCAATGTTTTTTCAAGTTATTCTTTACCATAATCGAATTGAAATTGAAAGCTTGTATATTGGACTAACGGGAAAAGAGCCTGCAAAAACTTGGACGAGAGGAATTATTAATAGGGGAGGAATATAACTAAATTGGAAGAATTTTCTAAAAAAAAAATTCAACAAAGAACTCCACAAAAAAGAAAAAAGGAAATATCAGCGATCAAGAAAGAAGTTTTAACAATAAAAACGTATAAGATGTAAAAACAGAAATTGCAGCAATAAAGAAATAACAAGAATACCAAAAACGAAATTGTAACAACAAAAGGAGTACAAAGATACTTAAAAGAAAAGAGGAATTTCAACAATAAGAAATTATAGAAAGAAATTTGTGACAATGAAAAAGGAAAAATAAATTTATACAATTGATATGATTCGTGAATTTTATAATTTTTACAATCTGTAAATCGAACAATAAGTGCTTTGATTTGAAAAATGAAAATTTTCATACCGTGCAAACACGATTGACAAGTGAAACTAGATCAGATTGATTTCCTGACTTTGACTGGAGGATGATTCATTGCCGGTAATTTTGTAGTGATTGTTACGTAAAATGAAAATCCATTACGTCATCCGTGTTTGCTCGCGCTGTTTGAGAGGGCGTACTCAGGAAAATAATAGATTTTCTCCATGGGAAAGCCTTTATTCATGGATCAGTACGATTCAACAAGAAGTAGACAATTGTTCGCTCCTTTTACATTGAAACGAAGTGGCGACACACTTTCGATTACTTATCTATTTCACTGAACAAGATGTCTCATCAGCCACATCTTTAACCACTTGCGCTGGCAATTGATTGCGGACCATAATGAGTGACCAAACCGTACACAATAATTCGTCGCTTTCTTTTTGAACTCGTCTGATATCGAACTAATATGATATCACTGGATAGAAATTATTGAGAAGTAATAACTTTATTATTTGTTTCGCCTAAGTTATAATTAAATAAACTTAAAAACTGAGAAAATATTGCAATTTTGGGACAAAAAATTCACGACGTGCGTGGCACGTCATTCCAGCGCAAGAGGTTAACCACTTGCTGGCAATTGATTGCGGACCATAACGAGTGGCCGAACCGTATACAAAAATTCGTCGCTTTCTTTTTGAATTCGTCGGTACGATATCACTGGATAGAAATTATTGAGAAGTAATAAATTTATTATTTGTTTTGCCTAAGTTATAATTAAATAAAGTTAAAAACTGAGAAAATATTGCAATTTTGGGACAAAAAATTCTCGTGTGTGGCACTCCATTCCAGCGCAAGAGGTTAAAGCGATGTGTGTGATAATAAAAATAAAAGTTTGGGTCCTCCGGGCAGTTAATAAATTTCTGGATGCTCAACGAAATTCGTCGATACAATTTTCAAATAAGTTAACAATAAGGATCAGTTAAGGAAGAGGAGGATATTTGATTGAAATGAAGGAAGTTACACAAGCGAAGCATTGTTGATCTATGACGCAAGCCATTATGTTCGAGACAGATGGTTTCTTTTAAACAACATGACCAACTTTTATCTTCAAGGTCTTGGCTGTCTTCGTCTCCGGAACACCTTTTTCTTGCGCGACAACGCCGTCGTTCCTAAGTAGATAATTTTTTTTACAAACAGCCGCACACGTACCGATCTTGCCAAGAGACAACACCTTCGTGTTTCTACTTATTGCGTAAAAGTATCAAGCCATTTCCTTATAGAGCAACAGACGACTAGTGCAGTGAAAATATACTATATCACGGTAGAGCGATCTCCTTTAAAGTGCACTCACGCAAATCAAGGCTACGAGATGATTTTTCTTTCGTTCTTTTTTCTTTCTGTTTCGATATCTATGATTCTCCATATTTATGTGCAGTTTCATATCGACGATTCCCAGAGGAAATTTCTGAGAAAAATATCGTGAATTCACGAATGATTATCAATTTACGAAGTGGAACAACATAATGGATCCTCCCATTAACACACGACTAAGTTTTTCAAGTTGAGTAATTTCAAGAATTAAGTAACTTTCAAGTTAAGTAATTTCAAGACTTGTAACTGGCCACACAAAACTCACCGATCAAAAAACATCTCTTCAAAAAAGAAGATCCCTCCCAAAGATTTGTGCAAAGTTCAACCAGTGCAAAAATACATCATGAATAGATATCCACTAAACATAAGTCTTTCCCTAAATAACAAATCTAAAGAATAAAGAATCGATCTTAAAACTGATACACTCTAACCACCTAAAACAATCTAACTTGTACAATAAATTGTAAGATTTCGTTTCAAGTCGCTATAATAATCACCGCAAGAGGTTGATGCGACTCTAAATAATGAAAATAAAAAGATGGACAATAATTTTAGCACATCAAGTTGAATCGAGAAAATTAAAGAAAATTAAGCACAAAAAGGAGGAAAGAAAATACTGCGGTTATTACAACTGTCGATGATTCATTATTTCAGACAAACAGCTGTACCTTTCATCTTGTCCCTTTAATCGAGGGTTCGAAAATGAGTTTTCGGAGATGGAGTCGGAATATGAATTGAAAGACTATTACCGGTTCACGGAGACGTTGGTACATTTCCCTCGTCGGTCGATTGAAATGAAATCTATTGCTGAATTGCCAGGAGCAGGTGGCAGGAATAGGAAACTCCGGAAAAAAAAAAATAAAAAAAAACAGAACGCCGGGGGTTCTGAATGCCCCTGTAATCGCAGATTGCGAGAAGGGTCGGGGGGATCTAGTTGAACTACTACGACGTTGAAGTAGGAAAATAAAGGGAGAACCGTTGGTCGTTATGGTAACCGTCGATCTACGATTTCATCTGGCCGACATCATGCTGACTAGAATAGGTGACCCACTGCTCCCGAGGAAATGTGTTTTAGGTTCCATGTAGAGTCCCTTACGTACCAAGGTATTTCAATCATCAATGCTTTAATGAAGTTATCTTGATTAATTTACAGACACGTTGATTCCGGGTTCGTTGAACCTTCTGTCAACTGGCAATACAACGTTCGACAGAAATTAATTTCTGATGGCAGTAATTATGTCTTATTATCTGTCCGTGTGCGACTGGAGCAGTGAAAGACGTGACTTGACACGAGATGAGCGAGAAAGTGTAGCGAGGACGAAGGAAACAAAATCGACAGAGAGTAATATAAATATATTATAAAATATAAAATATAAAATAGATGTAAGTAATATAATAAAATATGAAATATAAATGTATTATATATTATAATATAAATATATTATAAAATATAAAATATAAAATAGATGTAAGTAATATAATAAAATATGAAATATAAATGTATTATATATTATAATATAAATATATTATAAAATATAAAATATAAAATAGATGTAAGTAATATAATAAAATATGAAATATAAATGTATTATATATTATAATATAAATATATTATAAAATATAAAATAGATGTAAGTAATATAATAAAATATGAACTATAAATATATTATATATTATAATACAAACGTATTATAAAATATAAAATAGATGTGAGTAACAGTACGAAGAGTGTTAGTCAACGAGCTGAAGCATGAGAACAATGAAATAAGTTTAAATCTAAAAATTAAAAATTAATAACAAGGCAATTTTAACAAACAGGGTAAACGATACGTATCACATTTCGGTGATAAAAATTTTGTTCCACTTTGTCGCGTTAGAATACGAATCTCTATCCAAATTGAAACATCGTTCGATTTGAAAGGAACGAAGTGGGCGATCGATAGAGATTTTTTAATTCGTTTGCTCAAAGGCGTCGAGCTGTCTCAAAATTGGAGTTCACTGAACATTTCGCGCATGTTACGTAGCCTTCCATGAAACGTCGTTCAATTTCATTAAACCGCCTGCGTTCCCTCATGGAGCGTGAAAATCTTTGGAAGCGTTGAAACCTTTCCCTTTGGGCTCCGAGGTGGTAATGATGCAATCGCGGAGTTAACAACGTTTGCAAACGCGCTCGTTTACTGTATTATTCGCCGGTTGGTTGCCCGGTAATTCTCGACTAGCATTTTTGCTACGTGACAAAGGAAACGTTTCAGTAACCTCGTTCAAGGATAACAGTAACATCAGACAAAGCTGTTTTGCATATTTCCGCGATTGAAAGTAACATTTGAAAAAAAATCATTTTCTAAGCACTTTAAAAACTTTAGCTTTTGTAACTGTGAGAAACTAAATTGAAGGAGAACCAGAGGAATTCACGGTGAATTGCAGGAAAATTTAGAATGCAGCCTTCCATACAGAGAGTTAATAATACTCGTGATCGTTAATTGAGTGCGAAATGAGTTGAACTGCAAGTGAAAATGATTCTTACCCGAGGGCGTCAACCGTTCCAGTTTCTCTTTTCCCTTCTTTCCTCTAAGTTTACACGTACCTTTTTATGATCGACGATTATCAACAACGATCGACGATCGATTGTCACGAAAACTTTTTGTCACACAACGCGGTCAGATCGTCGGGTTAATTTCGCGTCGTGCTAACAGCATTACCGCGAAGCCTTCGCATCAGTTTCCGCGATGTGTGACACCACGACCTGAATTAGCACCCATCAGGAATGTCGGAGAAACGTTTTACGCCACCACTGCTGGCTGCAGAGTCGAAAACTACTGGGTGTCCAGAAAGCCTGTTTACAATTTTACAAATTTATTACAAAGGCAAATGAAAAGACAGATAAGTGGAAATTATTACAAAATGAGACGTATATGTTTAAGTTTTTTCTGCTATTAATTGCACGAAGCACGTCAAGACAGTACTCGATTTTTTGCCATGTTCGCTGTGGCATACCCTCATCAATGGTGGCAATGGCATCAGTGTAATCCTCTGTTTTGGATTAGTGATGTCCCTTATCTGTTCGATACACGATATCTTTAACATAATCCCATGCGGGTGTCCATAAAGTCTCTTTGCAATTTCAAAAATTTATTACATAGGCAATTGATGAGATATCTTCATCAGATTTGTTCTATGTACTCGGTGGTTTGTCGAGGTTTTTATCACATTGCATTTCAGGTACCCTGTTGATGAATAAGATACTGTTAAATGAATCCCTTACAAAATGGCTACTCCTCGAGAGAAGGCACAGTGTGTATCATGGTTTATTGAAACCAAATTGGATCTGCAGACTCGGCGAAACTTCAGAACTAAGTATGGAAGAGATCCACCGTCACGTCCATCGATTCGTGCATGGCACAAGAAATTTACGGAGACAGTGTTCGATAAAGGGAGGAGTGGACGATCGAAGAACATCTGAGGAAAACATCGATCGTGTAAGAAATCAAGTACCGTCTTGATGTGCTTTGTGCAACTAATGGTGCCCATATAGGGGTGTATTAAATAAGGCAGAAAAAACTTGAATATATACGTCTCATTTTGTAATAATTTCCACTTACCTGCATTTTCATTTGCCTTTGTAATAAATTTTTGAAATTGTAAAGAGACTTTATGGACACCCTGTATAACAACAGGATGTAATTTCGATACGTTGATTACTTTGAAATGTTACAACGATTAGTTTTAGAATTACAAAAGAAACGGCGCGAAACTAATGTTCGATAATATTCATTTTCAGAAAACTCTTCTTCCTTCTAGATAATTTTCATTAATGCGATGCAGACATAGCTTAACATAGAAGTACATTGGTATCACGTAACGTGAAATCATGCGGTATCACGTTTTGTGTGATAGTACGTGACATCATAGTTAGAATTTATTCGCATCACGTTATACATTGGAAACCGTTTAGCAATTATGACATTTTCTGTTATAATAATAGAAGGTGAAACCTCAGACGTAGAAAATTTTTGATTCAGATGAAATGAATTGCAAAGAAAGTACATTTAGGCGAAATATTACACGAATATATATAAATTTTTGCACGGAATGAACATGAAAATAATATAAAATATATAAAATATACAAAATATACAAAATATAAAAAATATAAAATATACAAAATATATAAAATATATGAAAAAAAGAGGATACACTGTTTCGTAGAACGATTAGCAGCCGTGAAAGAACAAAATTGAATGTTTTCTTACATTTTCTATGAATAATTCTCTTGTGTTCACGCGGTGTTAAAATTGTGAATTAACACGAAATTATGGTTTCTACACGTGACGAAATGGTGTGAGCAGCGGTCTGACGTGATTGTCAAATTTATATCAATAGAAACGTGTCCGTTCATACTTTTCGTCACGTAAATTCACGTAACGGCGCGTAATATCGCGTGACACGTGACAATAATGTGTTTCTAACTTTAATGTCTTTCATTTCTCTGAACCGTGTAATGTTGGTGATTAATATTTGCGACTGTGTTACTTTTTGTACACGTGGCTGTTGCTCCACACTCTTCCGCCTCTTTCGAACTAATGAAATTACGCACGAGTGAAGTTGACAGGAACCTGTAGAGGTCTTCCCAGCTCTTATAGGCTGTGATCGACACTCGAGAGACGTTGGAGAAGCTCAGCGGTTCGAAAACGGCGGAAGCACAATTCCATGCACGTTACTTTCACTCCAGCACGAATTGTTGCCCTAGTGAAAATCATTGGTCAACGATTTCACGGTTTTGGCTGCTTAAAATCAAAGGTAATCCGGTGCAGGACTGAAAGCAATGTTTGGTTTAAGGAGAGAACTTTTTACTCGATTAGATAATTCTATAAAACGATCAAGTACAGCGGCTTCCACTAATATTCAGATATTGAATGTTCAAACGTATTATAATTTTGTAGAAAAGAAAAATCATACGTCAATGAATCTGGACTTATTATAAAGCATGAAGCCTCCACCTTCGTTTTATTTTGAAATATTTTTACATTAACTGTCTTCTTTGCTATAAATTGTTAAAGTATCGTAAAAATATCGAAAAACTTTTCTGATAACTGAATCTATAATAGATTTGAAGATATCTTCTTTGCAACAAACTTCGAAGACTTCACACATGATTTTTTTTTTTCGTTATTTTATTGAATTTTAAATATTAGGCTTGAAACGACAAAAATTCAAGAAATCGTAACATTTTCGTTATTATATTCATTTTCGCTTGATGTTCAAAGTTTAATAAGTGAAAAAAAAAATTGTGCAGCAAATTTTGAGGGATCATATGTTTTTTTACATACTATGACAATTTATAGCATTTCCGGGAAAAAAATATCTTTATTTTGTCATCGTGCTGCGTCGTGTAAAGGCATTTTAGTATGAAATGAACGATGCATTTTGAAAGTAGAGCTTTAGAATTGTACGATTGGTTTAATATTGTATGATTTTAAAAAAAAATCATAGCAGTTTCAATACTTGTAGTGGTCAAATATTTAAGCGTTTGAATGTTAATGGGAAACAGAAGAGAGAGAGAGAGAGAGAGAGAGAAATCACTGTGTCAATCATTACACATTTTTCTTGTAGAGTGTTACATTATTTTGCAACACAGAAAACTATACTTACTTAATATTGTTTGTAACTCTAGCAATGCACTTTATTATGAAAAATATCAGAAATATATTCTGAAATGTTACAAATGTTACAAAACTGTATTTAGTGTATTTATAAGATATAGAATGTATTTTGAATAATATTATTTTTAATATATATTAAATATATTTGTACTTTTATACAATAATACATATTTATATATTTATTTATATATATTATTACATAATTATATATATTATTATTATATATTTTTAATAATGTTGCCAGAGTTACAAATGATATTTGTTTTCAAGATAGACATTAGCTTTTAATTATACCACATTTGATCTTTTCAAAATACCACATTTATAATCTTGAACATAGTTGTAACAAAATTAAATATCTATATGTGAGATTTGTACGAATCTTATGCGCAATTGAAAGTTAATCTATTTGTTGTCAGTAAAATTTGCAAATTTAACTATTCATCTTCCCATTATGCAACAGATATTCGTTTCCCACCATTCTGTCAATTTAAAACCAGGGGACAAATCAAGTTGAAACGATGAAGGACGAATTAAAGAATTAAAAACTCACGTTGAAAACTTCTTTTTTTAAATCTATAATTTTAGCTTCAGTTATATCAAAATTAGAAAGTTATGGAATATGACGAATTGCATGTGTAATAAAATTGATATTTAATACATTTTATTTCTATTTAATAATAGTTAATTCATTTGGAATTTTATTTTTAACCACTTGCGCTGGCAACTGGTTGCGGACCATAACGAGTGACCGAACCGTACACAATAATTCGTCGCTTTCTTTTTGAACTCGTTGGTAGAAATTATTGAGAAGTAATAAATTTATTATTTGTTTTGCCTGGGTTATACTTAAATGTACTTAAAAACTGAGAAAATATTGCAATGTACTTAAAAACTGAGAAAATATTGCAATTTTGAGACAAAGAATTCACGTCATTCCAGCGCAAGAGCTTATATGTTTATGTTAATTAAACATAAAATTAATGCTATTTCTTCAATTCTTCATATAAGAATTATATTAATAAGAGTAATTCTAACAACAA
This sequence comes from Tetragonisca angustula, assembly GCA_036937485.2. Classification (NCBI taxonomy): domain Eukaryota; kingdom Metazoa; phylum Arthropoda; class Insecta; order Hymenoptera; family Apidae; genus Tetragonisca; species Tetragonisca angustula. The sequence goes on along the minus strand of JAWNGG020000098.1, from coordinate 231,006 downwards.
AATCAAGATCACACGGAGGATTATATTTTATAATAATTAGACATGGATTTGCTTCTTCCTCTGGTTTATTTCATTTAATTAATTCAGTTTGTGGCAGACGCGCAACGGCTACAGCTCGGTATTATACAATATCCATTAGGTGAAAATCGATAACGATAAGGAAGCCGATCATCCGACGTTCGACTGATTTCAATCGAGTATATTTCTTTCCCGTACGTCTGACCTATTGATAGGAATGCTATCATTCCTTCAGCCTGCCTTCCTCCCCCGCGTTTCTAAACCACCTAGCTTCTCCTCCGGCTTTGATGGTGTTATTTTCATCCACGGCGTGCGGACAGAGAGAAACGAGAGAGAAAGAGAAGGTGAATTTTAGTAGGCCACTGGGAAACGGATGCGCAGGGCGCGGCCTTTGCCGATATGCTAGCTCGCGCACATTTATGCTCGTTAAATCAGCCTGACTTATTTCCCGCGCCACTTCCCATTTCACCCGTTTATGGGCTTGCATACTAGCCGTGGCAGAATCAGGTCCAACACCTGAACGATTCGTGGAATATTATTCATCGTCCTTCGGCTTCTATACCTGTGTTTCCTAACGTGAAATAAGAGACCAGTGGTCTTCGTTTACTTAGCGAAAAATTAGCATAACGTTGACTGAACGATTTTCGCGTGTCTCCAAGCTGTTAACACCAGCGCTACTAAATCCGTCAATACGATGGATCTCGCGTTTGCCATTTTTTACAATTGAGTACTTTTGTCGAAATTTAATGTAATTCATTTTCTACATGCAGGATGAAATCTTTTGTAGTGTAAGACAGAAAGTAGCGTAACCGGGAACGACAGAAGGAAAACATTGTTAGGTAACAAAGAATGGGATGTAAGTAATGAATAAATGAAAATATACATTTAGTAATTTAATAATTATACAATAATAATTTAATATTTAATACTTTAATAATAATATAATAATAATTTAATAATTATATATGTGATAAAGTGCTTCCGAAATCGTGGATCAACCTACATATCTCATTTACGATAGTATTACTTTTTTATTATTTATTTCATTACCATTTTTTTGTCATTTTGTATTATTATTATTATCTATTATTTAGTTAAACAAATGATAAATTTTTTACCTCTTAATAATTTCTATCCAGCGATGTCATACCGACGAGTTCAAAAAGAAAGCGACGAATTATTGTGTACGGTTCGGTCACTCGTTATGGTCCGCGAACCAGTTGCCAGCGCAAGGGGTTAAAATAAACATAAAAACGAAAGTTGCAAAGACAGAGATTCTGTCAGGGAAACTTTCCTACGATTTATGATAGCAATCTGACGCTAACCGGGGGTGAATCGTCATGTTTCGAGCTCGTCGAACTTTTAGTTTCGATACAGCAGTAGGAGCCGGAAGCTTAGTTGGAAAAGAATTGATCGATTGGCGAAGAACGAAGGAAGGCGTCGGTGGGAAAGTAATGTCTGAATAAATGATGGGCTGTCGCGTAAAAGTAAAATTTATCTCTATTGTCCGCGAGCAATTCGTCTTCTGTTTGCATGATACATTAGCCATCTGTGCTGTTTACATGCGTAAAGATTTAACTTTATTTCGGGCACGTTGCGCGAGCGTGTTTCCACGACTGAACGAATCCGAATTTTTAGCAATATTACGTTTTCTCTTTATGATCCTCGGCTACGTCGACGTGGCTCGAAGTGAAAGCTCCTACCGACGAAGGTTGCAGCTGATTGTGGCCGTGAATGTTTCGTGCTTGGAATTAGCAAACGGACGAGCGAGGAGGAAACGAGCAATGAGTAACAGGAATTAACGAATCAGGCGATGTGACACAACGATTCAATGAAAAAGCAAAGCCAGCACGGCCGATTGATATTAATGAAAATGAAGGAAAAAAGTGGGCCGTGACACGGAATTATCAGCCGCAGAGGATGTGAAATTACGTCGACGTAAAAACACGACAAGGCCACCGATTATTTTCAAGCCTACGGGCACTCGCTATGGCGTATATGTATTTATTCATCGCTCTGAATAATTAGTCAAGTCAATTTGCAGTACTGCCCACAATGTTCGTAACTACTTGCGCTGGCAACTGATTGCGGACCATAACGAGTGGCCAAACAACCGTGCACAATAATTCGTCGCTTTCTTTTTGAACTCGTCGGTATGATATCACTAAATTTATCATTTGTTTTGAGTTATACTTAAATATACTTAAAACTGAGAAAATATTGTAATTTTGGGCCAAAAAATTCTCGACGTGCGTGACACGTCATTCCAGCGCAAGAGGTTAACCTCTTGCGTTGGTAACTGATTGCGGACCATAACGAGTGACCAAACCGTACACAATAATTCGTCGCTTTCTTTTTGAACTCGTCGGTACGATATCACTAAATTTATCATTTGTTTTGCTCGGGTTATACTTAAATATACTTAAAACTGAGAAAATATTGCAATTTTGAAACAAAAAATTCTCGACGTGCGTGGCACGTCATTCTAACACAAGAGGTTAACCTCTTGCGCTGGCAAGTGATTGCGGACCATAACGAATGACCAAACCGTACACAATAAGTCGCTTTATTTTTGAACTCATCGGTATGATATCACTGGATAGAAATTATTGAAAAGTAATAAGTTTATTATTTGTTTTGCCTGCGTTATACTTAAATATATTTAAAACTGAGAAAATATTGCAATTTTGGGACAAAAAATTCTCGACGTGCGTGGCACGTCATTCCAGCGCAAGAGGTTAATGTATGAATTCTGGTAATTTTCCAGAAAGTTTGCCATTGCTTGACGTATTGGTAATAAATTATTTGCAAATGGCAAAAATTAGCAAGTTTACGTGCTACGACGCTCGTCAATATGCTCGAGACGTTGTTGATTTACAACTTGAAGAAAGACGGTAAAAATGTTATGTATTTGAAATGCTAAAGTGATTCATAGCGACTCGCCTTATGCATATATGTAGCTCTCGATTGGCGTATCGGTCAAATTATCAATTTTGACGTATCTTGGTGATTTGCCACTGTAGATGCAGAGAGAGAGAGAGAGAGAGAGAGAGAGAGAGAGAGAGAGAGAGAGAGAGAAAGAGAGAGAAAACTGACGCGACTGTGGATGAAACGAAATGACGAAAGACGTGCACGTTGAATCCTCACGATACTTAAGACATTAAGTTCTACAAAATCTCGAGAGGAGAATCTACGCAAACCTTGTGGTTTGTGTCTGGCGAAGGTTGCAGAGACGCAGACAGGCGTTGAGAAACACGTTAGAAGGAAATAACACGATGACTCTTAGCGCGTTTCCACTTGTTAGACAAATTTTCTGCATCTTTTCTATTAATTTAAAATTAAAAATTTACTAATATAGTTTTCATAAATAAATTAAATTATTATACATGTTAAATTATAATATGATATACATAAATTAAATAATATAAAACTAAGATTAATAACTCTATTCAACATGTATATATATATATATATATATTGAAATAACTAATAATAATAAATTTATTAAATTAATTAAATTAAATAATATATTTCAATATATAAAACTATATAAAATTATCCTTATAAACAATAAATTTATATATTCAGATAACAATATAAATAAATAATTTTCTATAATATTCTAAATTAAAATCTGAAACTAATTCTGATTGATTCAATTGAATAAAAAGGAATACGATTTAGATCAATAAATAATCTAATGATAAATATAAAATATAAAGGATATAATGAAATGAAAAAATTTAAATTTGTTTGATAGAAGATTAAATTTATTAATTTATAATCTTCAATTATTATCATAGTAATAAATAAAAATAAAAATATTAAAACTCCAAATGAAATTATTTGAGAAATTGAACGCATTATTGCTAATATTGAATAATTATTTATTGAAACCCGCGTAATAATTAAAATTGAATAAACATTCAATCTTGTAATAAATAATATAAAAATTATTCTATACATTATATTGATATTATTATAAATTCATTGACAAATTAATCATAATATTGATGATACAGGAATCAAATATAGAATTAATAAAAGTAATAAAATATCGGAGGACAATCATCACTTTACAATGTGTGATTCATAATTCCAACTGGTTAAACGAAGAAGGTTTCGATCTGAGAGAAACGCGAATTCTTTGTTCAGTGTTAAATGAATGTTGATAATCACAATGCATCGTTTTACTCATCAAAGTGACCGTTACCTGCTGAGTAAAGGGCAAACGTGCTAAATAATAATGGCCAACTAATAAGATAATAGAAGATAATAGAAGATAATAGAATAATAGAAACTCAGCTGCACATATTACGCGAGAAGGGAGGAGTGTCGATTAAAGATACATTCTTACACGTCCGTTGAATACTTCCAAGCGCTGAAAATGGCGCAGTATCTACTAGCCAACTGCGATTAAATCCTATCAGCAATATTAATAAGCTGCCAATTAGCATAAATTTGTAATTCCGACCCTCTTGTTAGTTTAGTCCTCTGCATGTTAATGCGACATCCGGATACTCGAGATACATTTGATAGTTCCTAATCGTTTCTCTTCGCTGCGAGTGCTATTTCAATGCTGCAGTTTGAAGCGAGAGTTAGGTAAGACCGTGTACTTGTAATGTTTAAAAATATTTGTACATTAGAGTACTTAGTGGAGTGAGAATAATTTTATCACTAAGATACTAATTACCAACACGTTGGACCAAATTCGAAACACAGAATGCGAATCCAGCGGAAAAATAATATTTGGTTGGCCAAGAATTTTTTGGAGAGAAACAAAATTTTATTAGACAGTATATCGATCATTTTGTTCGATTACCTTTTGGACAACTTTATGATTTCTCGTTCAAAACAGTTTTTATCTTTTTCGACAAACAACAGTTTCAAGAACGTAGTTTCAAGGTTTCTTTACCGTACACGTTAGATAATTTTTCGCGAGCTTGCACAGCAATTTTTCTTCTTTTTACAAGTGATGCAAAATATTCCTTTTTGATTTTCCATTTCGAATCTCCTTTTTCTGAAACAAGTTTGAACAATCAGTTTACAAAATGTAAACTAAAACTAAATATACATGAAAGTAAAATAAATTTGTGGTTTAAAATGAAATTACACTTTAAGATGTATGCTTATCCAATCTAATCCTAACCGAATACATACTTCGAAGACTTGATCTTGAACGTTTAAACGAATGCGTTGACAAACGTTCGAGGATCGAAATGAAAACAGTTCGCCGCGATATTCGTCAAAGCAGCTACCATTAGTTTCGCTAAGAGCTCAATGAACGATGAAACGAAAAAACTTTTGATCGCTAGGCATGACGGCGTCGTTGAATTAACGAGCACGCCAATAGCATCTAGTCTGCCAGTGACTCGTGAAGGATTATTTGGTTTACTTTGGATGGCTGCCTTGTAAATAAGTCTGAAATGTAATGCAAAAATAAGATCGTGACAGACTTCGCAATAAAAGTCAAAAATATTTTAGCCTTTCGTGCTTAGACGAGAAATCATGTTACGTAGAGAATCTGAAATATGTGTTAGAAATATCTGAAAGCGATTTTCCAAAGAGGATCTTGGAAACCTGGTTGTGAAACTTCACTTGACAGTCAACAGACGTTCGATTAATAGCATTCTTGTAATAGTCATACCAATGAATTACAAAAGACGAATCGCAGCAGTGTATTATATAATTGTAAAAACGTGGCGAATATCTCAAGATTCTACACTGAATGAAAACAATGAATGAGATGGAAGCGTCTGGATGACCATGATGTTGAAATAGCCGACAGCCATTATAGATAGAACTTCCAGTGCACACGTACTTTATTACTGTTATAACATTATGTTATACATCACATGATCGTGAGTCAACAGTTATGCCTCGTTCGTCGTCGTTCTAATGGCCAATAAAACTGTCCTCCATAGATGTTTTGTTACAGGTGGCCTCTGAGATCTGCCTAATTTTCGTTCACCGCTGACCAACGTTTGAAAGTTGAGTAGAATTTTCATTTCTTGAAGTTACAAGTATCTGATTCCTTTAATCGTAACTTTAAGCGAGTGTAACGTCTTTCTGATAGTTTTTGCTCTTCGTTGTACGTACAGTATGAAATGCACGTTGACAAGATACTGGTTGGAGCGATAGAAAATTCATGTCGCGAGCCATACACGTGCTCGTCGATTCTATAGTCTTGATGAATTTTTATAGATACTTGAACGATTGCCAAACCATCATTCTACTCCTTTCACGTGTCGCGCGCCTCAAAAATACGACACGCATCACCCATTCATTGACTCGTAAAACCGTCGATCGTATATCACTAGCCGACACGAACTATTTTTGAGCGTTACACGATTTGATATTTTTTATCAAAAGCGTGTTCTATTTGATACAAAATATTAATTCATATATGTATAGATGAAACAATTGTAAAATAATCAATTTGAAACAATCAGAATTTAATCTCTTGCGCTGGCAACTGATTGCGGACCATAACGAGTGACCAAATCGTCTTCTTTTCGAATTCATCGGTATATCACTGGATAGAAATTACTAACAAGCAATAAATTTATTATTTGTTTTGCCTGGGTTATGTTTCGATATATTTAAAACTGAGAAAATATTGCAATTTTGGGCCGAATATTCTCGACGTGCGTGGCAAGAGGTTAACCTCTTGCCAACTGATTGCGGACCATAACGAGTGACCAAACCGTACACAATAATTCGTCGCTTTCTTTTTGAACTCGTCGGTATGATATCGCTGAATAGAAATTATTTATTTTGCCTATTTTGTTTTACTTAAATATATTTAAAACTCAGAAAATATTGCAAATTCTAAATTTAGGACAAGAAATTCTATAAACATAAAATATAATTTTTCTAATTTTCTAATTTTCTAATTTTAGTCACGATAATAGTATCTTGGAACAAGATGGATATTAGATCTCAATTTGTTATTCATTGTGCTACATCGTTGATTTACTTCTATTGAGATCAATGGATCCCACGCAACAAAAAAATGAATCCACTTGGGTCACTTGGACGACATCGTCGACACCGTGACAAAATATTTCTGGCCGACGCTTCTATTTTGAAATCGATAACGCAGTTTGTAAAACACGAGTACAATTCACTGTCCTCTGCATACGGTGAATTATAAATTCCGTTCGACTCGTTTTTTAATCAGCGACCTTCCTTAGCAAGAAAGAAAACGAGTTCAACGGAATTCTGCGCGGCGCAATTCAGGGGGGCCAATTCGAAGGAGCAACCGTTGAATCGATTTTTCGGGGATCATCCCGGGCAAGATAAAGCGAAGCGTAACAGCCTTTTCTAAGCTCACCCTTTTCAGCGTTTCCTTTTCAAACAGATCCGGCCATACAATTCCGAGCCGAGTGCCATTTCATTCTCAACCGTCTTTCGTTTAACGTAACAATGAACCTACGCGGAAAAAGATCGTACGACTCTAAAGGAGAACTGATCTGATCTCAGATCGATAAATTGTGCTAAAAAAAAAAAAAAAAAAAAAAAAAAATTACAACAACAATAATCTTTCGCTGAATATCGATAACGAGCGTATTTGTTTTTTAATGTCAAGATCAGTGTCGTTAGCCTCTTGCGCTGGCAACTGGTTCGCGGACCATAACGAGTGACCGAATCGTGTACAATAATTCGTCGCTTTCTTCTTCTTTTGAACTTAAGAAGTAATAAACTTGTCATTTGTTTTGCCCGGGTATTGTGGTCATCCGGCTTGTAAAAATCGACTTTTTGGGGATTTTTTTCTAAGGAAACCATGATACATTTTGGTATGCAGTTTTCGCACACAGAATTATTCATACTCGAAGAGTATTTACAATTTTTTTTTTTTTTAACGAAACTAATGAAAGTCGTGGAAATTATATAGCCTTGGGCAAAGCATGTTTTCAAAAACTGGTTCGAATGGCTGATTCCGGTCCGTCCGGTCCATTTGAAACCAAAATGCATCTTAATTAGTATGAACATGATTATCGCATGAACCACGGAAACAGCGAAATTTCGAAAATTAAAAAAATGGCAGCATTTTGAAGTGTAAATATCGATTTTCCTTGTGCTTTTCGTCTTTTGGGTGGTGAACAAAAATAGAAGAAAACATTAGATTTCGAAATCCGTGGTTCATGCGGTAAAGGTACATCTGGTCAAGATCTCCTCCAAATTTCAAGTTAATCGGTTAACTAAAACGTGAGATATCCCGTCAGTCAGTTTAAAAAATATTTATACTTGCAATCAATCGAGCAGTACAAAAGATAGAATAATATAAAAATAAATAATAATATAAACAATAATGTTATAAAATGAAATATTTTTTGAGAAAAACACATTTGAAGTTTTTGTTATCCGTTGTACAACAATATTCATTCAACTTAGGTTGCGAGCAGTACACCGTTCCCTTTAAACATCTACGACTTTGCCAATTTTACGAATTCAAGCAAATCCTTTTACACAGACATTTTCGTAAGTTTTTCATATTTTTGAGAAAATATGAAAAAACAAAGTTGATTCTTTCAAGCCGGATTACCAGAATGCTCCCTCGAATATACTTAAAACCGAGAAAATGTTACAATTTGTTGTCATTCCAGCGCAAGATGACGTAATAGCGTGAAGATCGAAATCGTCCGTACTTTACATTAATAGTACGTCGAATGAAGTTTCAATTTGAATAACGATTCTGCAGATATCAAGTCTAATGTCCGTAATCTGAAAAATGAGGGTACCCGAAACCGACCTTGTGACTCACTCGTGGAAAGATACCGACAGAGAAAAACGGAACAACCGTGAAAGAGGTATTGCTAAACGGCGGCGTAATTAATCGATAAAAAGTTTGAAAACTCAAAGTATGACACCGAGGCGTCGTATGACGAATACTGATTCAAACAAGAATGTTAATTTGCATTTCCACGATGCATCCTCGGCACGGTTAAGCAGCGTGGCCTACGATGGTGGGGATACCTTGCTGGGTGTTCCCTGTTGCACGTACGATACCCACACGCGCCCTGTCCACGTACGATCAGGCGTGTAGCGTGTGCACGTGCACGGATGATACGTAGTGTGTAAAATACACGGAACGGGGCCACGGTGGGGAGACGACGCCTCTCTAAGCGACGCTCCGCGTCTTCGTCAGTTAAACCGCGATCGTCTCCGCGTGACGGGGTTGCTAGGTTCGAGACCGCTTGGCAGAACATCGCGGCATTAGACAGCCAACAGTGGCCTGCGTTGAGTCAGTTGGTTGACAGAAACAGGCCAGCCAACACAGTTGGCACGCACTTGGAATATTCGTCACACCGGTTCGTCGACGAGAATAGACGCTCTTCCGGATCCCTGGCGACACTTGCTCGCGGGGCCCGCCGACTTACCCCCCTGGTTCCGGGTATCAGTTTTCAACTGGACAGGTCCACGGACGGTCTTCGTCTCTTCCTGCCACGTGACCGGATTTGGGGAAGAAAGAAGCGAGACCACACCGCGAAAGTGGCCGAATACAGTGTACAATGATGAAGACTGTTGCGCTCGTGCTGTTTCTTATCACCGCGACCAAGTGCCACGAGCCGTTCCGGGTGATCTTCCAATGGGACACGATCGACGTAACGTGGCCGTCGGAGGAGGAGCAGCGGTTCGCGATCGACCACGGTGATTACGTTGCAGCCAACAATTTCATCGCCGGCATCAAGTTTTGGAAGGACAGGATGTACCTCACGTTGCCGAGATGGAAGGACGGGGTGCCAGTGACTTTGGCAGTCACCTCTGCGACACCGGTGAACAACGTTACCGCTCCCAAATTGGAAGCCTTCCCCAGCTGGGAGATGCAGAAGATCGGAGACTGCAGTGCCTTCCAGTTCGTTCAGAGCATGGAGATCGACCCTAAAGGGCGTATATGGGTGCTCGACTCTGGAAAGATGTCGCCTCTCTCCGTGGAAGTGAAGACCACCTGCCCACCCAGGCTGGTGATCCTCGATCTCGAGAACAACGGCGAGGTCTTACGAATCTACGAGTTCCCACCGCAGGTGGCTCGCCACGGTACCGCCCATCTGAACGACATCGTCCTGGACCACGAGGACGGTGGCATGGCGTACATCACGGACAGCGATCGGGACGATCCAGGTATAATCGTCTACTCGTTGAGCAACAACACCTCGTGGAAAGTCAGGCACGATTCAATGAGAGCGAAACCCGAGGCGGTGAGATTCATGGTCGCCAAGACGCCGATTAACATGCCTATACCTGTCGATGGGATTGCTCTGTCGCCGGCGAGCAGCACCGACAGACAGGTTTATTACTCGCCGTTGTCCTCCTTCCATCTCTACTCGATACCAGCGTCGGTGTTGAAGAGCAACACGAGCAACGTGGACGAGCACGTGAAAGAGTTGGGACGGAAAATCTCTCAAACTGACGGGATGATGATGTCGGCGAAGGGAGCGTTGTACTTTGGACTTTTGGCCGACGATGCCGTGGCCATGTGGGACACTAAACAGACCGCCTCGTTCGCCACTGGCCAGAGAGTCATCTCCAGAGATCACGAGAGGATGCAGTGGCCGGACACGTTCGCGTACGACGAGAACGGCAACTTTTATTGTGTCACCAACTCCCTGCAAAATATACTGACCGACCGGGTTAACACCAGCATGCCCAACTATCGAGTAGTTAGAGCGAGAATCGGAGTCAAGAGTTATCAGTACTTGGAGGACGGGAGCGCGCCGGAGCAGCCGGAGATACCCACTTCGGTTGCAAACAGGATTAGTCTCGCCGTTGCTGTCGGATTAACCATTCTGTTGGCTTTCGTCGTGCAGTAACGTCTTCCTCTCTCTCTCTTTCTCTCTCTCTCTCTCTCTCTCTCTCTCTCTCTTTCACGCTTGTTCCCCTTGTTTTCTTTCCCTCGGATATGCTCGGGTATACCAAAGACGTTCGGTTAAATAACACGCAAACGATTTGTCCAGTGTTTCTGATGGCCTTGAACATTTAGACGCACTAATTAGATAGGTAGTTTGGAGTGATTCCTGACGAAAACAACAGAGGCCTTGAAAATTACTTGACCATTCGGGATCCGCCGATAACTGTCAAAATACTTCTTTACGTTTCCCGTTTTTTTTTTCCCCCTTAGAGTCTCCTTCGTATTTTAATTTAATTTCATAGGTACTTACGCGCGAAGTATATCCGTTTGAAATGTATCTGTAAACGTTATCGTTCCGGAAGATCGTTCATTTTCTTACACGATGTATGTATCGCTGGTGAAGGAACTGGCCTTGAATGGTCAATCGATTTCGGACAAAGCAAAGGTTTTCATTCATGTTACTGGCGATGGCGCTTGTAAAAACTGGCATTGCTGAAACGAAGCTGAAGAATCCTACTAACCAACGAATAATTGGATCATAAGATCAAACAGCATGTTTGTAATAAACGGCTTGTGACTTTTAGCGACTACGAAAAACAACTTGGCACACAAGCATTCATCGTGGCATTTACGTTTCAGTTAATTAATCAAGTTCGAATGTATCAAACTACGTGTCATTTAATGCTATTTTCACACGACTACTCAAATTTGATAATACAAAAGTCTCATAAAAGTGTGTGCCAATAATTTTGCAGTCACCGTAAGTCTCACAAGTAACCATTTAAAGATGAATTGGTAGATTTCACGAGTTCTGTCGAGGAACGTGTCTGCTCAATACCATTTTCATTACAATCACGATGTTAAAGATTTTCATTGAAATTGATCTCCCCCAGATTTTTTATGGTACAGTTACAAGCATTTCTACACAATAGTCTTTGCGAGAACCAATAACGTAGCTATCCTTTTTTTTAATCTCAATAGTGGTTCTTACTTTTTGCACGTATTAATTTTTGTATTAATTTTTAAAAGGAAGGAAATACTTTTCTAGATTTTTCGAAACAATAGCAACGCTGTGGCACTGTATTTCTTCTGCAAGAGAAGGAAAAAAGATGTCAAATAGAGCAGAGTCAAAACTCCAAAGAAACAGAACTTTCACTTACTTACGAATGTAGTATATTAACCTCTTGCGCTGGAATGACGTGCCACGCACGTCGAGAACTTCTTTCTGTCCTAAAATTGCAACATTTTTTCAGTTTAATAAATTTATTACTTGGCAATAATTTCTATCTAGTGATCATCGACGATATTCAAAAGGAAAGCGACGAATTATTGTGTACGGTTTGGTCACTCGTTATGGTCCGCAATCAGTTGCCAGCGCACGTGGTTAACCTCTTGCCACACACGTCGAAAATATTTGGCCGAAAATTGCAATATTTTCTCAGTCTTAAGTATATGGAAACCTAACCCAGGCAAAACAAATAATAAATTTATTGCTTTTTAGTAATTTCTATCCAGTAATATACCGATGAATTCAAAAAGAAGACGAATTGTTGTATACGGTTTGGTCACTCGTTATGGTCCGCAATCAGTTGCCAGCGCGAGCGGTCGACACTAGAACTACCAAAAGTGGTCAAAATGACCAATTCATAATTTCTTAGAGTGATTTCGCGAACTTGCGAACGTTTTTTTTTTTACAGATTCGAATGATTTCTGTAAAATCACATATGAACAAAAGTTGTATTATAAATCTTTTCTCATTCCTTGCGTTCTAATTTCTTTGACACAATTTTATATACTTTAGTCCGCTTTAGTAGTTCTAGTGTTAACGATTTCATCGGTATTCGTTTTCTGTCTTCGTTAGCTCGTTCAATCGGACCACTTGAAATTGCTGAACGTTAAACTCGGACTGCGATAGGCGGACAAAAAAAGAATTACATTTTTATAGAGAGCGGAACTTACTGCCCCGACATCATCGCGCTCGCACATAATTGACCTCGAATTAACATCGCCAATGGAGACCATTAAATCTGCCAGTGAAATTAAGACGCTTCTCTAAGGAAATTGGAAGATGTCAGCCGCGTTACGCTTCTACGGTGTCGTGTACAGGTGTTGAAAGGAAGATGAAAGATCCGTCGACACCGCGGATGATGGCCATTATCGACGAAAGTTCCGGCCATCGAGGGCCCATCCCTTGAAAAAGAACGAAGTATCAACGAGCATGAGTTTGGGATTATAGTTCAGCGACAATGAATGATCTTTTTTTTTCTTTTCGGTTCGAGAAATTGATCCTCTGTAACGCTGATACCGACAACATTCCATATCTTGGGTTTTCAGTCGCGAAGTGAAATCGTGATTTTTCACACGGCCTGTGCTACATTATTTATAGTTTCTAGTTTTTAAATCAATTCTCTTCCGAAAGGGATTTTTCTCATTTTCAGAAATTAACATCTTGACGATCCATATTGTATGTACAGAATCGTGGAAAGGAGGATAGATTATTTAATCAGATATTTATCGATCCTTTAGTTACTTTAATCAGTCTGTCACGCATTGGTCCTAGTTAGACACACATGTGAGCACAGAGGATTTATTTCAAGAGAAGTAGCCATTTATTATCACAGCTAGTTATATCTGTTATTTATATATATCAACGATGTAATCGTCCGACAAAATTAAAAGAGGTATCTATTTTTTTGACGGTTTTCTTTTTTTTTTCTTTTTTTTTTTGTTTTCGTTAATCGACTAGTGAGAGGATCAATGAATTTATAAGTGTACCTTAGTCTCGTCGCCTTACGAATCGAACTGTGAATATATATACTATATATATATATATATATAAATGTATGTATGTATAATTAGTGTGTACGTTACATATGTAACATGTACAAGTAGCTTTAATACATATGGCCTTATTTGCGACGATGAATTGAAACTGTATACCACGTTCCGTTAGAAAACGCAGCGTTATGACTCATTTGTCTGTAATCGCTGGTGAACGCAACTTTTCCGCCATTTTGATGATATTTATTGCTTGCAATTATCGTTGCCTTTCACGCAGCGTCGTTGAAAATTTTTCGCGGGAGTATCTCTCTGTATCATAAGTTAATGTATCAATGAAATTGCGCGTTGAATTGCATATACATATACACATGATCGCGTGTCCTTTGGCTATCGTATTCTCTAAACTTAAAATAAAAGGAACGACATTGTAAAGAAATGTTTATGTATATTTATTATCTGGAAGATTTGGTGTACTAAATATATGTACGATTTTACAAGGAGCTTATTGAATTTTTAGAAAGTATATATAAGGTGAATCTAGAATTATCACGTGTGTCGGTGTGAATTGAATTTTTCGTACGATATCGTGGTACCTGCGTATCGCTGATTTGTTAATTGGAAAGAGGAATATTTATATCCTACGTCCCATCGGTCTCAACTCCACGACGGTCGTTTAAAGAAAAAAAAAAAGAAAAAAGGGGAAACTTGAGGACATTCACCAAAGAAGCATCACGGTAATCTCGCTTTCGACTTCTCTTCCCACAATTGTTTCTTCTTTCAGCACGCAGCGTCCCAGTTTTGCGGCGAAGTGAACCGCACGCACATTATTACGCGCCGCAAACGGAGTCGGGACCTAGCCCTGAACCACGAGTCAATGAACGTCCAGGGAGAGGCTCGGAAGATTACAAAATCGCGCCGAGAACGCTCGCTACACCTGAGATTAATCGCGCTAATCTGCCCCGGATCATTCAGCTTTTCCCTGCAGATTGCGTCTATTCTTCAGTTTGTTTAATCAGAAATCCACGAGGCGGAGATCACGAACAAAGACAAGCCCCACTGATTTTCAGATTTTGGATCTTTTTCGAACATGGCGAAACGGGATGGATAATATTGAAAAAATATGGCTTTCTAATCACACTGAAAAAATTCGTACAGATTTTATGTGGCACAAGCCATTTATTAGAGAAGAATATGAAACTTGAAAATACAATGAATTAACAATAGAAGAACATCCGTCGATCGTAATCAATCTTTTAACTTCTTGCGCTGGAACGTCCCAAAATTGCAATATTTTCTCAGTTTTAAGCATATTTAAGTATAACGCAGGCAGAACAAATAAAAAACTTATTACTTCTATCCATCATACCGACGAGTTCAAAAAGAAAGCGACGAATTTATTGTGTACGGTTCGGTCACTCGTTATGGTCCGCAATCAGTTGCCGGCGCAAGTGGTCAATGGAATTTCACCGATGGGTGTCCAATTGCGCATTTATGCACAGCAGTGTACACGAAAGAGAAGGTAATAACGGAGGAGAAAAGAAAAATCCACAATGGAATGAATCGCACACGTATTGAACACGAGCCTTCGAGAAGAAATCACGGCGATCAGTTGCGTTTACAACAAATGACGTCACCGTCACTATGTAAAGAATATTAAGTCTCTCTCTCTCTCTCTCTCTCTCTCTCTCTCTCTCTCTCTCTGGCCTCGATGGACAGGGTTCGACGTTCAAAGTTGTTTCAAGATGGTTTCCATTCTCTCGCCTGATGATCGAGCGCCAACCGAAATGTTCAGGAAGACCGATCGACGAAAATTTGGCTAAAATTAAACGCATTGCCGCGCGATACTAGCTGTTCGTGTGCAACTGCCGGTCGTACATTCCCTCTTCTCGTAGCAATCAAATCGTCAAATCAGATCGAACAGTTCTGAATGATGAACGAATATTAAGAACCCGAGAGAAAGATTGTATATTTAACAAGCAATCGAAGAATTCAAACAAACGTCTTGGTTTGTTTGCGAAGCCGCGTTCGATAGGGCTATAGCACCTAGCATGTTACTCTTAGGCAAGTATAAGACGATGTTCAGGATTGATCGACACAAGATCTGTTCATAATTACAAGATTTCGATGATCGAGATTTTTTGAAAGGGGATATTCTGTCGGATTAACAGTGGATTCACAAGTATGCTTTCTATTATGAAGAGAGGCTGGTTGAAGTTACGTTTGGTTTCGTTCGAGGGTCTCGCTCAGTTGAGCCTGATTACAGCTAACTTTCAGGCTGGAACGCTTCACGTGTAAATCGTTTCCTGTTTAGAGTCCACTCTCTTCAATCTATATATACAAAGAAAAAACGCGCACTAGATGGTGATTAACACGATGACAATTACGCTGACGATAATGTTTGGCTAACCGATCTTCGAGAAACAAAACGGAACCGAGCAAAAGTAATAGAGTTGATCATGTTACTTCGACGTCGTTCTACGTAATTAGTAAATCTCTGTACATTAAGAAGATTAATATATTTTCTATAGCAATAATAGTTCTTTAATGAAATGTTAGCGAAAGAAAACGTACGAGAGGAATTCTTTCGTACGAGTTTCTGATCTAGAGAAAATTCATTCTGAAAGTTCGTGGAATGCGTCTACGATAATTTGCAGCGGAAAATGCTATTTTTGCGAATGGGAACAAATGATGGGCTCCATTCGGGTCATGGATCTTCTCAAAACTTCATCAGAGATTCGCACGGAGGAATTTCACGTAGAATTGATCGTTCCTTATGGAACATCTTATATACATATATTATGTAGCGTAGAGATACAGATTCGAGTAAGAGATGTACTGCTACTCGTGTACATTTCAACAATGATTTATTACTTTGTGTATTAGAACAGTGTAATATTGCTATTGTATAGTGTTTATGTAAATTATGTCTTAGTAATAAACAGATAAATGTTAGCAGCTCTTGGATTCTTTCTTCACTTTGGAGAGATTTTGGATATGTAGAGACTCAGTAGAAATATATATTTTGTACTTTTCTTGTTGCACAAATTTCTATATGAAGAGGTGAAATTTAATTCCTAAAAATTCCATTACTTTTCATTTTGTAACTCATAAGTTATAAGAAGAAATAAAATAATTTCGAGACAAAAGTAACTTCTTTTAGAAATATTTGTAAAATTAGAAAAAGTTATAGTAAAAAGAATATAAGCTATATAAGAATGTAAGTTATAGTAATAAGAATATAACCTACAATATATAATAAATAAGTATAATACATATAATGTAGGTATATAACATATAAATAACTTATAGTATACAATAGTATCAGAAAGTTATAGTATAAATAAAAATGAATTAAAAATTTTTTAAAAATTCATTTCTTTTACGTGAAATCTTAATTGTTGATTTAATGATTATGAAACAGCATAATCCTTTTTATTATACTGCTGAAATGTATTCCTTGACAATTGAGAAACTTTTGGATTTTATTGTATCTGTATGTTTTTCTAATATTTATTAAGAAACGATATCCAATATATAGTAAAACAGTAAAATAGTTAATAATATATTCTTTTGCTTTACTATAGTAGGCAAATAGATCAACTTTTCCTTTTTAATATAAATAATGAATTTTCCTCATATTTTCTCACCAAGCAGGTGATATAATGGTTTTTTAAATAAGCAACTCAAGTAGATGTAGTTAGATAACTCTGGAAACAGTTATATAATATAAATATCATGAATTATTCTTCATGGTAATGAAATTCTCTAATTGTTTATTATATTGTGCACATCATATGGTAGAATGGATCAACAAAATTTTTTTACCTTGAACAATTTTACTGTAAGAAAACAAAATCTATTGGATTCTTGAATTTATTTAGTTTTTCATCAATATGTGTATTTGTTATTTTTTTTGCATTGTGGTACAGTAGGATCTCGAATTATCCGAACCTCCATCAGAATTCTCTCTTGTCATTCTTCGAATAAATTCTATATATATATCATCATTATTACGATTATGTTTCTCTCAGCTAATGTCACACCATTAAGGTAACCAATCATAATTGAATGTTTTAAACGACTAGACCTGATCAAACGATCAATGATACTGTCGACGAAGTGATACAACTTCACAAACAATTAAATTTAAAGGATTGCTGTTATATTGCGGCTCATGTCTGGATGTAAAACGTGTAACATCACAAAGAGCATGGAGAAAGTGTAATAATATTGAAGGAAAAAGTCACAGATAATAATATGCAAGAAATTTGTTCTGCATTACATGCAATATCAGGATGCTGTGATTATGACAACGCCGATGTAATAAAATGGCTACAAAATGATGGAACTTTTTTTAATTGACCACAGTGTCAGTGTTGTGCATACTTTGAATAACGAAATACAATATGAATACAATGACAATGAACGTATCACAACATTTTGAAGTATTTGAAGCTCGGAAAAAGAGCAGAGATGGTACAAGGCAGACAGAAAGATTAATCAAGATATTAAAAGATTAATTTTACCGAATTACAGTTGCTAAGTAAAGTATGTGATTTAGCACTTAAAAAGAATTTTTAATTTTTAACTAAATAATACACATTTAATTTCATGATATATTAATAATTGTTATTATTAATATTTTTGCTCTTCTTTGAAATATGAAAATCAGTATTAAAAAGCAAATTCTATTGTACTTTACTGTAACAGGTTCTATTGTACTTTGGTAACAAATATTGATTACGAGTAAAACACTGTAAATTAAATTATTCAATAAATTACTGTATTTTACTCCATGAATTAACATTGTGATTAAATAATACCATAAGATTGAAAAATTTTCCTACAAAAATTTTCCATTCATTAAATGGTTGTAATTTCTTTTGATATCGTAAATATTCCAACGTAAGAATTAGATCGTGTGCTTTTGAAATGTGAACAGTGATCAGTTCGCAAGTATAATAATAAAACGAGATATTTTTAACCTTGTTAACTATTCAGTTCTTTTTTCAATTATATATTCATTTTGTATTTATCATTGTAATGGAAGGCAAAAGAATATCATAAATTATTCCTGTTTCATTATGTATTTCATTACTATTTTTAAATAAATATTAGAAAAATAATAGAAAAATCATGCAGCTTGCTACTGTATGTATGATACAATAATATCTAGAAGTTTTTTGATAAACAAGGAACACAGTTCAGCAAAACAAACAAATTGTACTTTTATAATTACTGTTATATAATCATCTGAACTATTAAGATTTCATGTAAGAAAATGAATTTTAGAAAAAATTATAAATATTTTTATTTATAATCTTTTTTTATTTTATAAAAACAATACATGAATTTAATTAACATTTTTGCTTCTAAACATTTTTTTCCTATTTGTTACAGTTTGCAAATTGCAAAATAAAATAAAAAAATAGTCGAATATTTTCGTAAGCATATTCTTGACATTAAGTTTAAAACTAATGTGTTAAAAATTTTTATTTAGAATTTAATATTCTTTCGATTTATTATGAAAAAAATATATGATTCGATTAAAAACAATAAAGATGATCTTGAAAATTTCGAAACCCACAAAAAATTGATATACCATATTTTGCCTTCCTTAAAATCATACAATTTTTGTATTAAACAATTTTTAATTAGACACATAATTTTATTTCAGGTGTGCAAGTTATGTGAATCACTCTGTACATAACAAACTAAACCAACTAAATATATTCAAACACTATTTTCTTGAAAACGAGGCTTTAAGCTGAAAAATTTTATTC
This sequence comes from Tetragonisca angustula, assembly GCA_036937485.2. Taxonomy (NCBI): domain Eukaryota; kingdom Metazoa; phylum Arthropoda; class Insecta; order Hymenoptera; family Apidae; genus Tetragonisca; species Tetragonisca angustula. Next base: position 211,572 of record JAWNGG020000098.1, on the reverse strand, counting down.
TACATTTTTCATTTACTTTGCTTTACTACAGACAAAATAACTTTCTACGTATCATTCATATCTGTCTATTTCAAAGATAATAAAATTTAAGTACACTTGATAAATTTTCAAAGTTAATTTTTAAAAAACAAAGCTTTAACTGAAAAAAATCATTTTCTTTCCGGTTATATCACTATATCGGAAGTACTATGTATATGTTCTACAAATCTCCACAGTTTCATAATCTTCTGAATTTTCAATTTGAAGATAATTACGTAATTAAACTATGAATATTTATGTAAATTTCTACTTTTATGGAAATAATTAAAGAGACAAGACTCGTATAAAAATTATTTTATTCTTTATATTATGATGATTACTTCATTTTTGATATTTTTTATATTTTTGCCTATTGCCATTCTCATATTTTTAAATTTCCAATAAATGAATAAAAATCCTCAATATAAATAATATCTCTATCATCTTTTATTACGTACATTTTTTATTAACTTTATTTGTCTATTTTTACTTGTCGATTATAATAAAGCTTCGTTCGGGTCACTATTTCAGATAATCTAAAACAAACTATTACATAAATTCTAAAAAAAGATGTCCGTTGTTGGGAATAAAATTTTATGTGAAATGATAATATAAATGAAACATTGAACATACAGATAGTACTACACTGTACACACTTTTATGTTATTTTTAATGTTATTTATTTTTTAATTTAATAAATTATGTTTTATACATTATATTCATTAAATATTAGTACATATACATGCAACAAAAATATGAAACATTTTTAAACTTCTGTTTTTTCCAACAAGCACCAAGTGTTTTTTAAATGATCCAAGAGATGACACTGAGTATCCTGTTTCATCTGGCTTAATAGCCGGTCGATAATAGTAGGTTCGAGCACCGATCAGGTCTTTAAACGTTGACGAAAACATGATGTAAAGGTAAATATTGATATATAATACCAAACAGATTTTTTTCCTTTAACCAAATTTTCCTCGATTGCAAATGCACTATCAAAATTTTTAACATATTATAACATATCACTCCAGCAACATGTTATTCCAAATTTAAAAAAAAAATGTTTATTAAAATTTTTATGTATGCGTAAATATGGGAATAAAATGTGTTTCTTGGAAAAGTAACAAGAATGTATAAAATCATTGATTCTCATTGAGGTTAGAAGATAAGAGTCTGATCAAACTTTAATTTGATTGATACCATCGTCGACAGATAATGAAACAGAAAAATAACATTAAATCTGAATAAATCACGCGATGAAGGAATTATCAGTCAGTGGTCTTGCTTTTGCGAGCCATCGGGAACGCGATTCCAAAGGGATGTATGTATATCGTGCGCAGCTGTTACTTTAGGGTAAGAGGAGTCAGGAAAGCGGGGATCTCAGGAACGTATACAGCCTCTTGCAGTCCCTTTTACAAAAATTACGAAAAACACGAAGTCACGTTCTACAAATCCTGCGTGATTTCTACGTGTTCAATATCTATTCAATATTAAGTTAAATCTAACAAGTATAAAGAATTTAACAATGATATAACAGAGAAAGGTTGAGATATTTTTTTAATTTTATTTCTCGTATCGTATGCTACCAATTCTTTTCGTATTTCTTTTTTGTAAATAAAATCGTGCATTTTTTTTATAAATCATAAAGTAAGTCTGTCGTCAAAAATAATATTTTATACAGATGCCACTTTAAGATGTTCAAACATATCGTTATTGATAATGAAATAATTTCCGTACAATAATAAGCGTTCAATGTTCATTTACTTATGCATCTATATTTACTTCATTTCGCATCGAACGAAAACAATCATCTAAATTTGCGAGTTTTAAAATCGCGAAATTTGAAGAGATAAGTCCTGATAGTCAATCACGAATTGCTACGTAACCTACGTAAACTTTATTAAAAGAAATTTGTTATTTTGATATCCGATTGTATCTGATTTCGATTCTCGAAATCACGGATTCCACCAATCACGTATCACGTACGCAGGCGAACCAATATTGTGAAATCTCGCTCGACTTTCTCCGTACGTTTCCAATTTAACCTTTAATAAATATTGATAACACGTTCGACCATTTTCAGCATGGATTTTTTATCAAACGTTGAAAACTCAAGGAAAAATTGAGGAACCCGCAGCACCCTGACAACACTCGTCCCTGACAACGTTCCACAATTGATGGTGGGGATAAAGAGGGGCTGGCTTGTACCGGCGGCGCCTGCAGTGACCGGCTGGTGTCTGTGAGCACCCGGGTGTCAAAAAACGTGAACACGGAAACTCGTAAGATTTCAAGTGTTATTTTCTCTTGAAAAGAGACGTCGCGATCGTTCAACGATTGGCGATCCGCTTGGTATTCGATACTACGGAAGAGTCATCGTCATATTTATTTCGATTTCAGTCGGTGGCACGCGACGTGTATCTTGAGATCCTTGCTCGGCTCTTCTCTCTCGAGCTGTCTGTCTCTAGTAAGATCAGGGGACAGATCAGTGTTGTGGTGTGACAGCGATCGACTGGCTACGATACTGCTGCACGGGCAACCCTTGCGCTCTTTTTCTCCAAGGCTCACGCGGTTTTCCATGTCAACGACACGCGCGCTCCTGCCAAGGCCAGCGTGCTACGCCCCGCACAGAGTAGCCTCTGTTGTCTTCGTCGTCGCCGTCGTCGTCGTCGTCGTCATCGTCATCATCATCATCGTTGCTATTACTACTGCTGTTGCTGCTGCTGCTGCTGCTGCCGCTGCTGCCGCCGCCGCCGTCGTCAATCGACAGCTCCACGTAATCGCGTCCACCGTTGACTGTCTGCCGCTGTCTGCTGCGCTGCGTCGGTGGTCAGACCGACTGCCTTCATCGTTGTGGTCATCATCCTGGTGGTGGTTAGTTTGGGAAAAAGCCGGCGAACTAGCGAGTACCTGTACGCTTATTACCAGGGTGAAGAGAAGGAGACACTGCAGCGTCGCTCACGCAGGCCTGAGATGAGCGACCATGGCTGCATACACTTGAATAATTTCAAAGCAGCCAAGGGTATCCAGCCGTACAAAGTGATACACTCCTATTTTGTGACCAGCACGTCCACCGAGGCACGCGTAAGAAAGGTGCGACTATCTTTTTCTTGCGTGATCCGTGGTCAAGGTTTTCTCTCTTCTTTTCTCTCCTCTTTTCCCTCTACGCCCCTCTGTCTCTCATTTTCACTCGTGTTTCCTACATTGTGATGTTTCCCAACAATTTCTCATTTTTCATCGCGTCGACGTTAAACTGCAGTTTGTTTGTTTCATACGTGGTAAAAAAAAAACGATGGAAATGTGAGAAATCGTTGGGAGCTCTTGAAACGCGAAGAGTGCATTCTCTTTCTTTGTCGCTTACGATACTTGGTCGCAATCTTAAATCATGGTCTATGCAAATTGTAGACAGACTGACAACTCAATTTGCAAATTCGCGCATATCGTTTGGTAAACTTCGAAAGCAGTATACTTCTATATCCACGCATTTCTAGTACAAAGATGTCTGTTGGACAATTCTGATGTTTTATTACAATTTTTAATTGCCTTCTATCTCGAGTATATTAGTATGGACGATCAGTTTTCTGTTTCTTCTGTCTGTTAACCGACGCATCAAACACTAATAATCTGTTTCACATTTCTTTTTATTTTTTCTTTATCTCCTTTTTTATCATTTTTTGTAAGATATTTTTGTTACTCCGAAGCGAAGTAATTTCAAATTCTTAAATTTTTAAGTTACTTTGAAGTAAGTTTTGAAAGAAACATTAAAAAGATTAAAAAATTATTCGTATAAATGTGAACGAAGAAGAAACCGTAAAATTTTGTATTGTATCACTCCTATGAATGATTTGTTTAAAATGGATTTAAAAATGGCCGCTGTATAGAATTACTCTGTCGGTATAAAGTTCTGGTAGATTCGTTACTCGGGTAAAGTAACGGTATCATAGATTTACGATTCTACCGGTACTTTTGGAACAATGAATATTTACATCAGCGTGCAGCCCAATAATGTAATTGTATATGTTTTATGAAATAAATCTTGGCGTCGTAGTTTTTGTAGGAAAGAAATTTGTATAACATTCTTTTCCTGGAACAATAATTTTATCTAATTTGTATGAGTGCTCTTTAGTAATATATAATTCATCATCTTTTCTTTATGATGCAATAAATAAATGATTTTTGTATTTTTAGGCTGTTAGTTGTTTATGTCACACATGTAAGACTTATAAAGACCGCCTACATTCTTGTCTTCATTGTATATTCTTTGGCTGCTATGTAAAAGGTCATATACAAGAACATGCAAAGACAAAAAAACATTTTTTAGGTAATTATACATAAATTGTAAAATAGAATAATTTTTTAAAAAACACTTTTATCATGTATATATATGTTTTTTTTTTGTTGCAGCTGTTGATCTTTGTTACGGAAATATTTTGTGCTTCCAATGTGGAGATTACGTATATGATAGGGAGCTATTAGCAGTTGCTAAAGCACAGTGGAGCGAATCTGCAAAATCATTGAGCTTTGGAGAGTTTTATCGATCATGGGAACCAACGCAGATAGAAGCAGAATTATTGAGAAAACATCCACGCAGAAGGCGTGTGGTCGAAAATTCTACGATAGGTAAACTATACAAATACACTACTTGAGTATGAAATATAATTTGCAATTGCAAATGGAAATTCAATCTATATTAATTAGTATTTCACGTTCTTAGGTTTAAGAGGACTTATAAATCTTGGAAGTACATGTTTCATGAACTGCATAGTGCAGGCACTCATACACACTCCACTGTTAAGAGATTATTTTCTTGCTGACCGTCATCACTGCCCACAGCCGACACGCTGCCTGGTCTGTGAAGTATCCCATCTTTTTCAGGAATTTTACTCGGGTAGCAAAGCACCGCTGACGCTTCATAAGCTTCTCCATTTGATCTGGACACATGCTAGACATTTAGCAGGTTACGAACAGCAGGATGCCCATGAGTTCTTTATAGCTACACTAGATGTTTTACATAAGCATTGTGAAGCAGCACCCATCTTAGTAAAAGATAATCCACATCACTGTAACTGTATCATTGATCAAATCTTTACCGGTGGACTCCAAAGTGATGTGGTTTGTCAGGCATGCAAGTATGATCGAAATGTACAGTATGATGTAATATGTCTTGTATCACTGAAGAATCCGTGTTGATATAATAATTTTTTAGCGGAGTGTCTACTACAATAGATCCGTTCTGGGATATATCTTTGGATTTGGGTCCAGGGGCTAGTGCATCAGGTTCCGATAGTTCTGGTCCTCCTACCTCGTTATTAGATTGTTTGGAGAGATTTACGCGTGCCGAACATTTGGGATCTAGCGCAAAAATAAAGTGCAGCAATTGTCAGACGTATCAAGAGAGTACCAAGCAATTAACTATGAGGCAACTCCCTATCGTGGCCAGCTTTCACTTAAAAAGATTCGAGCACTCTAGTATACAGCATAAAAAAATTTGTACGTTTATCTCGTTCCCAGAACAATTAGACATGACTCCATTTATGTCGCATAGACGGAACGGCAATAATAACAGTGCAATGATAGATGGACTGCCAAAGAATGGAGAAGACATGGCGTTTAGCGACAATAGATATTCTCTATTCGCGGTAATAAATCATGAAGGATCTTTGGAGACTGGACACTACACTGCCTTCATACGGCAGCAGAGAGATCAATGGTTTAAATGTGACGATCATTTGATTACAAGAGCGAGGTTAAAAGACGTCTTGACTAGCGAAGGGTGAGTTCATGGCATTGGTCACAGTGCCATTAGTACCATTACCAAGGATCCAGTGAAAAAAGCTTTCCTTTTCAGGTATCTCCTTTTTTATCATAAACAAATTTTGGAGTATGGTCGAAACACGAAGGTGTAAAATTTTAGATTATGTAACTAATTTATTTATCATGATGAATTACGAGAGATAGATCTAAGTTTCTTTTAGCGTTTTAAGAAAAAGAAACAACACGTTCCTTCTGGAAACTATTTCGTGTCTTTAATCCAGCTCGTATGAATTTGCCTGTCAAATTATGCGACGGGAGATAAGAGTAATAAATCGAAGGCCTCAAAAATGAAATTTCAAACTTTTATTCGAAGTGATTGTAGAAAGTGATTATGGACGGAGATATTTTCGTTCAAATTAAAAAAAAAGAAGAAAATTTTGACAAATGGCTATACTATTATGCTTTGATCATGCGATTAGAAAGAAAGAATGAACTAGAGTCAGATAGATCAAGATTGAACGGACGTTTATTAGCATAAATATTTGTCATGATATTAATCTTTAATTAACTTTCAGAAGATGCAGAAATGTATGTAAAAGAATTATGTTCGTTCTATTATTTTCTTTCTGTCGTTGTGTTAATTATATTTTTGACGAAATCTAGGCTGATACATACGGTTTCTCTATTTGTGAACGATTTCTGTATTCGTGTCCTAAAGTAACATAAGTGTAATTTTAAGATTAGCTCAATTTTTTTAAATGACCGATCGCATTTTTGTATATCGCTGACTGTTATTATATTCCTGCCCTGACACTTGTATACACGAAATCACCAAGGATGGATCACACGATTCGAAAGTATTGTAATTAATAAGTTCGATGTTTAAGTATGATCAAATTAAGAAAGCATTTTATTTACACGATCCATCGTGTAAGTCATCCATTGGTGATTCAATTTTGTACAAACGAAATAATACATATAGCAGAAAAAAAAGAGGGATATGATATTATTCATATACAAGATGAATTATTTCGCTCGACTGTGTATAATAAAAGAAGAATCACTATTTGACAAATTTCTTTCTGGTGTTGCCCGGTTTTCCCTCAGAAAAAGAAAGAAACTAAAAAAAAAAAAAGAAGAACTATAGAATGATTCAAAACTTAAAACAAATTTCGAACGAAAGAAAGATATTAAAAAGATTCGTGCGTAGTGCTTTCAATGATATGTTAATTTTCTGTACGGCAGTCCCTGCAAAAAGTGCCAAGTGTTCATTGCACTTGTAGTTTGTAATTGTGTGTGCTTATAGTTGTAGCAATCCCCTACTTTGTGATGGATTTCTATTATTGTGTTCATTGGTGAAAAAGTGTTTCGTAATATTTCCACAAACACACGTAACTAGAGTAATCATTCATGAGAAAAATAATATCTAAAGGGACAAGATCGTGTCGACGTGAAGAACGATTCGCTTATATGTATGTATGTAATAAAAATATACGATTTTTTGTTGAATTGTTAAGACCATTGAAAAGGTTTTGATGTATAATTAAATACAGAAAGCAACAAAATGCTTTTACTTTATTTAATAAATTGCGAGGGAGGTGTAAAATTTACATCGTTGTGTGTAAAGTTACGTCATTGTGTGCGTCGTAATAACTGCACTCGGGTGCCCATTCTCATGAGCACGTATCATGACCAATAGTACTATACATTTGGAAGTTCGTATTACGCGTGCAGTTGTAACATTTTGTATAAGGCTGAAGTAAATGTATACAGAAATAAAGTTATATTTCGTCGAGAATCCATTTCGAAAAAAATCAATCCTCCCTTCCCCTGAGATTTATGTCTGTTGCCGCGTATTTCGATTAAAAGTTAAACTTTGCTATCGCTTGTATCAAACACTGAACATACAGATAAGTTTATCATCACGTATGATGCAATCCCATCACGATTGTATACAACGTCAAATATAATAAAATCTATATTGTCTGAAATTTTCATTGAATCGCAATTACTGAATAGATTTCCGGGTAAACTTTCAGTCTAGATATGTATGCATATTGTAAAGATAATCAAAGTTCAAAATTTGAATCCTGAACCGCGCATTTCAGACCAAACAAATACGTAATGTATAAAAAGTATGTATAAAAAGAGCAAAAATATCGGCAAGACAATAATGAATAAAGAAATATTTATTAAAATATCCTTGGCCTAAAATATCAGTTAAAATTGAATACTGTATTTTCTTCAATTAGCGTGGTAGTAACGTAGGAAAGATGGACGCCCTGACGTTTGGCTCTCACAGGTAAACGGCCGATTGGTTCACATAAATTTTCGAAAAACTTTCAATTAAGTAAGTGTTGCCTCACGGAATTCTATTCTGTTTTTTGTAGGCTAGTTCATTTAGATCTCAAGGGTGCCCCGCCGCGAGTCTGTTATTTCGAAAAGGTCTGTTACCTGAATAAATAAATCGAGCAAATCGAATAATTATTGTTTACACTTGTCTCTTATCTCCGCTCTGATAACAGTGTCATTAAATGAAAGTTGACAATGACACTCAGCTTTTTTTTTTCCTACAGCTTTTCGAATATCACCGACACTCGATTTTTTTTTCGTACAATCAATACTTTTTCGTTTGTGATAAACATCTGGATTCAAAATGAACTTGTATGCGCAACACGGCACAATTTTCATATATGTATACTGTCATATGTATATGTATATGCGTACGTAGTTATCACTGTGCACAATATCATGCTTGCGTATCTTGATTTTTGTCAGAATCAGTTAATGATGATCTGATTACTGAAAATTGATAATTAATATTGCAGTTGTTCCCATTATTAAGAACATGGGGTGCGACTGGGCTCTTACTAGAGTGGGAAGACACATTCCCATACAATCGGGAGCTTTCTCACATAGGAAGCAATGGATTAAGCAGTCTAATCAGTGGATATACGGTACAAGAGGCCAGACACATTCTACAAATCGCAGGGGATTGTGGTTTGGCAGTTGTCCCGTTAGTACAAACGTTTGGTCACATGGAGGTATTTAAAATTAAAATAACATTGTGAAAAACTTATGGATATTTGAAGATTAATGACAAAAATGATTGCAGTTTGTTTTAAAACACGATGAATGGAGGTCCTTGAGAGAAGTGGAGCACTTCCCAAGCTCAATTTGTCCGTCTAATCCAAGAACATTGTCTTTGGTAAAGAACTTGATTCGACAAATAGTTAATTTTCATCCAGATATACAATATTTGCACATTGGTGCAGACGAAGTTTGGCATTTAGGTCTTTGCTCAGTTTGTATAAAACGTGCTGCCTCTAGTAAATATGGAAAACCGTCTCTGTACCTGGAACACGTTTTGGCTATTGCACAATATGTACAAGAAACATATCCATACTTAAAGATTATCATCTGGGATGATATGTTAAGATCGATAGATTTACAAGTTTTGAACGGTATCTTGATGATTTATTCATTTTGTTTCATGCCACATATTATTTCATAAAAGTACTCCCTATAAATTTCAGATCATTACATTGGGAAGTATGTGGAACCTATGATTTGGCACTATAATCCTAGAGATAATTTTTCTCTACCTCATGGTAAGGTTACTACCATTTAATTTTACGAATATTGGTATTTTATTGTTGTACATGGTATTGTTTATTAGAACTTTGGGACAAGTACACTGCAATTTTTCCCCATATTTGGGCGGCTACTGCATTTAAAGGTGCTACTGGATCTTCTCAGCATGTACCAATTATAAGGCATCATATAAGCAATCATGAAAAGTGGTTAGAGGAATTAAGTATACATGTGAATAAAGTTCATGAATTTCGAGGAGCAGTATTCACTGGGTGGTCAAGGTAATTTTTTTTTTCAAACTCATAATTCAAACAAATTCTATCGATTTTCCATTCTAGGTATGATCATTATGCAACATTCTGCGAATTATTACCTACTGCAATACCATCGTTGGCATTATGCTTAAAAGTCTGGCTTCATGGTTATTCTGAACAAATTCATAATCAAGTGGCTAAAAATTTAGGATATATAGATCACCCTTTGCACATAACGCCACAGCCTAGACCTGCTCCAATCCCCAGCAACTTACTATTCCCTGGATGGCAAGTTGCAGTGGGAGTAGAATGGTTTTTAAATTTCCGAACTAAATTTCATAATATTGTTTCTAGTGAACAGTAAGTATAAGTTGAACGTGGGTAAGAAACACAATTACGACATTTCGTTTTTTGTCTTTCATGTTTCGTATATTAACTTCAACAGAATATCCACGTGGATGAATCCATGGCAAATCGCAAATAATTATACAAATCCCATGCAGTTAGAAAATTTAGTACCCGCTTTTACGGAGTAAGTTGATTTATTTTCACAGCAATTGAGATAAAAATAGTACAACATCAAAAATATCTGTCCTTTTTTTTTACAGACTTCTATTAGAATTATCTTCCTTAGAGGGATATTTAAGATTTCAAATGGAAAGTATTTTCTTTCCATCAATGATCGATGAATGGATAGGTACAAATATTCAGCCCATGAAAGGGAAACTTGTGGAATTAAAACAAACTACAGAGAATCAAATCAAGATAAACAGTCGAGTTTAATATTTTAAATAAGTATTTGCAGAATTTCTGCTTTAGATCTCAATGACCAACTTTAATACGAAACGATAGGCTGATGAAAAGTACGAAAATATTTAGTAAATTATAAAATTTTATCTCGTAAATAGATATAGGGAAGTAAAAGTAGATATTTAAAAGTGATACTTCGTGCGATATGCACAGGATATAATTTTATAAGAGAAGGAACGATTATTTTAATACTTAGGGACGAATGAACTTGTGACAATGATTTTGTCACTGAGCTTTGTCATTTTGTGAGCTGTTCTGTGATACTTGGCTATGAAAGGATTATTGTAATGTAATTAAGCTCAATAACCATATTTCTTGGTCATTGTGCTTATCACATGTGCTTCTAACTATCTACGTTTCTTATTATATTCATAGTATGTGCAAATATTTTTTGTACTCGATTTAAAGATATCTCTTTGAAAATTTTTCAAAACATATATTTATCAACTGCAACTAAAAAGATTTTATGTAATACCTCTGATACATTTCATGGGATCTTTTTTATCGCTAAATTTTTAACTAGTCTGATAGTTGTTTGGATGATACTCATCAGTTATCTATTAAATACAGTAACAAATTGAACATAGATGAACTATAAATAAAACTAATAGTAATTAATAATGAAATTGAATAAGTGTTTATGTATATGCACGTAATAATTATGCAACATGTAATTTTGTTTTGTACGATCTAAATTACTTTTAAAATAATCTTAATTACGAAGAAGAGAAAGATATTTTGCGTTTATTTTTCACCTTTTTCTACGATCCGGCCATTACGCCATCTGTATCCATGACCGAGTGAGAAAACAAAAACGGCGAGCAATTAAAAGGCAAAGATTTCTCAAATAATGCCTTCTCTTAGTTTATATCGTATATCTTTGGTTAAATAAGTGAAATAGTTATAAATGTAAAAAAAAACATGCCAAAAATTAGAGAGTATAATGATGAAGCTGTGAAGTTGGACGAATGTTTTAAAGAAACCTTATCGTGTGTCAGACCTTTTGTTTTAGCATTAACATCTCCTGAAAGTGCACAATTGTGCAAAATTTGGCTTAATAAATTAAATGCCGTTTCTTCGCAACGTCGTCTAAGAAATGAATATCTCGCTGAATTATTTAGGCAATTAAAGACAGGACATATTGGAGGAGTTTTTAGTAGGCCTCCACCTAATGGATTTCTTCTACCATTACCTAAATCGTATCATATGGTACCTATATTAGAAATTATGAAATTTATTATAATTGAAACATAATTAACGTGTAATACAGGTCTGTATTAGCTCATCTGTAAGTAACTTATCAGACTACACTATGAAATCTCATCATAGTTGTGTAAAACCAAATGCAAAGTGTACTCAGCATCAACGACGTAAAACATTATTAAAACACCGTACGATGGACATTACGAGTATGAATAAATGTTTCCATGCTATGAATCTCTTCCCCACTATTAGTAGTCATGATCAAAGTATAGTAAAATAAAAAAAGTCGATTAAATGCTTATGAGCGGCGTATTGATACACTGAGTACCATTATTGCAGAATTACAAGCTCAAAATGAATATCTAAGGGATCAGTTGTCAGAATACCGAAAAAATTGTAACAGAAACGCGAATGATTACTTATCTTCAAGTATTAGTCAATTAACTACCGATGTCACTACTTTAAAAGTTAAGTTAGTATGCCATTAAATGTAATTTACGACGAAGCAATAGATTTTAAATATTTGTAAATTATTGAAGGCTAAAAGAAATGGAACAGTTGAAAAATTCTATGGATGAAAGTTATAAAGAGACTGTACAAGAATATCATTTCACAGTAGTAGAACAATTTACTGAATTAAAACAACAGTTGGCCGAGTCTCGATTGAAAAGCGAGGCTCTGGACCATAGTATAGTTCTAATGGCTAAAAAGTTGGAACAAATCAGCTATGGTAAGGTAAGAAATAGAATCTTTATTTGTAAAATGAGAATTATAAGGCATATTTTGAAGGATGAGCAAAGTAAAATAATGGAACAACAATGGATAGATAAAATAAAGACGATATGTGAACGATTTGATTCGTTTACAAAAGAGAAGAATAAAGAATTACAACTAAAACAGGATTTACTTGAAAAGAAGGACACAGAATTATTAAAAAAGGATGTAAGAAGAAGGGAAGAAATTGAATTACTAATTAATAAAATACACGATTTAGAAACGAAATTGGAAATGAAAATTAGAGATGTATTTCTTTGTAATATTTAAATATTTTTAAATTTAAATACACTACTGAATAGTACTGTATTTCTCTCAGGAAGATAAATTGCAAAAAATAATAAACGAGCAATATACCGTAATGAGGGAAGAGTTAAATAAAATGAGAATTGAAATGGATAATGAAACTCAGAAACAAAATCAAAATTTAACGTCTCAAGTTTCTACTTTGAAAAAGGCTATTGTAAAATTAGCAAAATCGAAAGAGAAACTTGAATACAATTATGAAAAGAAGTTGTCGCACATAATCAAGGTAAATCAACCGAAATATCATACCATTAGGAATTAGTTCTATTTTATTTGTTATATCATAGAATAAAGATACGGAAATCAAATTCTTGCATTTACAACTGCAAAAACAAAAGAACGAATTGTACACATCTCTAAGTACAGAAAAGCAAAATGAAGTGGATAATATAGCCTCTGCGTTAGAGAAGCGATACAAAGCGCTTTTGGCAGAAACAGAAGCAATGTCAGAAACTAAAACTCAGGAGTATCTCATGGTATCGCACGCCGTTTAAATTTTATTTAAAAAGTAATCTATAAATACATGTACGCAATAAGATATTAATAGAAGTAATTAAATATTTTAGAGAATAGCTATTCTTGAGGATCAGATACTTAATATGAAGAAATTTGAGTCGAGCTTATAAAATAGTAAATCTCGTGGTAGTTTATAGTTACAATTATATTATAATTATATTACTGTATATTATATATATGTTTATTCTTAATAAAGGGTACAAAACAATGTAAGTATACGTTTTTAAATGCTTTCAATACCTCAATATTTCTGTTAGTCAAGAGATGGCGCTAAAGCTTCATATTGCTATGGTAACAATTTGTAAACGAAGTTCCGAGTTGTCAAATGTGACAGTAGGCTTCATTCAATCAAAATTTTTAAGATATTATAATTTCTAACTATTATTTAATATTTATACATACTACATTTCTCATACACATACACATATGTGATTAAAATATTTTCCATGAAAATAAATTTTAAAAAGAATGAATGAACATGTTAGTTATAAATAGCTATTTAAACAGAAGTTTTTATTTATAAGTTTAAAAGGGCTAATTTAGATACTGCTTGCAACATCGATACTTATAAAATAATAAAAATATAACAATGTCACTCTATTTTGATACGCGTGTACAAAATCCAGAAACAGCTTCAATAAGCACTCATGCAATTTGGCATACCAATTATCCATTACTGGCTGTCGCAGCATATTCTCAGGATAAAGGTGGCTTCGTGACAATTTATGACGATCAAGGAGAGCCTACTCAAGATGTAGAGTCACCTAAACATTCAGTTGCTCAGGTGACTGCTCTTGGATGGCATCCAGAGAAACGATGGCTTACAGCAGGATGGGAAAATGGGAAATTATGGGTCAGCAATCGTTTAAATTTAATAATATCCCAGAATGATGAAAATTGGGACATATTATTATGGATTATCACATATAGGTATGGCCAGGTGATACTGGTAGTACAGAATTTAACTTGGTAGTCACACCACATCGTGATCCTATTACAATTCTGCAATGGAGTCACCATGGAGGAAGATTAATATCTGCGGATTCAGCTGGATCTATAGTTGGTTGGAAGATTGATTCAAGAGGTCAATTGTTAATGATGTTTCACCATGAGTTAAAAGATTCTTTTGCACAAATAGTATTCAAAACTGTTCCGCCAAAATCAATGATGGACATAAGGTGAACACATAAATCATGTCTTACATTTCTATTTATTATAAAGTAGAACTTTCTTTTTCTCTTTCATTCGTACATTGATTTAAATCCCTTTCAGTGGTCTAGCAAAGGCTGCAGTAGCAGGAGATGAAAGAGCATTAGATATATTTAGCTCTTGGCGTCCTAGAACAGCTGTACCAACAACAGTCGTAACGCAGAGAGATAACCACGCCTTTTACATTGGAACCACTAGTGGTGTAATATACTTTGTTGATAACCAAGGACAGTGTACAGAAATTCTGAACACAAATGGTGCAACGTTACAGTTCCTGTTGCACCATCAAACTAGAGATTCTCTAGTTGTTATGACAGAGGGTTTAAATATAGGGCATTTTCAGACAGATCCTATTACTGGCCGGTTGACCGAATTAACAAAAGTGACTAGATTTTTTTCTCTCTTGTCATTTTGATACAGTCTAATACGCAAATTTTATGAAATTATTTTTTACTCAGGTGAAACTTAGCAGTAGATACGATATATTGCGAACTGGTGCAGCGATGTGTTGGATCGGAACAAATACTTTAGCGATTCTTACAGGGGAATTGGGTGTTCGTTGTTGGGATCTTCACACTGGCGATAGTTACGTGTTATCTCCGCCAGATTCATCTACTGGGAATATGGCTACACCACAGGAAATCTGCACAAGCATATCTTTCTGTAAAAATAACGGTACCGTAAACATTTTACTTGCAAGCATGACGTGCATTACTCAGAGACAAAGTCATAGATTCTCCATAGATTTCATAGACATGCATTGTTTAATATTGGTAATTTTAATATTGTAAATTAGGTACTTTGGCTGCTGGAACAAATTTGGGAACAATCTATGTATGGAAGCGTAAAATTGAAATGGACTGTGATGAAAACGGTTGGCCAAATGTGCCAGAATCTTGCAGCATTCATGGCACGGTAAAACAACTTACATGGGGTGCGGCATTTTTAAGAAGTCCGCTACTTGCCGTAAATTGCATTACCAATGTTTTTATATTACATCAACAACCAATGTGTGCTACATATAATGATGGCGTTTGCGCTAGTCAATTGAGTCCCTGTCAAATCTTAATAGAATTCAGTGAGCAGAATTATACTTTAAAAACTGAGATTCAAGTGCAGCTCGTCGCCATCAATAAACATTACATCGCCGTTTCTTCTGGTAGACAAATTGTGGTATATAAAATTCACGACGATGCATCTTTGTACACTAGCCTAATTTCCAGTTTTAGCTGCGACACCGAGAAATTATTGATTTATGATCATACTTTGGTCGTCCTAACTTCTGTAGTTATACAATTACGGTCAATGGAGGGCACTGTCATTCAGATGCTGCCTACGTTACCAGAAGAGGGTGAACCAATTACTATGGATCTTACTGGACAATATTTAACAGTCGCATCTTTGAACGGTATCTTAAAAATTTGGGATTTGAGCAAGCGAGAGGCGAAGTTGCATACCAGAGCAATGCCAGCTTACGAAGCGATAAGTGATTTTGCTGAAATTATCGAAGCACGGTGCAATGCTGATTGTCGTTGTGTATCTATTACTGTTGCAATGACTAATTTGATGCCCAGTTCTATTTTGTACGTCTGGGACATAGAAAGCGATCAGATACATGAATTTGATTTTGCAGAGTCTAACGATATAGACGATGACGATACTGCTTTGTCTATAAAGTGTAGAGGCAGGCTGGTTACTGCTCATTGTTGGGACGTGGAAGATCCCAGATTATTAGTATGTCGAGCACAAAGATTGGAGTTACGGGATTCTAAGCACTCCTCGAAGCAAAATAATGAAAACGATTACGACATCTCAAGAAGTACTGTGGTTTTGGTATCGATGTTTGCTACATCAGATCACGGAATTGTTGTGCAAGATATAAAACCAATTAAAGATGAAAATTGCAGAATTTTGGGCGTTCATTCCCCACATATCATTATTTTAAGCTCCGAAAAATCGATAGAGAAAGCTAGTAAGGTAATACAATTGTTCATGAGAGACTTTGAGGAATTGGGTGTATGCGATCCTATCACGAAGAAAGCCGTACTAGATTTCAGTTTTCACATCAGCGTTGCTAACATGGAAGATGCTTTCAAGTCAATTAAATCCATCAAAAATGAAGGTATTTGGAAAAGTTTGGCAAGAATGTGCGTGAAAACGAAGCAATTGAACATGGCGCTTTTGTGTTTGGGCCATATGAAACAAGCCAGAGCAGCGAGGGCTCTCAGGGAAGCTATGCAAGACGACAGTTTAAACTTGGAAGCCAAAGTAGGAACGTTAGCAGTCGAATTAGGATTATATAATGACGCTGAACGACTTTTTCGTGAAGCAAAAAGATTAGATTTACTGGGCAAGCTTCTTGAAGCGCGTAATAAGTTTAAAGAAGCTATAGAGCTGGCGAAGAATGAGAATAAAATTTGTGAGAAAACAAGTTATTACAACTATGCGAAGGCTCTCGAGCAAGAAGGGAAAATAGGTGAAGCAATAGAGATGTATACCAAAGCAGAATGCCACAGATTCGAAGTGCCAAGGATGTTGCTTGTGAGGCCCAGGGAACTATTGACGTATCTTAATAATTCTGAGGATCCAGAAATAAAGAATTGGCATGCACAGTATATAGAATCGACTGGAGATATGGAAAGAGCATTGAAATTGTACGAACAAGCTAAGAATACTCTGGCGATAACGAGATTGCTTTGTTATTTTGGTAGAGAGGATGAAGTTAGCGAACTGGTGTCGAGAACAAATCATGCTGCTTCTGCGTACCATCTAGCTGCACACTATGAGTCAAAAAACAATGTAGGTCAAGCTATTCACTTTTATACCATTGCTAAGGCTTACACAAATGCAATTCGACTGTGCAAAGAACATGATATGTTTGAGGAACTATGGCCTTTGGCTGTACTAGCTCCAAGACAATCCCAGATAGACGTCGCCAAGTATTATGAAGAAAACGATCAGTCGGATAAAGCGGTTTTGTTGTATCATAAAGCTGGTTTACTACACAAGGCATTGGATATTGCTTTCAACACAAAACAATACAGTGCTTTACAATTGATCATCATGGATGTCAACGCAGATTCTGATCCTGCTTTAATAGAGAAATGCGCTGACTATTTCGTTCAAAATGATCAGATTGAAAAAGCAGTGGATCTACTTGCAACAGGCAGAAAATACTTGGAAGCTTTGGAATTGATACAAAAGCACAATATTCTGCTAAGTGAAGATTTAGCTGAAAAGATGACGTTGGATAAAATTGACAACGATGTAGATCACGATAAAACACGAATCTCTATATTAGAAAGAATAGGCGAAATAGCTTTCGAGCAAGGAAATTATCATTTAGCAACCAAAAAATTCACTCAAGCTGGTAACAAACTGAGAGCTATGAAAGCCTTGTTGAAGTCTGGCGATACAGAAAAAATTTGCTTCTTTGCACAAGTTTCTAGACAGAGAGAAATTTATATCATGGCTGGGAATTATTTACAATCGTTGGATTGGCAAAACCAATCAGAAATATTGAAGAATATAATTAACTTTTATTCCAAGGGAAAAGCAATGGATCTGTTGGCCAATTTCTACGTTGCTTGTGCACAAGTTGAAATTGATGAATTTCAAAATTATGAGAAAGCTCTCGATGCTTTAAATCAAGCAAGTAGATGTTTGGCAAAAGTGACTACTCCAAGAGATCCTGATATTCATAGAAGAGCAGTGGATTTGGTGAATAATAGAATAGCAACGGTTAAACGTTATCTTGATATCAAGAAGTATATCACTTTATTTTATATATGTATAATAGAAAAAATTAAAAAATATAGATATCTATGAAATGTTATTAATTCGTGTTACAGGTTGTTTGACAGAGGTGAAACTAACGCAGCAATGCAACAAGTGCGTCAATTGCTTGATTCTCAAGGAGCAGATTTGGAACAATCAGTTCGCCGTGGTGATTTATTTGCAACCATTACTCAACATTATATCAACATCGGGGATACTGACAAAGCACGTGCTAGTGTAGAAGAATTGAAGCGTTTAGTACCTGGAATTAATCTCGCTTATTATTATAATATGGACGTGTTAGAAGCACTTGGTTACAAGATGAAAATACAACGACAAGAAAGTTCCGACAAAGAAGACGATATCGAAGAGCTTCTAGGCGAATAGTTAAATATAATACATGTACAATGAAAACGGAATCCGTCCAAAAGTGTGATGATAGATGCTAAGTATTTGAAAGAATTAATTATTACAAAATGTTTGTATATTATAATTTGGAAAATATAGTATAGGTTTTATCTAAAATGTGATGTTTCATCATTCTATGACTATAACACATTTAGAAAAAAATCATTATTTAACGTTTATTAGTTCAACTTATACATAAACAGCCTTAAGTTTTAATGTTTGAATACGTTCTAAAAAATAAGAGTTTAAAAATGATTATAATTTCAATAACATAAATAGCAAATTAATCGCTGCCAATTTTTTACTGGGTATAATAAAATAAATATACGAATTATAGAAATAGCAAAGAAAGAAATGAAATACATAGACATACGAGTTGTAATTGACAAAATAGATAGAATCAAATTAGGATATTCTGTCCATTCCTATTAAAACATCTCCGACGTGCAGAGTCTTTCCAGGGGTTTGGGATTGCCGATATTTACCCTATTTTGGTCCAATGCTAAAAATTACATTTTTTTTATAAAGGTTTTTTCTTTGAATTTTCACTGCGCTAAATAAAATAAGGTACCAAGAACATCTCAAATGCACCAAACTCGTTCAAACAGTTTTCTCTGGAGTTGGTTTCTTGCATGGTGACGCGACCTCTGTCTCTAGCTCCTCGCCTTTTCGTTTCTTACGCACCAAATGAGATATATCACTAGCAGGTTTTTGAACTTTAGGTGCAGAATCATTACTACCACTTGGTCCGGCACTGTTCGAACAACCACCAGCTACTTTGCTTTTGATACCCTCTATGACGAGTTTGCAAGCCTCCTGTTTAAAGTCCTTCATATCCGAGATCTTCTCTTGAATTTCTGGCAACAATTCTTTCAATTCCTGAATCTCCCCTTCCACCGTATAAAAAGAATCATCCGTTTTAGGAGGCTCTTTCATCTCTTCCAATTCTTTGATACGCGCCTCCAGCAATTCTGTGGCTTTGTTAAACTCCTCAATACTGGCATCGAATTCGTTACCTAAAGAATGAGCCAACGCAAGCTGATAGTGAATCTCGGCTATTGCCCTTGGCTCTTGTGGCTCAATCTGTTGCAGAAGTTCCAGACATCGGTGTAGATCGTTCAGAGCACCTTGAAAGTTTCCTCCCTCCATAGCCACTTCTCCCAACAGTCGATAAGCATCAGCTAATAACTTCCAACCAGCTTGACCGCGCTTCAACAACACCAGTTTCGCTAGCTCTAGCACTTCCCAAGCGACCTTTAATTTAACAGTAATCTTTCTTAAATTTCTTGAATTCCAACAGAAGTTTTATTAGATATCATTCAGTGAAAATTTAACAGTTTTTTTTCTGAAACCGCATATGATATATATAAACTACAAAAAGAAAGATCAATTTTTTTACAAGATATGACAAAATACAATGATTTAATATGATCGTATATCCAAAATAAAAGGAAGAAACAAAATTAGATAATTTCAATTACCTGTAAATTGTTGACTTCATCCTCTTCATCTTCCTTCTCTATGTCCTCACTATCATTTTCTCCGTTTTCCTTCACAACTCCATTCTGTTCAGTGGAACAAGAAGGCCCATTAGCGTGACTTGTGTCCTTGCTGGAGCCAGCAGCAGGTTTTTCATCTTCTTTTGGTTTTTCTACCGTTTGCTTCGCCGTTTTACTATCTTCAGTCTTATTAGAGTCTGTTTTTTCTACTTCTTTCTTTTCACTGCTCGTTTCTACAGTTTCCTCTTCTTTCTTCTCAGCTTCCGATTTTTTAGGTTCCTGCTCAGCTTCCAACTCTTCAGCTTTCCCCTCGGTTTTCTCTTTTTCCTCGCTGGCTGCTCCATTGTCCGTGTGCTCTTCATTCTCCTCCTCCTCCTTCTCGTCTACGTTGCTCAATTTTTCGTCCTCGGCTTCTTCCTCGTCCTCCTCATCGTCTTCCTCGGTTTCTTCTGTGCCTGGTACTCCGCCACCTAACACTGCAGCCTCCTCTCTCGCCAAACCAAGAAGAGCACGGCCGTACAGCAAATAAGGTTCGCCAAGCTCGTCCGCGGTGTCGCCGTGTTTTTCAACAAGTAGCTGGCAGGCTTGCGCCAACGCAGTTACAGCCATGGTATAATCCCGAACTAGCAGGTGCCGTTTCCCATGAGAGATTGCGGTCGCTGGGTCAGTGAAGGCTGCGCTCTCAGCAATATCGGCCATCTGCAATGTGAAACGTAAAAAATATATATCTGTGTATAAATATAAATGTATATTTAAATATAATAAATTATAATAAACATAAATATAATAAATAAATAATAAATAATTTATAATAAACATAAATATAATAAATTATAATAAATAAATTTATAATAAACATAAACATAAATATATGTTTAATATTTTCCGTTGAATTTTCACAATTGCTATTTTATGAACAGATTGAATATATTTTTTATATTTTATAAACAGAGTTGTTATGCATTTGTGGAAAATATATGAAACTTCCGAAGTGAAGTTCTTTTAATACTACAATAACGATATTTAAATCTTGTTATAATATCAATGTTATTTTACAAATTTTCACTTAAGTGGTTCCACGCAAACTCGCAATATATTACAAAATATAATCTTCTTCGCCATTTGATTTGCATAGATAATCAAGATTTAGGAAGAGATCCAATTATTTGCTCACGAGAATATTATTCTCGCATATTTAAACTTTTCACGAGAATAATCCGGCACCAGTAATGCAATTAGAACAGAATATTCCACCTACGTGCGATACGTGTCGTGTTTTCTACATAGGCGAGATATCTACTGTCATACGTGATATATATTTCTCATTATCAACGTTGACTAAATAAGTAAATGAATTTCGTAGAGTGTCGCGCGAATTCGATTTGATAATTCGACGTGAGTACAACTCGTAGCTGAGCGGCGCGTGAGCAATTTGAGCATGTTTCGAATAAGAGAGAGACATTAAAATGTTGAGTATTGCACCATTAACGTTACTATCGTTAAAACAAGCTGGTAAGATGCTCGTTAAGCGACAATCGTAGTTTCTTAATTCTGAAATGATGTAAACAGTAATGACTAGTTAATGACTAGGCTATAAATTTTTATGGGAAATTGAAAGTTGCAGAAATGCACGCAATGCGTGTAACATGCAAGGATACATAGAATATTATATTATTACAATATATAATAAAATAAAATAAATTTCTAGGTTTTACTTTCTTAGTTATGTTTATAAAATTTGAAAATTCTTACTTTCTTAGTTATTATTATAAAATTTTAAAATTCACAGTCTGTCAATAACATGTCAGTGGAAGATTTACTAACTTTGTAATAAATGATATAAAATTTTATGTAACATTACATTATATAATTATACTATATGATAAAATATTATATAACATCAAATTTTTGTTATAGATAGAATATAATATAAAAGCTTTTACAATTCGTACTGAACTTTCCAAATTACATAATTTTAGAAGAAAATCAGGTATTACGGTTACACATAGTGGTTCATTGACACTGAAACTTTTGCAAAAAAGAAATATCCAATATAACTGTATCATATTAAATCTTTAACAACTACAGTTTCAATGAAAAGGTAGAGAAAGTATCCCAGAGAGAATATTTCAAGAGTCACACACTTGTTAGAAGAAAGAGTTCTTCGCACTCTCAATGGCAGTAAAAACGACGATGCGGAAGAACCATGATTATTTTACTTGGCTAAGGGAAAAAAATATCACCTGGAAGGGGGACAGCAATAATTAAAACAGGAGAAGAAACAGAGAAACGAGCGTCGAGAAAGGAGAAGAGAAGAAAGAAGAAGAATGGAATGATGGAAGGAAACGAGAGAGGAAGGGCGAGGAACAAGGGAGAGCATCGTCAGAGCGGGTTGTCCGCAGCATCCGGGTGGGGTGGTCGGTTGGGTGGCACGTCGGTCGATTTTCGTGCGCTTCGACGCAGAGCGGAGAGGGCGTGCTGATCGTCTGCCCCCTCGTAGCGGAAGAGAGTCGCCGAAAACACCACGAGCTCCGGGGGTGTCGATTGGCCAGTGCGTAACTGGCGACTGTCGGTACGGTTGTGCGGCTTTCAGTGGGCTGCCAGCGGTCGCCCTGGGCACCACCTGCATGGATGGAGCCTACCCGTGTACCCAGGGCCCCTGGTCCACGTCTCATTTTCCTCGTCGCGACGCTGGCCCTCACTTTCGCAGGTAAACTGACACGCGTAACGAGTAATCGTGTTCGATTGCTTTTTCTTCGTTCGTTCGCCGTTGTGTTTTCATTTCAACCGTGTAAACGATCGTCGAAACCGGCTTTTCAATTGACAAAATCCATCTTACGTAATGAATAAATGGATAAGTTGGCTCGTTTCCATCGTTGGTTTCTCTTCAATGCGTGTCGAACCGTGTTTCTTCTGATATTCTGTACGTGCACTTATTTTTCCTTTAATCGGTCAGCTGATCCGGAGAACTGTGTCTCTGGGACGTTGCGAGGATTCGACGATCGAGGATATGTTTATAGGTCTCCCAGAAGTGTGAAACTATACGTACGTGCGACCGAAGGGAGAATTTCAATAAATATTTTGATACCCGGGACGGGTGTTAAGTGAAAAAGCACGTGGATAATGACGCTCTTGTTCTCGATTCAAAACGAAAACGACATACTTCTGGTCGTACTTGCAGCTCACGTAGATAATGTCTATTCTCGGAATTGGCAATTTTCATCACATGCCTGTGCGTGATCGTGGCATCTGGAAGCAGCGAACAACACAATCTGACGAAACTCTTTACAAAAGTATACATTGTCTTACGTATATCGTTACTTTACCAAATCATCGCCGTACCATGTGACTTTCCTCGATCATCCTGTTCAATCATCTTCCGAGTGTTCGTATCTTCTCTTAATACTTCTTCTCATTTGCTTGAAAAGCTTCAGTAGGATGCTCAACAACCACTGGTTGAACCGTGCATTTTTTTTTCTTCATTGGAGGGCCATGGTCACTCGTACGTTCTAGTGTACTCGAGAACTCTTGCTAATACCGGCTTTCTCGTGCAATAAAATATTCCATAGCGTGTTGGAACGACGCCTCTTCTCAAAGCTTCTCATTAAACACGAAGATTTCTGCCACTCATTCTAAAATCTTTTCTTGTCTTCCTTAAATAGAAGAGGGCTGTGGTCATAGTGAAAGCGTGTTTCAAACGTTAAGAACATTTAATTTAAGATGACTATTTAAACGTAGAGTGCGGATGTCTGTGCAAATTTATGTTCTTGTGAACATAATTAAAGAAAAGTAGAAATTTGTTTCATCGATTAAATATTATGAGATATTCTTTACTTTATATCATATATAATTGTACATTCTGCAAATTTTCGTACTTTTGAATTTCATGTAAATGCAGAAAAATCTATTATTTCGATGTACCCATAGCTAGTACCCGTAACTATAGTTCGAGCCGTGTCTAACAAGAAAATTACCCCGGCATTTCATCAGCATGGCAGTTTGCTTCTTCGGGGGGTCAAATGACACGTAGAAACTACTACATTTTCACGAAACTGATCATGATCAGTGAGAATCATCCTCTATAATTGACGCTTCAGGCATTAATCAGTATACAAAATCTTTACTTAAATATTCCATTATAAAATAAATACAGTGAAACTCCGCTTGCAAAAACTTGTCGAGAGTTCTTAAATATTTTAATTGAAGTCCACGGATCCTTTCCTCTGCTAGCGATATTTTCTTCGTATAATAGGAGTTCAGATTTCAATAAATGGATTCAACTAGCAGGAATTCATTTAATTAGGTATCGACTAAAATTTGGCACAAACAAATGGAATCCATATAAGCGCAGTTGTGACTGAAAAACGATTTTTAATTCTTCAGTGCACGCGTTAAGTATATGAATATATATTGTTCGCGTATCAATTGTTTATTCATCCGTGCACTCAAGGACTAACATTAAAAAATCTTGATAAAAAGTGTTGAAACAATATATCTTGCAAGAGAATTCTCAAAGGACAAAGAAAGAGACAATAGATGCTCCAGAAGAATGTTTGAAGGACATTGCATAATTCTTGATCCATTAGTCTTTGTTTCAAGCACATGCACACGTTGCCAAATTGTTGATCACCGAGGTTAAACCTCTTGCGCTGGAATGACGAGAACCTTTTGTCTCAAAATTGCATTATTTTCTCAGCTTTAAGTATATTTAACTAAAACAAAATAGGCAAAATAAATAATAAATTTATTACTTCTCTAATAATTTCTATCCAGTGATGTCATACCGACGAGTTCAAAAAGAAAGCGACGAATAATCGTGTACGATTTGGTCACTCGTTATGGTCCGCAATCACTTGCCAGCGCAAGGGATTAACCTCTTGCCACGCACGTCGAGAATATTTGGCCAAAAATTGCAACATCTTCTCAGTTTTAAATATAATTAAGTATAACCCAGGGGCAAAACGAATAATAAATTTGTTACTTCTCAATAATTTCTATCCAGTGATACCATACCGACAAGTTCAAAAAGAAAGACGAATTATTGTGTACGGTTTGGTCACTCGTTATGGTCCGCAATCAGTTGCCAGCGCAAGTGGTTAACCTCAAAATTGCAATATTTTCTCAGTTTTAAGTATATTTTAAGTATAACCCAGGCAAAATAGATAATAGATTTATTACTTCTCAATAATTTCTATCCAGTGATGTCATACCGACGAGTTCAAAAAGAAAGCGACGAATTATCGTGTACGGTTTGGTCACTCGTTATGGTCCGCAATCGGTTGCTAGCCCAAGTGGTTGAAGTAACGTAAACATTCTGCCACAGAGATATGTCGATATAGAGATACAAAGACTCGTTTCGTCTCTGTTCCAGCGACCGGATTATTGTGTGGTGCCATAATGTCAGATCACTGGGAGGAAGTTGGCTGGGACAAGGAAGCTCTGACCCACGCGAATGTTACACTTAAGTGGTACTTGGATGGACAGGTGGCGATGCTCGAGCCGACATCCGATTACAAAAATCATCATTCTAACAGACGAGCCACCTTCCTCGTGCCTATGTACGGCGGCATTTGGATCATGTGCGTCTCGCTTACTGGTAAGTACTGGATCCGATGGCTTTTGACTGAAATTTTAACTATATCATCACGGACTAGTGGGAATTTTAAGAATTTTTTGGAAAAATTTGGAATAATGAAACAATTGGAAAAATGTTCAACAATGTTTCATAGTATCATGAAACAAGATAGTTGTACCAAATTAATTTTCATAAATTTCGAAATAACATGTTTTCGATAATTCTTAATAACAAAGTTATAGGCAAGAGTTAAATTTATTTCTGATGGATAAATCACTTTGTTGGAGCGTAGAAAATAGTTTAATTTCCCACAGATCTATTAGCCGAGAGGATTTTTTAAATTTACTGTTAGTTTCTAAATAAGTTTCGTTTGTAATTCTTAAAATTCATGCTGATTGAAAATTATGTTTTTTACGTTCTTGAATGTTTCGTATCTTTAATTTTTGTAAATCAAGGTTCAAATAAAAATTAGAAAAAAAAAATCGTTATTTTGAACATTCTGAATCATCAAATTCAAAAATAGCATTCTGAAACCTCTATTCAATAATGTCGTGGAAAATCGATAGTCAATTTCCCATGATATAAATGCGCACACTTTCCATGTAATCTACCTACGATATGCGATATGATGTATCTATGATGATCCAGTTCCATACGAACTACAAACAGTGTTCTATATCTAAATAAAGTCCGTGGCGCAATATAACGAAGTCATAAATTACACTGTTAAAAATCGACACCGATTTATAATATAGCATCCAGCTTGGAAAAAACATAATTGTGAATTTTTTCTTTCATATATTATATGAAATTATACGATATACTTGTATATTCAATGAAAATGATTCTGTGCGTGCGTGCATCATATTTAAATTTTATTTTCATATTTTATGTATTTATATATTGAATGAAACCTACCTTCATAAGATCCTGATTACAATAAGTGCTTATTTACTTATCTAATTATGTTTCTGTCAATTCGGTACCACAGCGACTGAAACATATCTATTTTGACCCATTTCGCATCATATAATGACCAACATTAATACAAACTTATTATGAGATAGACACTATCGTGTACAAGTATTTGGACACTTCTAAATTATTGCAATATAGAATACAATTCAAATGAATCTCTTTGATTTAATTTTGACATGTGTAGTTAAGAGATATTGATAATATTATATAATTAGCTAACTGAAGACTCTGCAGAATCTTTATTGAAATATGTTATAATAAATTTCCATATAAAAGAAGTTTATAAATTTTATGAAGCTATTTATTACAAATGAATACGAAACTTGAAAATAGAAAAACGTTTGTCAATTATAATTGTCGCAACATAACAAAAATGTGAACCTTTTATTGAAACAGCACCAACGATAAGTGTCCAATTATTACAACAGTGTACATCATATGACTATGCCTTCACTAGTATGCATTTAAAATTAAAAAACTTTTTTATTGATTAATGTTATATGATTTTTTATATATTATGAACGAACATTTTTGAAAATACAATTTAAAAATAAAATTTTCGTAGAAAATTATATTATATATATTTTTATACATAATTTTAACACACGTGTATATTTGTGGTACACAAATATACTTTGTACAGTTTATACATTTCTTCATATTGTATGTATTTTCTGCAATTTTGCAAACTTCAACATTTTCAACAGTTCACAAAAAAATTCGTAATTTCAATTATTCGATTTCTAATTATCGTAGTAGAACGTCGTACTACGTATTTAAATATGATTCTTCAGCCATAAAGTATTTAAATATAACAAGATTGGGTTAATGCCTGGCCAATAATACAACCTTGCCTCGTGACCCAGACTATACCACCTTGACTCTGACCAAGTTGGAATACCTTATCTGATTAGGAATACCCTGACTGTGCACACCTCAAACGTGCATCGCCAAAGTTCATGGCTGTTCATGGAAATTTCACCATACTGAATCTTTAACTTCAACAAGAAAAGTGGAAATGTGATGGACCTACATCTTTTTTCGATTCTCAATTTGTGGATATTACATTTTCAATATAAGTGGATAATGGACACTACAAAGACAAAACAGAAAATATAGATGATTTATATTTGAAAAATTTTCTGAGAAAATAAGGATTCAAATTACTATAATTTAAAACATATAAATAAATGCATTTGTTGTTTTGCTATCGTTTTAATGATGATATATGCTACAACTTTTATAATATAAAGTATCGATTAATTTTAAATTAAAGCATTGATTAAATAATGACACTGACTGAAGCTACTATTACCTAGACAACGTATTATTTTTTTTGATGGAGATTAAATTAAGACTACATATTTAATTTTTTCAAATTTTTATAAATTTATCAATAAACAAAGATTAATTTATTAATTGAATTATAATATTAATCCATTAATGGATCATATATGTCCCAAAGAAAGTGTAAAGTATTTTACTGAGAAATAAATATTAAAATACTATTGAATTAGAATTACATTTATCAAGATAACAGATTGCATATGACCATGTAATCCGGTTTACTATGATTAATTCTTTTTATTAACTTAATAATTAACATCATTTTTGGGTTTTAAGTAATTTTTAAAGTAATGTTCTTTAAAATAATACAACATGTATTTCAGTTGTATATTCAGATATATTAAAATTTTAAAAAATATATTTATCAAAATACAATACGTGATATAATATAACTCTATCTTATTACATATAAATGTACAAGTGTCACTTCGATTTTTTTCCGGAATTTTTTAAAAGCAATATTTTTTTATTTCCATTTAATATGAGAATATCTAATATTTAATATGAGAAGAATGCTTTAAGATTAAGAAGATGTAACATCTACAGTGAATGGTATGCATCATAAATGCAATGTCAAAAATATGATAAATAAGGAAAGAAAATGAAATAAATAAAATATGTGTGTTATTAAAAAATATTTGAAAATTTTTGTCGGCAATTTAATACTATATCACGTCAAGATTCACAGAAGTAAATGATCGTAAACAATTTTAAGGATAATTCGAGTTTAATTCTGTAACTTCCTCTTTTCTCCCAAGTTCTTATAATTTCTAAAGCGTTTGAAGTTGTTCTAACAATTACCAACTACTATTTTTATTGTGATAAATATGAAGTTTAGAAAATTTTCTACTTAAAAAAAAAGGAGAAGAATTTTAGCAATGAGAAAACTTTTCAAAGAAAAGGAAATTTCAGTTAAGAAACATAAAAAGACATTAAGTCTGCATTTCAAACAAGAAACAATATAAAGTCACGAAAAAAAGAAAATTATAATAATAAAAAAAAGTAACACAAGAATATCAAAAAGAAAAATCAGAGAAGAAGAAACAACGTGAGAATATAAAAAGTTGCAGCAAATAAAAACCTAGCAAAGAGATGTCAATACAAAAAGGAGGCATGAAGAAATGAATGTGATGAATAGATTTGTCAACTTGTTAGTATTTTTCCTGACTATTTGGTGAAATATATATATATTTTTACATTCTTTATTTTCTTTAGAAAATTCTAAAAAAAAAAAGAAAAAAAAAATAGTAAATACTGTGGCAGCTTCATAAAATCCAAAGAAAATATTGTATTCATGGAGAAAAATTGAATTATTTTCTTGAGGAGAATAGTCAAAGTATTCTAGAAAAAGTCAATCGTGGAAAAGTATGAAAGGATGCGACGTAGACAACAAGCCAAACAAAATACCATACAAACTCCAGCACGGCTATAACTCAAATTAAGCCAAATCTCTTTGTCTTTTGACTAAACAAAATTCTGTTTCATAAAAAAAAAAAAAAAAAGTAACAAAAGTTTTACAGAGCGAAGAAAATGAAAAATCTTTAAATATGCGAAGTGCATTATCATGGAGTACAATTGCTCAAGATAAACATTCTGATCGATAGCCGTTAGTATCGACTTGTTTTTCTCTCGGAAAGTACAGTCACTGTCGTGAAACAATTATCGTTCTAGAATATGATAAGATCGTCCGCTTTCACGATGTAATCTTTTTAATGAGAAAGTATATAACGTCAATATGTAAAAAAAAATCTATCTAGAGTGAATTCATCTTGTGAAATATTATTCAATCATTCTCTCACATATCTATATACTTCCTTATCTTTGACAAAAAAGATAACTGATGTTTCTTCTACCTGTTCAGTTTATAAAATCATGTTCAACAACAGTTTCATTATTAATTTATATATTAATTTTACTGATATTTATATGTTAATTTTACTAATATTTATATATTAACTTATATTTTTTGCATGTCGTAACGAATAATGCAATTAGCGACGTTGGACGAAAAATTCCACGAATTTTCTCCACCTTCCCTTTTCTTTCTTGCCTCACGTTTCACTTTCTTTTTTCATATGACGTGGTACAGTATGAAAAATTGCAAACGTGACTGCGTATCGATTTTCATACGATATAGTATAGCACGAAAAATTGTAACGTGGTTGCAAATCGGTTTTCTTTGTTTCTTGACATTTCATCTCGTTATACCTTTGTCCCCATTGAAAAAGTTTAATTGAAAAGAAAGTCCAACATCGCAATTGAAATTTCCATGCTTTTCTATTATTGACGATCGTGTCTTTTTTCGGTCGCGTGGGTGGTTCGTTATTGTTGATCGTAGATATTGAACGTTTCATTTTCAAAACGATGAAATTGTGACTACCATTTTGATCTTGCACCACAAATTGAAGCATCATTTCGACTGTTTGTTAAATATTTGTATTCATCGGGTTTTCTCTTTTTTTACACTTGAAGGTTTACTACGCGAGAAAGTTTAAAATGGAAATCTACATTTTGAAAAATGTTAAAGTTTTTTTCTACAAAGAAATTAGTAGCGTTCGAGATGAGTTTTTTTTTAAATTGTTGAATGAACTTGACCTTCGAAGATGCGCGCCTGTGTAATTTTGTTCGTTCAGTTGCTTTTTTTGGGGGGAGGTGGGAGGGAGGAGGCTTTCTCTGATGGTTTCTGGTCACGCCAAGCACGGAAAGTTGCTTATCAAACGGTGCGCTGGTTCTGCTTTGTGCACAGGCTCATCATGAAAATCAATCTAATATTCTCGACCTGTATATCCTGAAATTATCTTGTACCGGTGATTTTCTAAACGCTGCTCGGTAAATATATTTTAGAAATCTAGCAGTATCCGCCTGTGAAATTTTTTCATGAAAGATTTTATACGTTAAAAAAATTATTTTTTTTTGTTATTTATCCTGAAATTCTTTCAATGAAAACGGAATCGCGAGGCAAACCTAGACCCGGTGAACTTGGGTTGATCTATTTCTGCTTCAGGATTTATTATTACTCAATTCTCCAAGTTTCCACGACCTTCTACCTTCGTTGTCTTCCTGACATTTCACGGAAATCCACGTTCAGGTTCATCCTCTTCAACGAGCCAATAGTATTCAGAATCTGATATCGAATCTTACGCTTCAACTATTCGACGCTCCTGGCTTCGAGACTTAATTCGTCTACTCATATCTACGGTATCGAGTTAATCGATTATACATATGTAAATCCGTATAAATCAGTCTTCTTCGTCCAACAGTACAAATTTTGCTATTTCTGATAGAATTAAGGTCACTGCGTGTATTCAACCTCTTGCACTGCTAACTAGTTCACGGACCGTATACAATAATTCGTCTTTTTCTCTTGAATTCATCGGTGTATCACTGGATAGAAATGACTAAGACGTAATAAATTTATTATTTGTTTTGCCTGGGTTATACTTCAATATACTTAAAACTAAAAAGATATTGTAATTTTGGGCCAAATATTCCACGTCATTCCAGCGCAAGAGATTAATTGGAGTGTTTAATTCTTCGACTCTATACTTTTTTTTTTAATTGTCTCGATTTCATTTTCGTTACGCGTTATTTTCTTACTGTTGACTCGAGAAATCCAAAAGTTTCCAATGAAATGTCAAAAGATACAAAGAATTAATAAAGATTTTTATAATTCAAGGATTCGCAAGAACATCGAATAAAAAGTTCAGTGCAATTTGATATTTTACAAAAAATACTGGATCGAAAGTTTTCCAGATTCTTTCGAATTTTTTAGCACGCGAAAAGGAGCGTTTAAAGATCGTTTAATTAAAGATCGAGCCAAGCAAATTGCAAGTGAAAACGAGCGAAATCTACTCCCACTTCATAATTTCGTTCCATATAGTGTAAGGAACAGCGTGAAAAACGACGTCATTTCTTTTTTTTCCTTTTCTTTCGCTTCTTGTGTTTTAGAGGAGGAAATACGACTACTGGGTCAGGTAGGTTTTCCGCAAGGGAGATGCATTAACTACTTGACACCCGACGAAGCACATGAGGAGATCCGTGCCGCGTGGCAGAATCGTGAGTATAGCCGCTTTTCCTTTCTTCTCTCCGTTTTATTTTCTCGATTGTCATGCTGTGATTATTGTGTCGTTAAATTGATTTGCATTGATTGGAAAAATAAATTTCCTGAACGTTGAAATATTACAAGTTTTCAATTGATTTCATTTAAAAATAAAAGAAGAAAATTTCATCTAGGATTCTTCATTTTCTCTAAAAATTTCAATATCTATTAAATACAAAATAATTATTTTGTTAAGTCGTATAAAATAATAGTATTTTTTAAGCAATATTCATATTTTTCAGTAGATATTGCCTAGTTAAATTGAACAGAATAATTTTAGTATTTCTTTACAAAAATTCATGTTTTTTCATAGGGATGCAGAACTTGAGTATATCTTGTTCTCTAGTTTGCTTGATCATCCTGGGCACTGCGGTTCTCATTGGATTTTTTGGACTCTGTAGACATCAAATATCAGCAGTTCTCGTCACTGGTGTGATGTATCTTTTAGCAGGTAAATTTGTACTTGTTGACTGTAAAGTTCTTCAAGCGACGCTGTTCGTCGCATGAACGGAATAAATTTTATTGATGCGGAGCATTGCGGTTTCCTGCAACCGCAATGATTTCTGCACACTCGAGAGATCGACCACAAAATAAGTTGTTCTAAAAGAGAAGTTTTAAAGCTCTTCATTTTTTGATGATAAAATAAGAGTAGCAATTACGGGGACCGAAACTATAAAGCAACATTCACAAACATTCAATTTCATTCACAAAATTTCATTTTAATTGTAACTTTGTGAATAATAAAGGCCTTTCTTCTTCAACGAAAGAGCTTCCCTCTTGGAGTACGATAAAGACAAACACTTCTCATCTCTGATAAGACGTCTCCAAACACTTGCGGATTCACTGCTCTCTTTTTTCTTAAATGTTCCTTTGCTCTAATTGAATCTTTTGTAACCAATGTTCCTTTTCCAACAATTCACAGCTGGTTTCGTCCGCAGTTTAAAAACAAAAATAATAAAAATTTATTCAATTTTTGACCTATTTAAAATTTCTTCGAATCATCATCAAAAAAAAAAAAAATTATATATATATATAATGTTTTATGTTAATATTCTTCTAATATGAAACAACTATTTTAGCCACGTTCGCATTGTTCACCCTGACGATAATTCATTTCAAGAGAGCTCAGGATCGCGGGGCTCGAATACTAGACGGCCCCGAGGATGGTGTAATTGGTGGGCCGGTTCCCCGTAATGTTCTCAAGGCCAGACGATTTACTAGCTCCTGGAGCATGGACTTTGGATGGGGTGGCGTTACGCTTTGCGCCCTCGCCTCAGTTGCGTGGATCTTGCTCAGCAAAATAATGCGTTTCAGCCCTATTGCCACTATGATAGCGTAGCAGTGGGAGGCCTTCGAGGTCTAAGGTCGTTTCCAAAAGTTATAACAGAGCGTTTCGATGTCGTCGCCTCTTGAAGCGCGGGGGTGATTGCGTTCGACATAATGGGAAACAGGTTACAGGAGTCAATTGTGTAGTTTCTGGTTTGCACCGACTGCAAAGCAGGACAGTTTGACAGGCAGCTTAATACCATGAACTATTTTGCAAGCTTCAGAATTTTCATCATGCGGAGCAATCAATATGTATCAAGTTGTCATTCGCAGTCTGTAAAGTGAGGAAGTTTTAATAGATGAATGGAAAGTTTGACACGATGAAGGAGAAAACCAGGATACACGACATTGAGGCAAATTTTGAGAGTACTTTTTTCAAAAAACAGAATTGAAAATGACCACCTCGAAGGCAGTTTGTTTTATCAAGGTAATGTGTGTTGTATAGTGTTTGTTTTTATGGAACCTATGTTAGATCAGTTTAAAGCATGGCAAGATATAGAAGGAGCCTAATTTTTGGCAAATCTTCTAAATGCAACTTTTTGTACAATTTACCTAATAATTTCTAGTCTTTGACAAAGAAAACATACACTGTTGAGTGAAGAACTATATGTTGAAGAGGGATATACAAGTTTTAAAATAATATTATATAATACAATGGAATATGATAATATCTCTTTGTATATTATGTACATTTGAGTTTCAAGCTTTAATATTTTGCAGATTTATTGTCTTATCAAGATGATTCAATGATCTCTTTTTCATATAGATCTTTACTATAAAGTAAAATATTTACAGATGCATGAATAATGAAATAATGCCTAGGAGGAGAGTAAGCTTTCTGGACTGAAGAAATATTATTCAATGATAAGTAGAATAAAATACACGTTTATTACCTTTATTTGCAGACAGATTAGTCAATTAATGTACAAGTAAAGGAAGACCTTACTCGTCCTAGTCTGTCTTTTTAGACATACTTCTTTTTATACAGTTGCAATAGATACAATTAAATTTATGTAAGAATTGATTTGGAGTAAGAATACTTTTGTGTGTTGTAGAAGCTGAGACAATATATGTTGATCTTTGCTTCAAAATTTCAATACAGAATGTAATTTAATAGATGCCTATAGTATAATTCAATCGCCTTATAATTAGAAAGATAAGCATGTTTGTAATATGCATAGTATAGCAGTAAACTTGTTCGAGCCAATAAAAGCAACGATATGCGTGTTTGCAAGAAGAATTTAGCTTTTGCTACGACTTGTTACAGCAACAAAAAAAAAGAGGAGTTATGCCAACAAAATGTATAACATACAAAGGATTGTGAATTGCAATTCGTCCATTAACATTTAAGAGAAAAATAAGGATGCTTCAATAAAGAGCATCTTCTATATACCCGGAGACTAAGTTTTGCCAGTACAAATAAATAAAATGATTTAAAAAAGAAAAAAAAAGACGAATACGCTTGCAAAACTATTCTCCGAGTGTTTATTTAAACAAAACGCATTTTTCTGATAATATTTTCTTGATTGTCATATTTTTTACCTGACCCTTGTTATTTGTTATATTGAAATGAATGTATCGTAAATGCAATAAAAGAATAAGCTATGTATAAATAAAGAATATCCTTGTCTTTCCAGTTTTATTATTTATAACCTTTACGATATTAAAACGAGAAATGACTTCGTGACGTGAAAGGTTATGTTTCACACAAATGATATTCACAAAAATATGGTCGAGACAAGCGCAGCGTCAATTTACGTATATATAAACTACACGGGACACGTGATCAGATATTGCAAGTAAATGTAACGCGAGGGATGCTATGTACAACAACCTATTCACATATACACGTTTATCCGTAAATTCAACAGATTATAATTTTATGTTGCAGTGAATAACGAAAGTAGTACAAGTGTGAGCTCATTGTACTAAGAACGTATATGTATAAAAATAAATCACGCACTGCGTTACGATATTGTTCGACAAAACTGTTTAATACCAGCTTATTTTTCACGAACATGTGAAATATCTCATCTAATAATATGGTTATTTAGTATTCATTTGTATACAGACGAAAACAAACATGTGATTAATGCACGTAGAGCACAAAGAAAGTTACGTACCTTTATTTTTCGTTCGAATTACTGGAAAGTTTGATGCTTTTTTAACGACGGACACGCTTTCACTACGCTGTTTTCGGGTTGCACGCAACGTTTGGAATCTCACGAACTTTACTTAAACAGTTGTAAGTAAATTTATGTACAGAGACGCAGAGATTTAACAAAACGACCGTTATGCCAGACAACGGTTTATTACCGGCACGCGTACAACTTGTACGAACGTCAAGCACAACATGAGCACAATGATTTGATCTGCACCAATGTGAACGGAACTTCCATCTACGCATGTGTATTCATTTTACCGCCATTTCTACATTTAGGCGGGAATCGTCGATTTAGTTAACGTATTATTTCGGCTTTAGTAAATTCACAGAATATACATACACGTATTTCAACTATATTTTTATAATATAATTGTTCATTGTGAATAAAATGCTTCTTATATTGAATAATTAAAGATATTACTCGTTAATTCAGCCATTTCTAACGTATTCTAAGAAATATATTATCGAGACAAATCTAATTCGATATACAATATAAATTAAAGTTTAAAAATTAATTTTTATACTTTTTTTTCACTGCTGTAAAAAATGATGGATATTAATATTAAGAATCGGGGACGTATGTTTGATATTCTAAAAAATTAAAAAAATAATATATGTGTAATATATATATATATTGTACATCGATTTTACAATCGATTTAACTCCATATTTTTAATCTGCGCAATGGGAACTTTTCAAATTAATGCGCAGTTTCGTTAAATGGCGTCTCACGTCGTTCCGTGAATTTTCAAAGAATTTTGTTTCAGAGATTTGCAAACTGTAATATAATACTTGAAAATATTTTGTTAACATACGATTTTAATCTAAAAAGAGACACAGGTAAAAAATTATTTTTTTCATCAGAGAAAGTTCTATATTTTAAATATTTTACACATTCTTATATTCTATATGCATCTGCGTATATTTTTCCATTTTGGAATTACAAATTCATAAAAATCCCATTTATCACATAGTTACTAAAAAGCGTGCAAATTACGATATTTTAATATAAAATACCGATTTATAATTTAATAATTATAATTATCAATGGATGTTCAACAAATTAAATTATTTATAATTACCAATCGCTATTTTGAATAATATAACGAGAGTTCTGTAAAATAAAATATTTATTATTTTTCAGGTGAAGATGTGTGGTGAAATTGTGAATTCTTTGATTCCGATGATTGTCCTTCTTCATTGGTAAGTAATGTTTGACTTTATTATTAGATCAATTTTTACAAAATTACTGTGAAATATTTAAATTATTTATGATTAGCAATCGCTATTTTGAATAATATAACAAGTTTTCTGTAAAATAAAATTTTTGTTATTTTTCAGAATTTCAATGATTGTCCTTCATTGGTAAGTAATGTTTGACTTTATTATCAGATAAATTTTTACAAAATTGCTGTGAAATATTTACTAAAAATAATATAATATATAATATAAAGAAGTAAAGAAGTGAAATTCATGTATATGCGAATTAGAGATAATTAGTATTACTTATAAATTATTAATTTTATAATTATTTATAAATTATAAGCATCATTTAAAAATTAATTATCCAGTTATATCCAATAATTGATCCTGTATAAAATTATCATTATCTTTAGTGGCATTTTTAATCGGTCTTAAACGAATTTCAGTAGAAATTTGTTTATTAATGTTGTCATAGAATTCGATCGGTTTTTTATCACATTTCAACTTTTCAACACCAGTATTTAGTTCGTTATTAACATTATTCTGACACATTAACTTTCTATTACGCGTAGTAAATAACTTCTCTTTCGTTTTTTCTATAACACAATGTTTTTCATTGTGATAATTCTCCCAGCAGTTTTGGAATTTTATGAATACATTATTCCAAATGTAAAGTTGTTCGACTGAAAGGCATTCATATTAAAATTTATTAAAAAAATCTAGAAAAGTATAATATCACGAAAAGTGAATATATATTCATATACCATATAGAATAAAAGTTATAAATATAAAAGTTGCAGTGGGGAGAGTAATGTTAGGTAGAAGTACATTGGCCAAGCTTAAAAGCGCTGGTCCTTCACACAAAGCAATTCCTTTCATGGTATTCACTAACCATGGTAAATATAGATAGGGAATATCGTATCTATCAGCGATAGTTATCATCAGAGTAGTTATAAGTCCTGTGAGTATGTTCGTTACTAGTATTACAATCTTTAAATCTGCGAACAAAGTTTTATTTTATTTAGGAAATCTAATTTTTCAGTCTCATAAATTTCCAAATTTTAACATTTCCACTTTCAAATTTCAAATTAGAAAATTCAAATTTTATATTATTTTATATTTAAGCATATTTCTCTCGAAATTCAAGATATGAGAACTTAAAGATATGAAAGATTTACGATAGAATTATAGATTCTATAATATTTATTTTATCATTACTATAATTTCGTCGAAAAAGAGCATTAAATGCCGCAGATTTGGTCATTGGTTTCCCGTGAGGAAAATGGTTTTTGGCTTCGAAAGTGATACAACTTAAACAGTATATCACGAAACACATCAGTGCCATGTAGAACGTTTTTATCTGTCATAAAATTTATATAATGTAATTTAATTAACATTAACATTAATATTAATTTAATTATAGTCTTGTTAAATTTTTAATTTTTTTTACTTTCGAGAAATTCTTTTTATCTTGATTCTTTCCATTCTTTTTGTTACTCTGTGTGCATGTGTAAATAACATCTTTTTCAAATTTTAATGGCATCGTAACTGGATTTTATTAGTTTATTCATACATGATAAAGATTTGAGGTTATGAACAAACTGCTAGCCACGTGTTTTTCAAATTACATGTGTATATATGTATGTACGTGTGTATCAATAAACAAACGAAATTGTAACAGAGCACAATAAGTAGGCTGGAATTTCAGTCATACGTTATATATAGTAAAAAATATATTACATATTATATATTATATATATATCACATATAGTAAAATATCAGATATTATATTGTGTACTTTTTTTAAAGATTTTAATTGTGTACAAGACTTTAATTTACATGAATTTTCTTTGATATTAATTTCCTTGTAAAACTGAAAATTCAACGAGATTGCCGAGCTTGTCTATGGAACAAACAAAACACTTGAAGCCAATTATGTATGGTCAGAACAGATAATAAAATCTCGTCGCGTTTTATGTGAAGCCCATCTAAGAATACTTTTACGCAGAATACAGTGACCTCTACGATAATCACGCATAATTGCATTAAGAGCCATGGTGTATGCAACATCGGATATTCCTAGAAAACAAACGTCGTTTTATTTTAATTCGTTGAACTTAAGGGAAATTTCCACGAATTACTCACTGTAATTGCTCCCAGCATGATCAAAGTGTAGTGTTCTATTCCCAGGATCGACGTCATTAGCTTTAGATCCCTTTCCACGTCTGTAGGTACTAATAAC
Source organism: Tetragonisca angustula (assembly GCA_036937485.2). NCBI lineage: Eukaryota > Metazoa > Arthropoda > Insecta > Hymenoptera > Apidae > Tetragonisca > Tetragonisca angustula. The sequence continues at coordinate 172,519 of JAWNGG020000098.1, read as the reverse complement.
AGAACGATTAATTGTTATCAAATTATCTATTCTGAGGTTAATAAGAGGAATGAATGATTTACCAGTTTCATTGTTTCTGGTTTGTGAGGGCGATCTGACCGGCAGCTTGCAGTTTATTATTCGAACGATGTCAAATGCTGTAATCACCTACATCATTAATTATTTAGTGTGACAGTGTATTTGTTAGATCGATTTTCTTTCATATACAGTACTGTGGAAACTAATTTCATAATGTTGTATAGGAACGATATTTCTTTCGTGGTTAGTTTATATGTTCTTTAGGAATAATTCGATAAAAAATTATAAATTAAATACATGGAACTACTTGCATTGTAAAATAAATCAATAATTCATTAATAAATTTGGAAAAGGAAGAAATAATGTAGAAAATAATAAAATGAGTTTATTAAAAAATTATCTACTAGTATGTTTGAAATAATTCTTTGAAAAATCTTTTAGAATAACAAAAATATTAATTATTTCAAATTAATCAACAATTTTTTGACTTTAAAAAGTTATAATAATTCTTGAAGCAAGTTTTTAAAAATTAATGACAAATTGAAAATAATATCAAGTGTGTTCTCTCTTATCCGTAAAAGCAAAATATTTATTTGTTAATTGGCCTAAAATTTTTCTTTGAAAAAAAGTTAGACTTAATATTTGATGAATCAAATTTAAAAGTTCACGAATTATCATCTTCGTTTGAACGGTACAGATTCACGAACTCTGGTGTTCTATTATGCAGAAACAATTAAGGAGTATTACGATCGACTAACGGTCCCAATGAGGCCAAGTATGATCACGTAGATAGAATGTCCCATGATAGAATGGTCGCATACGGTACACGCCAGTTGCCCAATCCGCTGGAAATTATTAATCAAATTATCTATCCTTCAACATCATCTGAGACGAAAATGACAAAAACTAAAGAATACTAACTAAGTGTCCACTACGATCATTAATCTTTCGCCTACATCGAAATTTCATGGTTATTCTTGTCAAAAAATTTTACCAAAACAAGTCCAAATTTAATAAAAATAGGCAGAGACAGATCATTAGAATCTCTATTACGTTTTTCTAGAATTTTGCAAGTTTGGAAATCGGTTTATCTTAATTTCGACAATTTATTAATTATTTCAACGAAGTTTCACGAATCGACGATCTGGTCGAATCAGTTTTTGATCGATTTGCATAACGATGAATGCAACGTTAACGACGTTATGCACACGCACGCACATGTGTTCATATTCTCACCGTATTTTTGTTTCCAATCACTGCTCTCAGATTGGGAAATCCCGAACGTTTCCAACGACGTGCCATTTTCTAGGTTCTCTTGTACTTTTCATAGCTGATATATAAATATATACTGAAGCATTTTTCTACAAGTGAAAAATAACTTCAAGCCAAAATTTTTCTGGAAGGTTATACACAGTTTATTACCATATAATTTTCAATCGTTCCTTTGTGAACAATTTGAATAACGTTATTTTAATAACTGTGTTTATGTACTGCGTTTCACTTCAAGGAGTCTAGTAATTTTGTTGACTTTTGTTGAGGGAAAAGGAAAATTTTCATCATGAACGCGTATTTTCATAAAATTCAGTCGATACGTGACAAAGTGAGTTAATAAATTATTTAATTAATTGCGATTTCATGAAGTTATTTTTTTTTTATTCATTTCGCGAAGAGTTGTAAAGATTCCATTTTCCATGGCTTATTTTTACATAATTTCTTATTTTAACTTAACCTAATATAGTAATAATAAAATAATAGTTTAAATATACAATAATATCTCACAAATGTCTTGCAAATTGCTGTAATGTATTAAATTTTAGTGCAATTTTCAATTACGGAATAAATATTATATTTATTCTAAAGCTTTAAAATGGTAATGTAACGTATAATTTATATTTTTCGATTTATGATCATAAAATTATAATCGTGAAACAATTCAGTGAAAAGAATGTTTAATTTGGGAATACTTATGATACGTTTGGAAATTATTCGTTTTCGGGGTCCTCCTTACTAATTTCAATGATCACGAAGTATGTTCTTAAGGTCATTGTTCTCGATACACATGTTACTGCCGCATAGCTTTATTTTCTAAGATATTTATAAAAATGTAGTTTATATTTTTTAAAGGGCAAATTTCATCGATTTCAATGACTTTTAAATATTTCAGATTACACTTACAATTATTTAGAATTTTGGTCTTTCTCACTGATTTCAATAACTCTGAATTATGTATGTATATTTATTTCAGCCTCTTTGGCCTTGAAATTGACTTTGGTTTTACATTGCATTTGTCCTACCTTTTACATGTTATAATATTTACATAATATTTTGTATCCTATTTTGCTTTATCCTATACTTATATTTATCTTGACTATGCTATTCTTTTGTCTACTTAAGTATCTTAACCTAATTCTTTCATTTTATTTTGTTGCTCTCTTCTTTTTAGACCTGCCTTATCTTTTCTTTCTCTTCTCCATAACCCTGAATTATATTGTCAAGAATATACTTTCTTTCCAAAATTGCATAAATTAGAATTAACCTAATAACACAAATAATACGAGTATTTGAACCTCTTTTTTTAGACAATCAATCATGGATTTCTAGCGCGGAAATTTAAAGCGAATTATTCTTCATTAAACGAGAAAGACACGAAGGAAACGAAACTTGATTGTGTCCAGAGTTCTGAAAATGAAATATTAAGAATTTCTCAAGTTTTATTATTGTCTACTTATGTGCTACTTGTAAATTATCATAGCGTCCGTTATGGTCAAGTAGAGTATAGTATTTTGGACAATGGCGAGATTGCTGAAGGTTACACTCATAAAGCTGTGATCACTTTGAGCTTAGGTTATTCCATGCCGTATGCAATTGTTTCTTTCTTGGCTATTGGCATGCTTATTTATTCTCTGATTTCGGTAAGAAAGTTTCATTAGTTTTGTCATTTACATAGAGTATCAATTATAATAATTCATCATGTTAGTTACAATAATAGAATATTATTCATTATAAATATTAATTATATAGCAATAATATTTAATTTCTAATTAAATTTTTTCTAATAAAATTTTAATTTTTAACAATCGCTAAATATTATAGAAAATTCCTCGATGGAGTCTGCCATCGATAGTTCTCTATCTGGCTGATTTTGTTTGTGGTATCAGTGAGGCTATTGTTGCTATTTGGTTATTTGTTTCCCATTTTCCGACATCAACAGCTTTGTCTTATACAACAGGAACAGTTTTGCTAATATGTACATACATCTTAATTCTACAACATAACATGTGAAGTATTCCTGAAATCGTAGTACAATCAATACAATCGATTAGGCTGTAATTCTACACGTAAAAAAATACGTCTAAAAGTAACACGAAAAAATAACATTTTTTCATTAAAAAATTTTTGTAAAAGTTGAGTTTAAAAATTCATCGAGTATATTTGAATTTTACTAATTGGACCTGGAGCTTGTATTTTGCGCAAAATAAGTCAAAAATATCGAATGAAATTTTGTCATAAGACGCTTTATTTCTAAGAAAACATTCAATTTTGAAAATTTACCAAGTACAGGAAATATATATCCTGAATCATATCTTAAATATGTTTATACTCTATTTTCTTAAAAACGAGGTCTTAAGTTGAAAAATTTCATTCTATGTCACTGACTGTTTATTATTATTATGCAGTGTGTTCGGTTTAAAGTTTGTGATGTTTCTGTCTGAACATCAATTAGTAAAATATGGAATACGGACTATGAAAGAGTAAAAAATAGAGGTATCCATTTAAAAAATTTCAATGTCACCTTAACAAGACGTAAATTATCGTAGACATGGAAGAAGAAGGATAGTATTCTTATATTTATACTGTCGTTGTCTTTTACGTATAGATTTTACAAAATTAAAATTAAAACGTCTTCTAAACTAATGATCTTTTAACATAAATAGGTTAATACTTTTTTTTTTATAAAGAATATCATGGTGCATCAACTGATGCAATAAAAAATATGATTCTATTCAAAACAAACGTTAATGACCTTCATATGTCCTCTACACGTCCGCCTACAAGAAAACTAGTATCATCGAAATGTGCCCTTCTCGAAATCATTCAACTTCATCTGAAATATTTTTCGCTACATGTAGTAATAATGACGTAAATCTAGATGGCAATATGTGGTGACCTACCCTGTATATCAGTATAATAACTCTTGTCCGATCCAAAATTAGCCAAATTTTTAAACTCGACTTTTGCAAAAGCGAAGCACTCTTTCTTTGGAATTATTTTCTAGCCGGTTTAGAAACACGCTCTACATTTGATTATACGTACAAGTACTTGTATGGAAAATTTTGTTGTCTAGTCGGAGAAATTTGGATGTGGCTCGGTGTTCTTCGACTGTACGAACAGAGAACTTTCAAATGAAGCGTGGCACCGTGATTCACGAAAATAAAATAAAAGGAAAGATTCAAGAAAAAATAGTGAATGTATCTTTTGTTTGAAATTATATTTTATAACTTATGTGTGTACAGTTTCTAATAAAATATATCGGCCGTCATGCCATGTGCATAAGTATACTCGAGTAAACGATAGGGCAGTTTAAAGCATCCGTCGGACACTTTGGCTTCGAATTCAGGATCCGGATTTCCGGGCAATAATACTGTCTACAAGGAAATATAATTATTTATATATCAAGATACATCAAGACTTTTTATAATCTGATTTTGATTAATTTAATTTTACCTTGGACAATATTTTTCCAACGCCTCTTTCAACGTGTATTTCCCATTGTGTTTGTTTCTCGATATTTCTTGGACCACAAACCCCATGAAAGCTTGACACGGCACTCCTGTTACCTGAATGTCATTTTCTGGCTCAATAGTTGCTAGCTTGTCTGGCAAACACTCGTTTTTATTGCTACTGGAAGAACAAAGCATAATATTATATATTTTTATTATTCCACTGCCGATGTCTATGCAAATTCATATTTTTAAGCCAAAAGATCTGAAAAAGATCTAATTTTACTTTATTCTGTATTTTGCATGAGGCATGTATGCAAATGAAATAACCGATTCGAAAAATAAAAGTAGTAGAGAAACATTAAATTTATATTAAATATCAATAATATGCTTTGGATTTTATAAACTTTTGCATATTATAAAAATATATTATGCAATATTAGTAATGTATATTAATTATGTAATAATATATTTTATAAACATAATATATTTTTATAATTTCATAATTTTTTATAAATGTATAAATATTCGTTCAGTTATTATACACACACAAAAAAAAAATGTTGCATTTGTTTAGTTATTATACACAAAAATACGTGTAAGATAAGACTGTAATTTCTATAACTTCGTTCTTACTTGCAAAGAAAACTCTTCAACGAGTCTAAATTGCAGAACATGTTCGGCTTAAGCGCGACGCCAGGGACGCTCCAAAGTAATTGTGCTTTGGCTGCGATCTCCAGAACTTCGTCGTCCAATTGTTTCGCAACTTTTGATAATTTCGTGCTACAAAGAGATCGTTGAAACGACGAGAATAATAAAAAAAACCGTTTGTAGTCGATCCTCACCCCTTGAAGAATTTATCGATCGACACATTGATGTTCCTTATGTTTTCATTTCCAAATACCAATCGTTGCCTGAGCCTATCCTCTGGACTCGATACCGAAGAATGATAGTTATTCGGATCGTTCAGTTTAGATTCTAGTCGTGTTCTATTAATACTCGACTGATTCAAGCTTTTCCTGTCAGGCTCTTCTTTTATTAAATTTATCAGATACACCTACGGTAGAAATTGTCGCGTTGCAAACATTTTAGACATTCTGAAACAAACTCTAAAGTTCCAAAGATTTACTTCACGAGATCTTACATTGAAGTCTGGATGCCTTCTGGCTGCAGTTTCTATGTAGCAATAATCTGTCGTGGACCAATTTTGATTAGCCAATTTGAAAAAATACGCATTGGACGATGTTCTGACCTCTAGGATCGAGATTTCTTCCATTCTAAAATATCGGATGATTTGTAGAGTAATTTTAGTTTCATGTGAATTGATTTTAATAAATTTTCGTGTCGTGTATGGAAATCATTGAGCAAGTATTCTTGGTAGAAAGAATGTAGCAATGTTGCGAAGTAAAAGTTTCAAAAGATCCAAGGAAAAAATGGGATAACTCATAACTTGTATAACGATTAATGTTACTAAATTATTAAATGGAAATTGTGGATGCATAATATAATTAAAAAAATAAGATCTAAGTAGGAAATTATTTTATTTACTCGATATTATAAGATATTGTACTTTAAATTTTATATATTTTTATATGCTTTATATATTTATATATTTTTTCATATTATTTTATGCATCTTTGCGTCGTCAAATTTTTCATAAATACATAAAAATCCATAGTTTTAGTAATCGTTATAATGTGGAAAATTGTAAGCTTTAAATATATAACATTTAATATATAATAAGGAAGTTTTAAGTTTTAAGGAAGTTTTAATACATAAATAAATGAGAAGCCAAAAACTGATTAATTCCACTGATAATGTTATAAGTGTTATTTTTTTAAATTTACTTTGGAATATTTATTTAGAGTAGGATTTCGATTAATCAGTGCAATCTAAGGACAAACAACTCGGATAAATTAAATAATTGAGACTAAAAATAATTGTCTTTTTATATAAAATTTGTTTATATATATTCATATTTTTTTATATTTGTTGAGTTTATATATAGAATCATAATATATAATTTATATCTTTATTGAGTTTGTAATATATAAGCAAGAAACAAACTTGTGGAAGTAATTTATTTATTTTTTGGTAATTTTGATATCTGGTTAAGAAAGTTATAGAGATAATGTTGATTAGTTTGGTGTTTGAAAAATTTAAATAATATTCGCAACTTGAGATTTAAGATATTTCCATTTTAGGATTCTTCTTTTAAACTAATAAAAATGTCTATAACGTGAGTTGACTGCTAATTAGATTAATCTCTTAGCGAATCTTGTATAGATTGTCGTTTCTTTACATTTTATCGTCCTCTACACGTTATGTTTTCAAATCTTTTCTTATTTTGTCTTTTTGTCAAACTACTGCTAATAAACATCTGATTACAGTGAAGAGTATAACCATAACTGAACAGATTTCGTACAAATTCGTTTGTTTCATACAAATCCATTGATATTAAGATATACAAAGAATGAACATAACAAGAACATTTTAGAGAATCAAAACCAATACGTACAATTGTTTATTATGAATGTTTTTTCTAGTTTTTCGTATATTGTAAAAAAAAATTTATTCATTTAATTTCTCGCAATCGAATATTTCAACTTTAACAACTTACTAACATTTGTTTTAATGTACAGTTTGCACAAAATTTTTTCGGTGATTAGAATGAATTTCGTTCCATCGTTTTTTAATTTTTTTCAACTGAAACAAGGACTGGAGAAAAGTGGTAGAATTACATACATTGTCTATTATCTATTAAATAAAATTAATATTGTTATTCTAGAAATAATTAAAGTAAAATTGTTGTATTTTGTATCAAATAAATTCTCATATCAAATTATTAAATAAATTCCTGCAGTAACTAATGTAGACGAATGAACTAAAGATAAAACTGGAGCTATTATTGCTATTGGTAATCATACGAAAAATGGAAATTGTGCTCTTTTTGTAAAAATTATTATTAATAATATAAACATTAATAAATTATTTATTTTATAAATAATTAAATTTCATCTACCAAATATTCTTAAAAAAGAAATAATTATTAATAAACCTCTATCACCTAAACGATTTAAAATAATAGTTATTATTCCTGAATTAAATGAATTTAATTTATTGTAATAAATAATTAAACAGTATGAAATTAATCCATCTCATCCTAATATAATTGTTATTATATTAGGACTTAAAATTAATATAATTATTGATAATAAAAATAATATTATTAAATAATAAAATCGTTTTAATGAAAAATTATTTAAATTTATATATCTAATTCTATATATATAAATTATTGAAGAAATAAATATAACTAAAAAAATAAATAATAAAGCTTTATAATTTATAATTAAAAATATATTTATTTTTATTGGATTTAAAATTTACGAAAAAAAAATTTTTCTTATTTTGCGGTGTTGAGACTAATATTGAGGAAATTGATCTGAAAAGTGGAGAGTCAAATTGTCAAAAGTGAATTTAACCGAACGGTTCAAGTGTCAATGTAGATAGACATTTTATAATCCCACATAGATTCTCAATAGAATTGAAATTCGGATATTGCGAATTAAATCAATAGAGCAAATTTTTCTTAGCTAACTGTGTGCACTTTTTGCATTAAGCTTAGGATTCCAATTATGTTTAGATATAACAGTTTCTTTACGAAATATTTTCCACTACAAAATATTTTTACACAAGTATTATTGTATCGTTCATTTGATGTGATAGACCAATTTTACTCGTATCGCTGAATCAATGAATACCTTTTGTTGAAATTTTGAAAAGTTGCATTATTTTTGCAAAATGTTTGCAAATGTTTGTGCATTTTTTTGCATACCTTAATGTTGGAGGGATAATTTACGCGAAATTTTCTTGTTGGTATAGTTATGCTCCTCACTATAATAAACTATAAAATGAGTAAATTCATCTTTATAACACAAACAAATATAGCGTATAAGAGAAAGATATAAGATATAAGAGATATAACAGAAGAAAAAATGTATGTTTGAAATTTATATGATCTATAGGAAAGAATTGAATAGCGTTCTCGAATAAGGAGCTGATTGCTTTTGAAATTGAATTAATGGTATGATTCCATAGTCTCTGGAGATTCTTTCAGCAGATATAACACACAAATATTCTGTCACAAATCCATGTAGAATAGAAAAACAGAATTTTTGGAAGTATAATTTCAAATCTCGTTATCTTGCAACACAGCAAATATAGTAAATATACGTAATAAATCAAGATATATCACTATACAATTGAATATTTTTGTAGAATTTCATATAAATTTCCTACACGGGGGAAAATTATGACTCAGTCAGCCTCTGTCGTTGGGAGGTCAGTGTGTGTCCATCTGATGCTTTTTATTATCTCGCTATATTCTTTCTATTAAGAATGCAAGCAATAATTTTGCTGAAGTAAAGAGCATGAAGATTGTCTAGACACCTGTTACCGACAACAGTGGGCACGCAAATAGTCACCGTAAGGAAGATCAAGAAACCCAGACTTCCTATGATTAGACAGGCTGTCAGGAATGCGAAAAGCATGTCTGCTGGCCATTTTCGCAATTGATTTACTACGCCTTTGATTATCGGCGTTTCGCAAGGTGTCTCGACGAACCTGGCGAACTTGTCGCCGTGATTGTCCGGGTAAAGAAGCGACACGTCCTCTCCAAATGGATCTATAATTGTTGAAACGAAATGGTATAAAATGCTCGAAGATTCATTCTGCTTTGATTTATGTTGAATTAATTCGAACAAGAGGAATAAAAGTTCGTTTGCAGATTACTATTTTTATCAAGAATGTCTAAATTGATAAAGGAGGAAATTTCTATAAAATTCTTTTGTTTTCAACGTTTATTACAACTGACATTATTGATTCTAACTCTTCACTAACTATTGAGCTATGGAGCTATCATAACATGTCAGAGTTGAATCATTTAATTTTGAAATTTTCAATTTAAATAAATTTGATTAGATTTGATAAATTTAATTAAATTATTAATCGCTATCATGGACAACATGAAATAGGAAATAAAATCGAGAACTTTAAATTTTAGTGATTCACAATTTTTTTTTTTTATTGGCCGGTCATTGTTAAATTATACTCTGTTATTAAAATAACAATAATTCTAGCAAAAAGAAACAGTCATATACGTAATATCTTGAAATAAGAATCCATAAATCTCCTTTATTCTCTGATTTGAATAATTCAAATAATATAAATTTCAATAATCATGTAACAAGTATTACGAAGGTTAATATCCTATTATAGTTCCAATTATTTTATGAAAATTGTTGATTTTCATGTCAACTTCTGCGAGTTTAGAAATTAAAGCAAGAATAAAATAAAAAGAATAAAATAAAATAAAATAAAGATTAAAGAATAATAATATACAATGAAATTCATTTCCTCGTTATTTTCTATTTTTCTATTATTGTTTTCAATGTGAAATAAATCTCGAGGCACTCTTGCCAAAAATTATTACTGAGGTAAATTCGACCAGTAAATGCTGTTCTTGCAATTTCAAAGATTGCAAAGAAAGGGAAAGAGAAATTTGAAGAAAGTTTCTTTTTTTGGAACGGTTTCTCTCTGATCACTTACCCTTCGTGTTCGGCATAATGTCGATACTTTCACACTACTAATGTCGTTCTCGTCTCCGCCGGTTTATGCAGTTAGTTCCGCTCGCCAAGTCAGCATTTCGCAATAATTGACCGTATTTAAATTGAGTCACGACGATTTGCCAGACTACGGAGGTGGACTGTGTCACGCGGTTGGCATAATGTTCAAAGCGGAGCATCGAAAATGTGTTTCAGCCAACGAAATGTACGCGAAATGGAGATCCTCGCGTGGTGAAATCATGGACGAAGGTTGTTCTGTGATGTTCGCTTGTTTCTCGACACATTCTGTTTCCTTTTCGTTTATTACTCTGGTGATGTGTTTATAATGCTCGTTCACCCTCGCTCCAACAGATTCGTGCTCAGTTATTGCACTGTCATTCGTTCGGGGCTGGTGAGAGATAGATTTTCGAAACAAATATGTAAATGAGAATAAAATAAGAAATAAATATTTTTATTTCCTCAAGAGAGTAATGCAGAGTTTAGTAAATAATATAATTCTTTGAAATAGCATTTCAAATTTATATTTTAATAACTTGTAATATTTTATTAACTCGCACAAATACTATTGTGAAATGAGTATTTCATTGAAATATACAAGATAATATATATGTATATATTTCAAATAATAATATTTCCATTCATTTTTATTTCAAATAATAGTGTTGTAAGTAAGTTTGGAAACTTTACACTGCAATAGATGTTTATCGAAACATAAGACTTCATTTTATTTATAAATAACTAAAAATTTTTATATACTTTTTATTCTATTTGCTTTTCATACATATTAACTTTTAAATAATCCTTTATTCAGAAATACAACTTACAAGAATGCAACTTATTTGTCTGTATGTACGCGAACGTGATCTTGAGAAAGTATCGAGCGGCATTTGGAAAAATTTGTTTCGTTTCGAAATTTTTATTCTTCATCCCCTATTTTTTCACACTCAAGTATCAGAATATAAGTAGTATTTGTTCGTGATTTAAGCATTAAATGAAATAATATTTCCACATAGTATTTACTTACTGAAATATTTCAATTTTCAGTCTCATATTAATTTTCCCCAGTCCAGCATTTGTCTGATGAACGCAATGATACGGATACAAGCACAAATTTAATGCAAGTCGTCACAGTGGCAATTCTTTTTCGTAAAATAAAAAAAAAACTTGTGTTTCTGTTCTTTCAAAACGCCGTGTCACTGCTGATTTGCTGCAAACCACTTCTCTGCATCGGATTTTAGACCAAAAACTCGTTTATTATTTACTTCGACCGAATTTGTGCTTGTATTTATATCGTTGTGTTCATCAAACGAGTGTTGGTGTAATAAATGAGCATAAATTCGTATTTATAAAATACATTCGTTCTGTAAGAAGTTTGGCAGGTAGAATTTAGTAAATGAAAGATACTTTAATTTTATTTACTTTCGCTACAATTCTTTTATTGTGATGTTTATATGTGTTGTAATTATATTTTATTGTAAAGTCTGATACCTTAGTTTTCTATTTCATTTGGAAATTCATATCAATTTTGGACAAAAATTCACATGCTGTAAATATTTTAATGGATTTTTAACGAAAAGGAGATTTTTTTTAAGATACCAGAACTTCTCTTTTAAATTAATAAGTAGATTGCTTATTTTTGTAGAAAATAACATTTATAGAAAATTTTAAAGTGCAAAATTGCACAGATCCTAGAAATTTGCAATTATGTTCTTAAAAATACAACTTTGCATAAAAAAAACGTTAATAACTTTTATGGAACATAATAATTTTAAACTTTTAATCACTAGTGTTTATTAACACTACAATTACAAGAAGTAAGATAAATCCAAAAAAATGTTTAAAATTTTTAGCAACTTATTCAAATATGATTATTATTTCGTTTAGAATTTGTGATATAAAATATCTATACATAGCATGTAATAAAAATGTCATCAATTGTAAAAAAATATAAAAAACTCACATTTTATACAAATAACAATTATAAAATAAAATTTTCCTTGTTTCGTCATGGATAAATTTTTTCTTCTGCTTCAATACATTTCATAAATAATTCCGTATATAGCATCTTTTCTAAATTTTCTGAATTTAATTTATTTAAAGTTTTCCCAGTAAAGTTCAAATCAAAATATTCCGATATTTTATATTTGTTGCACATATAATTATCAATGTACTTTTTAATTAATAATTATTAATGTATTTTTTGTATAATCTGTACACAAGTATTGGCGCACTCTCTTTTTCAAAAATATCTTAACACATACAATATTTTTATTATAAACTGCACTATTTTCTGACAATAGCAAATCCAATAGTTTTTACTTTGATGCAAATAGATTCGTAATGAGAAAACTCGACGAATTGGACTTTAAAAATTTTTGATAATAAAACACGTTATAGTTTCGCAGTGTCACAATGCACTGTGGGAATTGTACAATAGAAACGCACACTTTCAAAAAGATAAAAAAGTAACTTACTTTATCAAGTACTTTCCTACAAAAAAGATGAAAAGTTGGTTACTTTATCTAATCAATTAAATGCTTTATCTAATCAAACAATTTTCTACGACATGCTAAACTTAGAAACTTAAAAAAATAATAGATCAATAGAAGTGATTCGAAAAAGTAAATATTTCTTCGGGTATTACAAAATTAATCGATTAATTTATAAATAATGGTTATTTCCTTGAATATTTAGTCAGTACTACTAGAGTATTGTACAGATATTGTATAATAAATAATGAAATATTCAAAGAGGAGGTTATGATATATTAAATGAAGATAAATATTCAAAGTCCTAACTTGTCAAATTCTTAATTTGTTATATGCTCCTCGTTCAGTATGAAATTTTTAAACTTTTGATAATAACATCCAAAGGGTCAATGCCGAACAAAATATTAAATACTTTTTCTGTTTGTAGTAAATAAAATAAATGTATTTTCTTAAATTACAAGTGCCAATACTTGTTTGACTATAAAATCTTCGTTTGCCTTTAAAAAATACTTTCTTATACTATTTCATTGTATAATTGAGTATTTTGAAAGAATACATAATATATGCATGTTAAAAGGTATCGCTGTTTGATACTGACAGATCAATTTAACATATAAAGATATTTGAAAATAGGAAGGTATGCCAATGCTTCTTTGTTATATATATTTGTATAATATATATATATATATATACAAATTTATATATACAATATTATAGTATATATATACACAATATATATACAATATTATAGTATATTTATAACATAGTATACATATATATATATTTGTTTATAATTTTGGCCAATTAATTATTTTTAACTAATTACAACGTTCTGTATGTTACCATTCTAATACTATTCTAATATTTGTGAATGGAGAGATAGATACGTTTAGAAAAAGGGAAACGGCAAATTCATACGTACGTTTCAAATGATCTTTATTACAAATAACATTTTTACAATTTATGCTAGAAGTCACGATGGCAGGTATCCATGTTCCGGATGAACATTCGGAGCTACCACTCAATCGAGGTTTTTCTGCGCATTCCGTCTAAATAATATCAAAATAAATCGATTTGGTTCTCCCTGCCGATTGATTGAAACATTGAAAACGGCTACCGATTTCGTGCAAACTTATTCTCGCGATTGACAGTGATTTTTTTTTTAACTGGAAACGTTTCTATATACAGTAGAACTTTATTTACACGATATTATTATTGTCAGGGTACAAATACTTTATATAAGAGAAGTCCATTAATTCTCTCCTTTGTTAGTGATCTTTCGTTTCATGTAACAAGAGCTACAGGAGTTCAACCGGCAAGAATTCAAGTGTAATCGAACGTTAATAAAAATTTAGTCCAAATAAATCGAAGTCGATATAAACGGAGTTCTACTGTACAAATATCGAGCTATTTACAATACCCTGGAAGCAATAAATATCAACTCTCTTAGTACTCAATATGCGAATCTCGCCGCAAATACTGAATTTTCTACTGAAAAGCAGTATTTTAAACGTGTCTGACAATGCAAGTTGTAGATTATGATACAGAAAAAAAGTTGTAAGGCGCTAAGAGGATTGAAGCTAACTTATTTCGACAAGGCACTTCTTTTCTTCGCGGTGATGACTATTTCTCTTTATATTATAGTTACAAGTATCGTACATAAAATTTATTGTTTCCGCTATTTGTTGTTGGTACAGTTGTACAAACTGTCGCATTAATCCATTGAAGACCATTTATTTGCAATATTTTTTTCTCTTTTTTTCTGACATAAATTATACCACTATATAATATTGTGATTTATTGTTTTTCATTTTATATTCAATTTCACATACAATGCAATAATGATACAGAATTTTTAATCGTATCAATGCTTGATCTTTAATGGATTGACAGGAATCGAATAATACTGGTAAATCTATATAGTTTTGTTTGAACATTGATGCTTTGTCAGGCATGGACGTAACTGATGTATGGCCTCAGTCACAATTATCTTAACTTAACGTAAATTAGTACGTGCTAAATTGCAAAAATATTCTCTCGACCGTTTGCTAGATACACTTGTTACGTCTAGTCGATCTTCATACCTAAATCTATTATCAATTATGCCAACTTTAAATAACTTAATCTTAACTTTTCGTTGGAGTTTCTTTCCTTTTTAATTCTTATTACTCAAATTTCAGTATTTACAGTATCTCAATTCTAAAGTTTTACATTCTTACAAAGTTAGACCAGCGTATGCGAAATTACTTTGTGAATATTTTTTTTTTATCCGAGCCTTTGAACAAAGACAGTTATACTCACGTTTCATTTCTGGATGATTAATTTTACTAAATTGGACACAATTTGATTGGCTCTTTCAATCGTTACACGTGACCGACCTGCGGTTTGGAGTGATTTACAATCATTGTAAAATGGCGAATCAGAAAATAATTGTGCGCGTATCTTCTTACTTAATTTATACAACGTAAATTCACAGATACTTATGGCATAATTTGAAAAATGACGAGTATAAATTTTCATCTTACACTGTAATAATTCTCACAATTACAATTTTATAATTTCAATAAAATTGTGGATGATTCGTAATTTGTAAAATTTATTAGTTTCTTATTTTACTATTGCACATGTTACTTGTTGCAAGATTTCGTTGATAATATTAGCTTGACTATGCTAATATCATGGCTATAATATATCATTAACCTGGCTAGTATTGGAAGGTCTGAATATAAAGAATAAAAAGTACAAAATATTCATTTTTACCCAGAAGAATTTTAAGAAGCGACGACTGCATACATTATAAGATATGTATATTGATTTTGCCAATTATCTGACAGAATTATACATCAGAACAAAAATGTGAGGATTTCAAATGAACCTTTGTACCTTTTACAGTGTTGTTCACTAATTGTAACAATGTCTTTTAGGTTTTACACGTTTAACCCTTCTCAGTGTTTAAATTTTCACAATTCAAATTATGAAACAATCAGTTTGAATATTTTCCAAAAGCTCAATCAACCGCTCAAACAAGAACAATTCAAAGGGGTTCCGTGACTTTTGCATAAAATTAATAAAAAGTGAATTTTCAAATCCTTACATTGCCAGCTAGAGGGAAATTGCTTTGGAAAATACGCGAAACTCTATTTTCTGTACAATCGCACTGGCACTTCGAAGCGGCACGTTACGCTCATTACAGAAGAAAAGGCACTCAGACGCTCGTGTACGAGACTGTCTGCTTCCCGGCGACGTTCTTTTCACCAAATTTACGAGAACCGTGCTCGCTAGATAAATTCTTCGACGCCTCGCTGTCCAACGAGCTGTTATCACTGTTACGACCTGACAAAGCTTCGTTCACATCTTGAAGCTGCGCGTTCTCGTAACTTCTTCTGTTCCTCGCGATCACAGACTCACTGGGAATTTTTAGATCCCTCCTGACGTACTCTGGACTGGAACTGCACTGCGTCCCTTCGTAGAAGCCAGACTCTGGCGACAGATCCGATATCGGCAGCAAGTTTGAGGAATTCGACGGAGCCGGAGACTTCGAAGGAGAAGCGTACCCGTTGGACGATAAATTAGGATGCGACAGTGAAGTACTACCGTCTTTAGTTAACGTCTCCTGCGGCTGATGCGGCTTCGACGATTTCTCCATTTCTATTATCAATCTGTCGTCGTTGGAGTTCAGTCTTCCTCTGGCGTCTGTGTCTTGGATTTCTTTGGAACCCTTCACGCAAATAGCCCTCCTCGTATTGCCCTCCGCGTGTCTTCTTGCCTCCGTCCCATTCTTGTTGTCCCAAGGGATCAGTATGTATTTCCTAGACCCGTTCAAATTTCTTCTGGAACCATCCAGAGACCTTTTATCCTCCTCCAAGCCTCGAAGGACGTTTCTGTGATAGAGGCTTCTCTTGGAACTGTTCAACGATCTTCTTTCCTCATCCACGAGCGAGTGCTTCCAGTTTTTCCGGTTGGTTGATTTTAGTAACAACGGGCTCCCCTCCCGCGACGTTTCTGGCTCCTCGAAGATGATCTCGCGGCTGTTCTTCAGGATTTCTCTGTTCACCAGTTCTGGCAAATGCTGTAGATCGACCTCGCCCATCACTTGGATCCCGTCCGGGTCCAAGTCCAGAATCTTGCAGTGGCCGTGGTCACGATTGGCAATCGCTGGCCCGTGATAGGACGTGTCTCTGTAAGAATTTCGACAAGTGGTCGCCTCGTCGGCGCTTGTCTCACTTCTGCCGCTGTCCGCGTACGTTAAATGGTGATTCGGATGGTGGTGATGATGATTTAGGTGAGAACGGTGGCCACACTGGCTGTCCAGACAGGATTCCGTTAGGAAATCCTCGTCGATTATCATACCTGGAAAATAGCCTTCTACTTAGAGGATTCTAATTTTTCGCCTCCTCGACTGTGTGAATGAGGATTTTGTTTTTTTTTTTTAAGGATTTTATAAATCTCGATGGTTGATTGTACGTGTTACGATGTAATCTCCTTTCTCGAAGAATTTATTTTCAGAGGGTCGACTTGTTCGTCTTAACCTCTTGCGCTGAAATGACGTGAATTTTTTGCCCCAAATTGCAACATTTTCTCAGTTTTAAGTATATTTAAATGTAACCCATTTTATTACTCCTTAATAAGTTTATTACTTCTTAATAATTTTTATCCAGTGATACCGACGAGTTCAAAAGAAAGTGAAAGCGACGAATTGTTGTATACGGTCACTCGTTATGGTTCGCGAACCAGTTGCCAGCGCAATGGGGGTTAAGAGAACCAAGAGATACCAGTTTGCTTAACTCTTCGTAAACAAGTGTTTACTCCATAATTAAATTTGGCGGTTCGTAACTTTTCGATTATTCTAGACTTGAAGATAGACTTGGAATGTAAAAGAATTCCGAGATACTTGCGAATATTTCAAATATCTTTCGATTTAGAAAGAAAAACTGGAAAATTCGAGGATGAAATTTCGCTTGTTTTTTCGTAATTCAGTTTGCTTACGAAGAGTTAACCCTTTGCTGTCCAAGCATTCGACACTTTATCTCAATTAATTTATTCAACAACGTGAGATTCGAAGATGTTTATAATTTGGTATTCTCATATTTTCATATATGGTTATAAATTGAGTTAAATTACGATGAGAAAGAGCATGTTTCGTGGGTTAAGATTGAAAGTAACGTGAAATTCAATTTGATGTAGGATCGCAAAGGGTTGAAGATGATTCAGTGGATATGTGGTTCGGCGATAGTTTTGTACTTATGTATGACAACCCTTTACCAAAGAACGTCTCGATCGTATCGCGGAATTATTCGACGGGAATTAGGACAATACGAAAGACAGACAGACATAAGCGCAAGACGGACAGGCTAACAGCTTTTATATCAGCAACGGAAAATTTGTGGAAAACTTTAGTTTGTCTTGAATTACGGTAGTGCTTCGCTAAATGGCTACGAGTGGGATCAATTATCGAGACATACCTAATTTCAGAAAGTCTTGAACATATGTTTATTTTTTTCTCTTTGTTTATTCTATAAAACAAAAACTCACGAGAGCATCGTAGGTATTAATGAAGTTCCAAAATATAAGTTTCGTGTAAGTTGTCTATTCAGACACTTTTGTAAATCGCTATACAAGGTGTTCAATAATAGATGGACCAATATTTATTTGGTATGAAGAATCCAAAATATCTCCACAGTTTAACCTCTTGCGCTATACATAACGTAGGACAGTTGTAAACACAAGAATACTCGTCTCTTCTTGTCATTCATACGATCAATTTTATTAGAATTTGAACTAATAATTTTTTTATATACATAGTTAATATTTAATATATTATGTATGATATAATACAATAATATAACTATATAACTATAGTTGATACTCGATCTGCATCGATTATTAATTGATAAAAAAACATATTATTCTATTTAACCTCTTGCGCTGGAATGCACGTCGAGAATTTTTTGTTCCAAAATTTATTTAATATTTTCTCAGTTTTAAATATACGTTTAAGTATAACCTAGGCAAAACAAATGAATAAATTTATTACTGTTCAATAATTTCTATCTATATCGTACCAACGAGTAGAAAGCGACGTATTACCATGTACGGTTTGGTCACTCGCAAACCAGTTGACAGCGCAAGTGTTTAACAAAATTCTCTACGCAAAGAAACATAAGATAACCGAGACGAATGCAATGATATCAATGATAAATATCAGTAATTAATTAACAAAGCCTTAAACGTGATTTTGTTAGTTTTTGTTTCTGTTTTATCTTGGTTTGTGGAAATATCTTACTCGTTATTGAACACTTTGTATAGTAGCAATGGAAGTGAATCAGAAAAGTTGCAAAAACTATCAGGGGGATATACATAGTGACGTAGAAGCCAAATTAATCGATAACTTACTTTCGAAAAAATAAATAACATGCTTTTATAAATTTTCCGAACACAGCTAAATACGTAACACCTACATCAGAAATCTGTTAAATACTTCGTTTTGGATGTTTGCGGGATTTTTTCATTCTGTAAATTCATAATAAAATTTACAGTCCGATCGCCACGTTTTTTTTCACTAATTTACGGAGCTAATCAATCCAGCTTCCGAACCCAATTAACGAAGCTACGGCACACACCGTCATCGCTTATCGTTACGTCGAAGATGACGAGAATCTGTCTCGGTATATCCTCTGTACGATATTATTTTCCACTCTATTTCGGTCGTTCGTTCTACATTTTTCCATTCGAAACGGGGACACGTTTCCCCGCCCGTCACTGGACACCCGCTCAGACACCCGAGCTCTCGTCGATCCATGGAATGTCAATTTGATGTTTCGGTGATCCGTGGGAAGAGTGTCCTTGAGAGGCAAGGAACTCCGGGGCGTCTGCTTGGTCGCTGGTCAATATCACTGGCGCGGATTTCGGCTCGCTAGGAATTTTCCGTAGACCTCCATCTACGATATACACCAGCACCAACACGATCAGAGAGACATTGAACAAAACTCGTTCGCAGAGTTGCCGACACATATAAAGGCTTGTCGTTCGTAACATGCAAAGGCTTGCAGCGTGTTGCTCGAAGCTCAAAGCGCGAGGCTGTAAAAGAGGAGATAATGGAGGCAAGCACGAGGCAGGCGGCTGATTCGATATCGATTAGTTTTGATTCGCGTGTACATCCCAATTAACGCACGTGGTCGGCCTTGTTTTATCATTAGCTGTTGTTCTGCAACGTATTATTGGCCGACGCATCGCGGAAATTTTTAATTGCACCGGACATTCCGCTCTAGAAAAAAAAAGAATTGAACGGCCTCCGTGACACGAGCTCAGTGTCGTTGACGTACGTCGTAATGAAACACGGGTGAGCTGTATGATTTTACATTGAGTTTCTGATTTTAATGTAATACGTGAGGTACGATATGGAGTTGGGGAGAAGTATCGTGGGATGATTGCTATTTTGTAGGTATTCTGTTGATCAAAATGAAAATATCTCGTCAGGGGAAAAAAAATATTCCTGTAAAAGTTGTTGGATATAAAAGAGCAGATTATGTGGTATTAGCGATATTTTTGTGGATGGAGCAGATGTTTTCAAATGGATTCATGTAATTTTGAATGCAGTAGTCAATTTATTTAAAAATCGATTTGTAAAAAAGAGAAATATTAATCTATTTATTATAAGTTGAAAAACTATCGGTTTAGGAAATATTTCTCTTTAATTTTGTGAAACCTATCGTACGAAAGAGGAAGGAAAAATATGAGCGATGTTCTTGTGTTTATGTTGTCCCTGTTTCTCATGCGATAAAATTTACATCCTGTGTATGATCTTGTTTTTATATACGTGATACTTTCAGTTTGCACGATCGTATTAATCTGACAAAACCCAATTGCATTCTTCTCACGGGACTTTTTCCCAACTCCATGCAGTACGTGTGATAAGAAAGTAATGAGACTAATAAAAAATAAAATATATCAATACAGCGAAGAGTATAATTGAATAACGCCAATAACAATGAAATAATTTAAATGTTAATCGTATAAAAATCCACTTGATTCACTTCCACAGGCCTGGTGTCAAAAATAACTTTACATTATATACTGGGCGAAAAAATATGAAAACTTTTTCCCTCGAAAATTGTAAAAAATTTAAACATCTCTGAAAGGATTAATTAAAGTTTTTTCATGATTTTGAAGATTGACTTCATCGTTATTGATTCAATTGTGTTCTTCATTGTGCGCAAAATAAAACATATTTTTTCTTTATTTCTTCCAAAATGTGATTTTCACTTTCAATTTTTCCGCTGATTAAAATATCAATTACGCAAAACTAATGATAAGTTTTACTCGTAATATACACTGAAAAAGGAAACCATAAACAAGTGAAAAAAACAAGCTAAAAAAAAAGTAATCTTTCGTTGTGCTAATTTAACATGTATGAAGGTTTAAATATTCTTCTTCTCATTAAACGATACACTTTCGATTAACAATAAACATCACCCGAGATTCAGTCTCATTATTTTTATCGTACCGTGTACAGAAAATGAACGTGAGATTCAAAAATCGCCAACGCAACCAAGTCGCTAAATCTAAATATATACACATATTTAATTCGTTTTTTTCTACGTAAAACTCATCCTACGAAAAAAAAAGAAAAAAAGAAAACTAAACAGACGAAGAAAAACAAAATTCTAATCCCAACTATTTATATTCATTCTCTGAAAATCGTCTGAACCACTTACCGTTCCCTTGACGAAGCTCTTCCTGCACCTTGTAAAATTCCGCGAGTTCCCTGCCGGAGCACAGAGGTGTCCCGACTTGCGCGGTGCTGTTGAACAAGGAGTAATCCACCTCGTAGCCCTGTCTCTCCTTCGAGTACGTGACCATCGGCTCGAACCTGTGCCCCCAGAGAATCTCCTGGGGCAAGTAACTGGATCTAGCCTGGGTCGTTTGACCCGTCGATTCTATCGTGCCCTCGAGGATCGCCACGATCTCGAATCTCTCCGTCAGCATGTCCTCGGCGGACATATTGTAAAACGGCGATTCCGCGTTGATCCTGTGAACGATGGTAGTGGGCCAGATGAAGAACAGGTTTCCATTCTGCCCGTCGGTGCCTACGGCCAACTCCTGTTGATTCTGCGACAACACCTCGCCCTCCTTGGTGGTCCTTGACCTAATTAACTGCGCCCTAATCGCCGCCCCGATTATGTGACTTTTCCTCATGTCGCCGACGCGGAACATCAAACAGAGCTCGCCATCTCTCTGACAGATGACAGCGTTTCGCGAAAACAGCAACGTCTGAGTTCTCTGCTTGGGCCTGCTCATCTTCGCGAACACTATACCGACCATGAACGCTTGGATCATCACGCCGACGATGCTCTGGATGCACATGACGAAGATCGCCTCGGGGCACTCCTCGGTGGTGCCACGGCTCCCATAACCGATCGTGTGCTGCGTTTCGATGCTGAACAGGAAGCAGCTGGTGAATGAGAAGATGTTGTTGATGCAGGGTGTCCAGTTGTTCTCGATCTGATACGGCGGCAGGTGGTCCTTCTCGAAGTCACCGTGGCTGAACGCGATCAGCCACCAGATCACCGCGAAGCCTAGCCAGGAGAGCACGAAGCTCAGGCTGAAGCACAGCAACATCCATCGCCACTGCGTGTCCACCAGGGTCGTGAATATGTCCCGCAGGAAGCGTAACGAGCGTCTGGAAATTCGGGATTGGAGCACGTTGCATTCGCCGTTTTTCAATACGGCCCGGCGACGTAACTTTCGCGTTGGCCATGCTCTGTACCGGCTCCTGCAAGGTTGGAATTGCGATCAGTCGTTTTTGCATTTGAGACAGAATTTTGAGAATTTGTTATGCAGGCCGCCTAAATATCTTTTCGAATTGTGATGGTGTGAAAACTAGTTTTTGCCTAATAACAGTATCCAAAAGGCTAACAATTGGTAAGAATATCTTTTTCAAGGACTTTTCAAGATCATTGAAAATTTTTTTTTTTCATATGATTATATATTTTTTTTATTATATCGTACAGCAGGTAAAAGATGCGAAAATTTGAGTTTTATATAAATAAAAAAATGTATATAAATATATATATATATAAAATAAAAAAATACATATATGAAAAAAACATCAATGACCTTGAAAATTATATGAAAAAAACATCAATGAAAAGTCCTCGAAAAAAATATTCTTACCAATTATTAGCCTTTTTGATACCATTCATTTTAGGAGAAAAGTAGTTTTGAGACATCGTCGCAATTCGAAAAGATATTTAGGTGGCTTCACACAATGAACCACCCTGTATAGGGCATCTGAGGTTATGTTAGGCTAGATGATACAATTGGCATCGATGCAAAGAGTGATTCGACGTAAAAAAAAAAAAAAACAAGTCGAAAAAAAACAAAAGGAATAAAACTTGTTCATTTAAACCCTCATTTCTGAGAAAATCGAGTTGAAAAATTTGTTCAGTACGTTTAATCAAGTCTCAACATTCGTGAATCTTTATTCACATATTTATGAATATATGACTGCCTTTATTAATTATATTTATTAATATTTATCAACATTATACAGTCTACAATGAAATAGGTTTAAATTTAATCAAGGGCACGTTTAGCGAACAGATTTTCGAATTTGACCTTCTCAAAAACAGATTTTAACTTTAACTAGAAAAATGTTCTCTTTCTCAGAAATTAATAGCAGTTAAGAATTTTAGATAACTCGAATGACGACAATGACGATAAAATAAGAAAAGTCTTTAATCTTTTATTACCTCAAAAGTAATTGTGTAATGAGAAATTATTTAAATGAGAAGTATCAGCGTAAGTCATTGCAATCTCCGGACCTATTAACCATTACACTTTTGTTTGTGGGATCATTTTGTCAAAAATCGAATATTAAAAAGTTAAAAAAAGAACTGTCACAGCGCAATTAAAATTACTAGAGAACGTACGTAAAAATTTAATTGGTAGAACATAACTACGTGTGCAGTCATTTCCAATTCTTGAATTAATAAAATTCCTGAAGATTGAGCACTTTCTTTTATTTTATGCCCTCATTCAATTTATTTTGAAATTATTAACTATTATTAGGAATGTCTACTATTAATGTGAATAAAGAAATCCACGGGAATTGAGACATAGTTGAGTGCATATGTATGAAACAAATTCTCTCAAAAACAAAGTTTCGAATGAAACAATTTTATTCTCTTTTGATTTATTTTTCCACGTTACTTTTGTTCTCAGTATAATTGTAACAGACTTTTCTTAATTTTTAGTGTGCATGTATTTTGTTTGAGTGACACATTTCTGCATTATGCTCTCGTAATTCATAATTCATGATCAATTGTAATTGAAATCATCAAGTCGTTTGATTAAGAACAGACAGAAGCTTCAAAACAACATTGCAAATGAAGAACGCAACAAAGGAAAGAAATATATACTCTGCAATCAGTAACAGAACTAAAAACATACTGTTTGGTCGCCAGTTTTAATGGATTATTTCTACAGCTGATAAATAATGGATTAACATTTTCGTTCGGTTCTAAGTATACGTTTCATATATTTATATATTTTATATATTATATTTATTATATTTATACACTGTATATTCGTATTATATATTTTATATATTGCATGTCCCATTTTACATAAACATATAAAGAATCTTCTTTTCGTTTTAGTTTACAAAAATTATGAATTCGATTACGGAAAAAATGTAAATATGCAAAGATGTGACAACCATTTGTCATGACAAAGGTTTACGGCCATTTAATAAGATGATTATAGTACTCCCTATAAGAATGATAATCATTTTAATTGAAATGTTGTTTGAATTGAATTACACAATTATAAATAAATGCCAGATACATTTCTCGGTAGCATTTTTATCAATTTTAAAGCAATCAGTTGATCGCAAATTTTTGCAACACGCGTTAGTTTTAACAGAATTACCATATTTTTTCTAATGACTATTGACTCCGAGTTTACGTAAAATATCAATTACATTTGCACACTGATTATTTTAACGATGACATTGCCTTACACTGAAGTTACTACTGTCGTATTGTTGGACAGACACGTGAGATGCGCTTCAAAATTGTTATCAACGTTTCGTCGACTTTGTACATACAACGTAACATGTTCTTCGCGGCGACCTTCGCAGGATTTGAATAACAAATTCTAGTTAGGTATTTGTTGCAACGCATCCAATTGCATTCCTTATTTAATATTCGTTATGAAAATTCAAACGAACAATTTGCAAATCGTGTTCTTTTTTGCGATGTACATGTTTTGCGAAATGTATAGACTTATCAGAATTCAGAGACACGTTTTTATTATGCTAAGCGGATGATCGTCCGTATGGAGATGGCGGAGGATGGAAAATTTTGTTGTGGAATTTGTTTCGAGTATACGTTGTTCTCGACGTTAACGCTCGATTTTTTTAAGAACGCTCAAACCTTCATTGTTTGTCGAATGTATAAAATTTTACTTTCTGGCTACTTGAACGTTTCTTCTGTACGCTTGAATTTTTATGTGAAAATTTCTTTCAGAGGCGCAGATTTTTGTTTCGACCACGATTCTTTTCACACACACATGAATTTTTATTTTTTTTTTAATGTTTCTTCCGAATTTTCATTTTCCTATCGTATCAAAGAAAAGTACTCACGATGGATTTCTTCGCATTTTACACGATCCCTCTTGAATTTTTCCATGACAAAGTATCAATCGTCTTAAGAGTTCACTGATTATACCTTTCGATGGCACACGCTCAATCACAAACGGGGCATATTTACAATCCCTTACGCCAAGCTTCACTTTGAAATTCTCCAAAAGACAAAACAACTACTTTCATTTATTTGCTCAATTTCCATTTTGCAAACTGTGTGCAAATTGTCCTCGTAACTATCGATCGATTGAATTTCCATTACTAACTAATTGCAAAGAATAGTTATTTTATCGCTGTTAATAGATATTTTTGCTTAAAGCGTATTCAACGAATTTCTCAATTAGTCAGCGATAATGCGATTCGAGACACAAAGCTGATAGATCCGATTTGGAAACTGACGAGAACCGTGCGTATGGCAAACCGTAAAACGACTAGTGGAATACATCGACGCGACCAGTTCGATGATCTGTCTGAGACCTTCGCGTTCGCCACCCTTTCATATGGCCAAAAGGAAGTCGCCATTTTGACTCCGTACGATAACCGAGCAACTGTTATCTACCAATTTATTTATTGCCACGCGTAAATTAATAGCCGACACGCGGTGAACTCCGCGATCTCGTTTGCTCGTCCATTCGTCCATTCGTCCATCTACCTTTAAGATCGATCCACCTACTTCGCAATGTTAATAATTTGTTAGTATCAACATTTGTTGCTTGCAAAAAAGCATGGAAAGAAGGAGAGAAAAATAGACGACAGAACGATAAATAAGAGAAGAGAATAATATTGATGCAGATAATGTTTAATACATTGAAGATTATAACGTTACAAATTCTTCAATTTCTTTTAATTTCATCAAATTATGACATATAAGTGAACAAATAACGAAAGTAAAGATTAAGGAAATCCTTGGAATTCTTTTATTTAGCAATAAAGTTAGGGAAACAGAATTTCAAATAAAATATTGATCTTTGCTAGATTAAATAAATTAAAATATTGATCTTTATTAGATTAAATAAAGTAGAGAGATTATTTTTAAACGTCAATAGTATTGTAGAAGTATTTGGTATTCGAGCATAGCCATAGAAAGTATGATGAAATTCAGGCAGGAGAAGAACGTGATTTCTTACAAGTAGATCATGTACAAAAGTATAGAAATTTAATGTCAGAAAAGGATAAAAATTGGAAATTAGTTTACCAGATAGTTCTTTGATAAATCAATGACAATGTTATGCACATTGATATTACTATGTCCATCATGTTCTTCTTTTCTATCTCTTCAAAGTGACAAGATAGGAACAAATGTAATAAACGTATTTGTACTATTTGTAGAATACATGGATTGTACCTGAATTATAACGAATGATAAGCAACAAGTGTGTTTGAATACCATAAATGCATTGGCTTTTCTTTAACGATTGTACAAACAAGGGTCTACTGATAGAGGAACAAAAATATTTAATTGAAAAATCCATTTTTAATAATACAATTAGATGATTCGTCATGTGAATGTTAATAACAAGAAACTTCTATAATTAAGGAATTAAATTAAATGAAGATCAATCAGTGTTATGTAATTAAATTGATTTCACTTCTTATAAATATAAATGAAGATCAATAAGCAAATATTTGTTACTTTTCTGATTTTTATATCATTCAGTCACTTAGTGATTAATATGAGTTTGCCAAATGTGCAAAAATATTTTTAAAGTAAGTGATAAATACCAATCACTGTAATCACTAAATACTACTAATAAAGTGAGAAGTTTCGTATAAAACTACTATTATTGTTATACAATTGCAATAACTATAAATATATATAAAGGCAATATATAACTATTATTATCAATATTTTCTAAATGTTCAAAAGCAAAAGTACATATTTATGATATAACTTTATGATAAATATAATACAAGATCTCTAAATACAGATGTTATTACAAAGTTAAACTGGTAATTAGTCTTCATTAATTAACGAATTGAAATAAGTCAATACTTGTGGTTTGGATGCTCGACAAGTGTCTGAATGAGATATTGAGACGACTTCGAGAAATTTGCCAAGATATCAGTTGATCTAGGTTAATCTACTGCTATCAGGGAACAGACGATAAGAAATAGTTGACAATAAAAGATAATTTTTATCCTTCATCTATTTTTCTGGCGAGAACGAATGAAATGAAATGATCAAAATAGTCTGATTATCCAGATTGGGCCTTGAAAATTAATTTCAAGGTTGTTTGCCAGTTTTCTTCCAAAATATCCAACGACTGATAAATAAGTATTCGTTGAATTAACACATAGCGGAGCCGAGGAAGAAGACAGCGAGTCTAATTGGTTGTTATGAATAAATTTAATGCAATCTTAGATGTAAGACTAAGCTCAGACGGACTGAGTAAAATTGTCGTGACAATGTGATATTTGAATAAGGATTTGAGAAATAAAAAAAATGCATGTAACATGGTAATAATTGTAATATGGTATATTAATATGAAGGGAATCTGTTGTACAATACAAAGGAGCAATATATATGTGATAATGATAATTTAATTGTTTTATTATATGGTAAAAAAGATAAAACGTCATGTTATTGTCATTAATAAGCTAATTCTAAATCAGGGAAATCAAACTTTTTAGAAGTATCTTCCGTCTCGGATTATATACCAATTTTATTTTTCATACTTTCAAAATCTCTATTTTATATTTTGTTGCTTTTGATCATTTTAATCAAGTTACGATTACTAATGGATTTCACTAAAAAAAAAAAAAAGTAAATAACATCCAGTATAGCTTTCTTGATACAGAATGACTTTTTCCTTTTAATGCTTTTGAAAGAAAGAGCAAAGTTCTTAAATTGAAGATTAGATCTTTACTCACATTTTCTTTATTTGAAATGTAACAAACATGCACAACATTTTCTTTATTTGAAATAAGCGAGCTAATTTCCAAACGATTAAGATTTTTACCAATCCTGTATTGATTCTCTATTTAAAAATTATTTTTTACACTTTTAAAATTATCATTTACGCTGACAGATGATATCATCGAATAATAAAATCAAAATTGAATAAATAATGAGTATTCCATGTCCTAATTAATGTAATCGTTGCATTACGACAAACACAACATGAAACAAACGAAACAAATTCTACAATCACATGCACATTGGCAACGTCAGTATCATCAGTCGCATGATTTGAAATTCGAGTCAGCTTGTTTTTTTGATCCATCGGTCGCTCGACATTTATAACGGAAGCGAGCAATTTCATGGTAATTTTCTATTACAATTTGTGAAATAGAAAGCCAGCCTGTCTTGTGAATTAAATGGGCCGAGTTTGTCGAAAACATCTTGGAAATTTATCGATCATTATCCGATTCGATGTTGATATGGACACTTTCACATTGTCGTCCGACAATTTTTGTCGCTATAATGATATACTTATTGTTAGTTTGTGTATGGGGATTCTCGTGAATAGTCGATCCTCTAGGAAAGTTTCGGAGGATTTTGAAAATTTTTCGAGAACCTAATTGTTGTTTCAAGACTCTTTAATTGTTTCTTCTGTGACTTTAAAAAGCCAAATTTATGAAATTTATTCATTCACTTGTTATTTAAATTATTAATAACCTCTTGCGCTGGAATGACGAGAATTTTTTGTCTCAAATTGCAAAATTTTCTCAGTTTTAAGTATATTTAAATGTAACCCAAACGAAACAAATAAATTCGTTACTTCTCAATCGTTTCTATCCAGTGATATCATACCGACGAGGTCAAAAGAAGAAGAAAGCGACGAATTATTGTATGCGGTTTTGGTCACTCGTTATGGTCCGCAATCAGTTGCCAGCGCAAAGGGTTAATCATAGAATTGTAAAATTTGGACCAGTAGAAAACGTGCAGTAGTATTCAAGACTTCCGAAACATTCGAGAATTATGTTCGTTTGATAATGAATTCAGCCTAAAGACGTCTATTGACCAAAAATGCCCAAAAATTGACAAACAAACGAGATAATACAACATAGAGTGTTATTAAATATTGGGAGGCAATCACTTTTTACTAATCTTCTTTTCAGTTCCATATACTTGATATCTAACATTCTAGTTTCATGAAACATTAATTATTAATCAATATTCTCAGTGATTATTTCGACGTCTGATTTAAATGCTAATTGAAATCTCGAAATGCTGATTTGTTATCAAGATAACAAAACGCCTTTGTTTTTTCTTCCTTCCCCTTGTTCATCAATTATTTTTGTGAATCACTTGAAAATTCTGGCAACGTTTTCTAACAATTTTATTTCTTTTTAAAGAGAGTTAATCATTTTTTTTTAAAATGAACATTTGAGGCAGCGAGTGCAACCTTCTGATTCCAAATAATTATCATATTGAATAAGTTCTAAAGTCTGAATAATCTTTCAAATTGTGTTTGCTATGCAGAGATGAAAAGTCCCTAAAAGGAATGAGGGTCTGACAGATTGTAAAAGAAAAATTTTACAAACATGTTTTTAAGCTACAATTTGAAAATAATTAATATCATTTTAATTACTAAATTGTTACGTAACAGAGTTCAGAGATTTTTTTATATCAATTTACAAAAACGAGACATTTTCATTTTTCAAATGGCCTGAGACTTCACAACTTTTAAACATGGCCGACTGAAGATCATATCTATGAGTCATTCCGAGATTTTAGATTCAGTTGTACACTTCAACTTTTAAAAGTACAATGGTATCTCATTTCCTTTGCCATTAATTAAATTACGGTCTTATCATGTTCAAGATTTGAAAAAATATAAGCAACGAATCTTTCGCAACAATAAACGCAGAATATTTTACAAAAATGAAAATTGGACTGATTTACAGCACCGTGATTGTGGCGTAACAGATTACTGCTTGTGAAATATCTATTCATTAATTGTTTTCGTATTGTGTCGTTTGAATAATCGAGTGCTCGTGGTAACCAGTTATAACCGGAAATATAGTCGGTTTGTCGAATTAACTTGTCAGCCATAAATGTACCTGCACAGATACATACAAGTGGACTCCAAATGTCGGTATGTTATTAATTCAGCGGTCGTTAATGCATAATCCCACGATTTCTTAATATGGAAGCCAATTACGCTGTTCGATCGCTCATCACGTTAAATATAGATGAAATACCATTTTTTTTTTACCTGCTCTTAAACGAAGAATTCGTACTCTTGGACACTTTTACTATGACAGGTGCTGGTCCGTTCAACGATGGCAACAGATTTTGTTTTTCGCTTTTGTCCAGGCAAGTTGACGTCACGTTCGACTTTGGATCGTTTGCAACATTCCCATTCATTTTCACTCCTTCTTTTCCCTTTTTCCTTCAACACAAACACTCGCGGGATATTTGATCTCGAAGAATATCTTTCATTCAGAGATGATACTGCACAATGTCATATCTCGTTGGAAAGCTTTTACTTGAAGGATCCTTAATCGCACGGATAGTCAGCTTTATCACAGTTGCTCGTGAGATACTGTACGACGCACTTTGACGAAGCTGCAATTTCTTCAAAAAGACGTGCAACTTACCAACACGCGGAGCAATTTGAATTCTACAGGCTGTACACTGCTGTTTGCAAATGAAAAACAAGATAGCCCATTGGCCACGTGCATTTTCGATTTCAGTTTGTGCAGTGTTCAATGTTTGGGATCAAGGATTGAATGAAACTGTTAACTTTTACAAAATAAGTGTCACCTGCGTTTAATTTCTAAATCTTTTCCAACATTAACTTCAGAGCTAACCTTGTATGTTAACGTTTTAATTTTGTTATAATAATTATTTTGTAATTGATTATCAGATCTTTCTATATTAGATATTGAGGGATCATATACTACTGAATAGATGTTTTTGATAAAATATAAGAATCAAGAATATTCCTTTAATTATCATTATTCAAAACACTGAAAGCAGATTAGATACAAAAGAGAAGAAAAATCGTGACTTTTATACAATTGGTTTGTTTCACTAACAATTTGTCAATTTTGAAAAGAGTATTCTATCCTAAATTCTCTCTTTTCCAGTCTCCCTGGTATATACTTGTAAATTATTGTGTATTTACAAATAGAAATGTTGCTATATATCCTGCAACATTTTGCAGGATAATTTGCTTGTCACGACTTTTCCTCTTTCAGGGCAGAATGAACGTTTCTAAAAATCTTTTTACGTTTGATGACAATGATAATTCGTCGTCGTTGCAATAATTTGAACGATTTCTTAAAGAACAATCTGACGATAATCTGACATTATTATTTTCTCAAAAAAAATTTAAAAACTGTATAAATTGCCTCGCGTTACATAACAAGCTTGAAATTCGTAATCACCTCCCGTTCATTGGTTTCTCACTAGTTTCATTAATCATACTCACAATCAGACTAAAAATGTTTAACTTCTCTCTTTACAAATTATTCTACAACTTGGAACACAGTTGAGAAAACACCGACAATCACTCCTACTCTTCGACGAGTAATTTTCAAAATTTGATTTTTATGAATCAACCGAACTCATCGATCAAATCTGTCTTTGTTTGTTCAATGGCGACCCAAATCCTTATAATCCACTTTTAAACCTCAAAGACTCGTCCAAGATTTCTTCCAAGAAATTGAACTCTTTCTCATCCAGTTTGTTCCGTTCCAGTATCTCGTTTCATCTTACTGTGTATCGTCGTCGAGGCGAAAAAGTTCGCGGAATAACTGGACTAACAGTTGCATGAATGGGTGTCAAGTTTGATGGCGGAGGATCTACTGATGCGCGAGCAATGATGTAGGACGTCTTATAACAGCCAACACCTGGCCAGCGGTCTTCACTTATCAGCTACTAACAATAACGTTTGCTCTTTTCATTTGCGAGAAAATGGACTGATTACGTCACGCGGAATTCTTCTTTTCTTGCTCTTTATCAACGATGATCGGGATAGTTTCGCCGGCCTCACTTTCGACTCTCTTTTCTTCAGAATCGCGACTGACTATTATTATACAAATTCTCAATCGAGCTCTTTACGTCTTTCACACTTCCTCTTGTTAACCTCAGTTCTGAACGAACACCGACTACACTTTTGAGAATTTTTCTCACAACTGTCCTTCTTTCGACTAGCATTCGATCTCGATGCTACAGCGCTCGAACCTTCCTCGTTCGCGAGAGCCAGGCTTCGAATCTACAATTATTTGTTTTTATTGCCGCGACGAAAGCAGAAATCTCTCGTCGGGAGATCCGGTGAAAAACAACGTTCATGTGACACGCTGAATGCCTTCTCCAATTAGCATTATCTGTTTCTCGTTTATAGCGCGGTGCACTCGGTTCGCCGATAACGTTTTCCACGAGCGCGTCATCGCGAAGCGACAAATTTCAGCGAGAGCAAACCAAGATTTCCGATGCTCCGCCGACTTTGACTTCGTTTCACTGATTGAAAGTCCGGGGGCATGTCTTATCACCGGGCAGCCATCTCTCCTTATCGGTGCGTCGTTCTTGACGAACCGTCGTGCGAAATCACCGATCGTGTGTTTTCAGCTCGCACGACGCTTTGCTTGCAAATTTTTTTCACAGTTCTGTCGAACTTTCCAGTATCGGTAAGTTAACTTTATCGGGACGATTGGAGATCGGTGTTTTCTTCGAATTCGAGGAAATTGCTCCATACGTGGAGATATGCGAAAGGTTACAAGTTGTTGGTGATTTCTTTTTACGAGTTCGATTTGTCGAATTAATAGGTTTGATAAACTTTTACTGTTGATCGATACATGCGTAATTAGCACGTATGTACATACATACGTCGCGGACAAAATATTTCAAATGTTATTTACAATGTCGGATTATGCAGTTTAAATAAAATAAGTATTTTCAATTTTGACGTATATATAAATTAAATTTATTTAAAAGAAACTAGATATTAATAAATACGACAAACATTTAATTTCTGAATATATATTTATTTTTTTATTTAACAAAAAAAAAATATGTATATATATATTTATTTAGATCATTTACTTTCGAGATAATTAAAATTATTAAAATAAATTAATTGACCCTGATACAAAAGGTACAAAATAAATTTTATTTATTTATTTTTTTAAAAATTTTCATTACTTTTAACTGTAAATAATTTTAACTATTAATTTTTAATTATTACTAAAATATATTTTTATTATAAAATTTTATTTTACTATACTAATTTTAAATTATACAAAGCATAAAATATTTTAATCTCGTATGTATTTGAAATATTCCTTAGTTATGAAAATAAATCGAAGAAAGAATTCAAATTAGTGGAATGTTTGCTCCAAGTATTGTCAATTTATCAACATTTTAATAAATTTGTATGACAATAGTTGTACGATACGTTTATAAGTATCTGTAACACAATGACATGAATATTCTTATTCCAACATTAATATTGATGACACAGTATATATACGTTTCTTCCAGTTTGTTCAGAAACATACATACGTTTCAAGTCTTACCACATTAATATGTTACTGATATATAACGAAACATTAAAAAATATTTAATATATATCTTCGTCAATAATTCTTGAAATAAGTAAGATAAATCAATATAAATATAATATTTCTAGACGAAGTGTAAATATATAAGTAAATATAAATATTTCAGTA
Organism: Tetragonisca angustula; assembly: GCA_036937485.2. NCBI lineage: Eukaryota > Metazoa > Arthropoda > Insecta > Hymenoptera > Apidae > Tetragonisca > Tetragonisca angustula. The sequence goes on along the minus strand of JAWNGG020000098.1, from coordinate 138,396 downwards.
TTGTTCAAATAAAATAATATTTTTAAATAGATGCACATAATTCAAAATAAAATAGATTATTTTTTATTTATTTAAAACAATACTTTGGAGGATATGTATTTATGTGGGGATGAAGAATGTATGTAGGGTGTCTTTAAGTATAATTCTCAAATATCTTTCTTAATTGTGAAGATGCAAAAAATATTTTATAATTAAGTAGGTAGGAAAATGCTTTTTATATTACATCTAGATGACTTGGTCACGAAATTTGTCAAAAAGATATTTATCACTAACTTTATTTAACATTTCATCAATTTCATGTTGGGTGTTTAAAATGTTATCTTTTTACAGTAGTTTTTGCAAAACTCGCGTTCTTCTTAGTTATAAATTTTAAGTTTAACCTTCATTTCAAGGTTATTTAAAAATCATATCATAGTACACGTCTGAATATGTTTTTTACAAATTATACAAATTATGCAATGTAAAAAGAAAAAAAATGTATTTATTTGAAAGATACAACACTTGTAAGATACTGACCACTTAATACCATTCAAGTTACGTATAGAATATTTTTTTGCATCTTCACAATTAGAAAAGATATTTGAGGGTTGCACTTAAATGAGACATCATGTACTTATATAAATAAACTTTTAAAATGAATTTTTTCTATTCCAAAAATTTTTCATATTCTTTAACATCCTGTAGATAAAGTAGTAAACGCAATAGAAATCTTTAGTAGAAGATAATGATTTCTACTAAGAGGAGGAGAATAAAGATGTTAGATAATAATTAAAGGATAAATGGCAGCAAATAAAAAGAGGATGAAGCATATAACACTGGGTAATAGGCTTACTCTCTTGGGATGCAGGTTGAAAGAAATACATACAGATTAAAGTTGTAATGATAATGTTTAATTTAAATGGGCCAAAAGAATCTAGAAGAAGGGTTTTGGTATCGATGGAGAGAGTTCATGAGAAGAAAGTAGAGAAGATATAGAAGAAAGCGGTGATTCTGTCTGGATTTGGAAAAACTGAGAAGAAACTAATTAAAAGATGAAACAGAAACTTTCATTTGTTGTGTAACATACGAAGTTGTAGTGATTAGGTACTTCATTTTCCAAATAAACACAAAATGCAACTTATAACTGATCAGATAATTTTATGATTTTAAGCGTCTTACTTGCAACAACAGCTTTTCTTACTATGTTGTAGGTAGAAATATAGATACATAAAATAACGCAAATTCGTCACAGTTTTTTTCTGCTTGCACTCAAAGAAGATAGATTTTCAGGAAGGAGCTGAATAATATTTGAAAAAAGGGGGCGATAAGCCAAATAAGTTTGGAAACCTCTGATTTAATAAATAAGTTACAATATTCTTAAGTGACATATCCATCCTACATATTGAATAAACAGAAGTTTAAAATGAATGCATGGATGATAGAAGCAAACGAAATAATAATGCAAAACATGATAGAGGAAAGAGATAGAGAATGTGATAAAGAAAATTCTAAAGAAAGAGGGGAAAGATGAAAGAACTGAGTTTTAGAGAGATTAGATCGCTTAATTTATTATCCTGTTTGAATATATCAATTTGAATAATTTTACAATTATTATATAATCATCTCCTAGAAATTCATTCTGTTCAATAGTTTCTGCTATTCACTATTAAATACTGATAACTTTGCAATTGTTAAGCTACCGATTTTGATCGTCAAGTTTAATCGTTACTGCTTATCGTCCAAGTCACTGGCAATTGGTCAACAGTGTATAATAGGTCTTACTTCACTTATTTACAATCACCAAATTTTTCGAAATCAGGAAATTAACACAAACAAATAATTTATTTTCGAATACTCTTCGTTTCAACATGGCATATCTTAAAATGAAAACAATTCATTAGATCTAAAGATATTGTCTTCTTAAAAATAAGTTGAGCTGCAGTAAAATTTTAGTATTCAATATAATATTAAATATATAATATATATTATAAATATATATTAATAATATTAATATTAATATAAATAATATATATAAATATTATTATATTATATTGTTGTAGCAGGCAATTTTAAAACTCAGTACCTCTTCATAATTTTGAAAGTATTACTCATTATAATATTAAATACTAAATAAAACAATATAATATATATAAATATATATAAATTTATATATATTTATATATATTATATTGTTTTATTTAGTATTTAATATTATAATGAGTAATACTTTCAAAATTATGAAGAGGTACTGAATTTTAAAATTGCTTGCTACTAAAAATTAAAATTGCTTTCAGAAAAGGATTTCACAGTTGCAATGAATGAAAGAAATTCGAGCCGGAAGGACTCGATCAACACCGGTAACGTTGAATCGCATTAGCTGTTAGTAATTTATTCGGTGCGCATTATAATGGCGCTATCCCATAGCAGAAGAGGTCGTATCGTTTGTAGGCGTCAATTGAGAACAGTATTAATTTTACAAAAGGCAGCTGTGTTCGCACAATCATACCAACGAGATATTCGATTAAATTCTTCCAAAAATATTAATCTCACGAAATATCCAGGATATTTCTTTTCTTTGAACGAAAACGACAGAATTCTATTTAGTATACATAGTGAATTAACTATGTTCGATTGTTTCAAGCAACATCTCTTTAGAAAAATATTAAAAATTTACTTACTTGAAAAGAAATCATATTTAATATAATTAGATTGACATTAAATTAAAAAATTTAACGTATTTTATAGATAACTGTTTGAAAATGGTTCTATATGAAATAAGTATTACATAATGCATTATAAAATTAAAAATGTTATTAAATTTCATTACCTTATAATAACAGAAAGCAGAACGATATAATTAAGAAAAGGATGTACTTAAGAAATATTCGAGATTGAGAATTATGGATGAAAAAATTCTATCCTTTGTTTTTTAACTGATTTCTGCATAGAGGATCACCTTCAAATCGGTTGTCATGGGACATTACGAGTTATGAGACACCCTGTATATTCAAGAGACATATTTACAGGAACGCAGAATTTCGTTTTGTGAATTTAAATGTACGCTGGGAGATTCCAGTTACGTTTAATTTCATGCAAATCCTGTCTGCGAAGAAATTCTATGAATTAAACAGAGAAATACAGTTATCACAGATTGCTAATTGCTTTTCTCTACCATTCGACACATGCAATATTATAATTAAAAAAAAAAAAACTAATCTTATAGATATATTTGCATCCAATTTTCTTTTTCTTCTCTTTGACACATTTCTCATTAGATAATCAACTGAGAATTTAGTTTATAAATCAACAGACATGGATAACTTGAAAGAGTATTTTTACGAATGTTTTTAAACCACTTTGAAGTTTCATTAGCGCTGTGTATAATAGAGGTCAGAAAAATATTTAAACAATCAATTAAATCTGAATATTTTACACTTTTAACAATTATACATTTGAAACGTCCACTCATACTGGATACTAACTTTTTGTCGAACGTGTGCTCGCAATAAACATCTCGTAACTTCTTCAAACTACAATTATAGTTTCACTTGTATCACGCTACGATATTTATTTAAAAAATTTTTCAAAATTGCACAAATATTGTAGTCGCTTGATAAAAAGGATAACACGTATTCTACCTCCTTGAACAACACCAACCAGCTGTCTCGTTTCCCACTGTGTTTCCTCGAGTCGAATCTCGTTCTCCTTCCGGCCGAAACGCTCGATTTCCGCCGGTTCGACATGAGATAGCTGGCCGATCTCTGACAGACACTTTTCGAGGCGTTTTCCAACGATTAAAAATTGGCGCGTTAATATCATCGGGCGTACGCACACTGTGGGTCGGGCTGTTATTGCGAGCTGTCTAACCGCACCGTCCACCGCTTCGATAACGAGCTTTTAATTAACGAGCTTTTAACTAACGAGACGAGACGAGTCACGAGCTCCGGCCTCCACCAAGTTTTTACTCCTCCACTGTCGAATCTTCTGTAAAATTTTCACGCGATGTCCCCGAGAGTTTGCCCGGTTTAGAAGCAACGGGCCAATATTGAGATGAGAGTCAATTATTCTTCGAGCGTCTCTTGATCACGTTAACGAGATTAGTTAACACCAGAAGGTATACAGGATGCTCCACGCAACTGGGCGGAGCTGTATCTTTAGAACTGTTAGAAGGTGGAGAAAAATGTCAGAGGACAAAAGTAAATGGTAATTGCACGTTCTACGTTTCTGTGCCATTCTTATAAATACATTCTTATTACATTATATTACATTTGTTATGTTATTATATTATATTACATTTGTTATATTATTATATTGTATTACATTTGTTATATTATTATATTATATTACATTTGTTATATTATTATATTGTATTACATTTGTTATATTATTATATTATATTACATTTGTTATATTATTATATTGTATTACATTTGTTATATTATTATATTACATTTATTATATTATTTATTATATTTATTATATTTACAGAGGACAAAAGTAAATGGTAATTGCATGTTCTACATTTCTGTGCCATTCTTACAAATACATTCTTATTATATTATATTACATTTATTATATTATTATATTATATTAAATTTGTTATATTATTATATTATATTACATTTCTTATATTATTATACTGTATTACATTTATTATATTTATTACATGTTATGAAATTATATAGAATATTCCAGATCTCAACAGTCTCAGACTTTGTCAACGTATTTGGGAGGTCATTCTGAGTAGAAAATGGATCGAGTCGTCTTCGTTTCTAAAATACAGACGAAGTTATCGACTTAGAACATAATTCGTGTATTCATTGAAATGCATGTAATTTTTTTGCATGAAGTTAAATGCATTTAGATGTAAGAACTTAGTACACGTTATGAATTGATAACAAAAGTCAGAGAGACAGCTATTGTCATCAACAACAATTTTGCTAATATTATAAGCAAATGCTTACTTATGATGATCAATTTGAACAATTTGCGTGAATCAGTTTGTGCCAGCATAAATCAGTATAAAAGAATGGCTTGATAAATGGTTATCGTTAGAAATTTAGTAGGTGAATGTATCTGATTATTTGCGACTAACATTATTTTCCCTCTCATATTAACTTATGGTGTATGTAATATTCTGACTTTTTTCTTTCTTTTTATATAAAATCGATTTTTTGCATTATTTTACGTACGAAAATGTGTTACGATCGTAAATTAAACAGTTTACAAGATATTTCGATCTTCTTAATTGTACGTGTCTTTAAGCATTTTCTTATTTGTACGATATTCATGTTTGTTCATGCTTATTGTCAGTATCAACTGCGTAATGCTTGCAAGCAATGAATAATTCCACAATCGCAAATAGCCCAGTCAAAATTTCAAAATCAGTCTTATCGGAGCTTACATTCAGTATAGAATTTAGTATGTTATTCTCAAACTTTCGAAAAATTGATATGATACACTTGCTAAAGTTAAAAAAACAGTCTAGTTGTATGTGTATATATAATACTATATTTATGTAATATTTTATATGTAAACATATATATTTAAATATAATTATATATACATAATAATTTTGTTATACGTATATGTGAATAATCGTTGTATGTGTTGAAGTACAAGAAAAATGTACGAATATTTGCAATGACAATGTTTATAATAATAAATAGAATTCTAAACTAAAAAATTCTTGCTTGTTAATGTAAATAAAAGGAAACTATGAGAAACTGTATAGTATTTCAATCTCTTGTAAAATCATATACTACACGATTTTACATTTATTCAAAAAAGGATGTTAACAAAATAGTTATTTCACAACGAATAATACTAAAGTACCTACTAAAGTAATAGTACTAGAAAATATTAACGTGATCAAGGAGCCAAATGGAACACTTATGAAATTATATCAAACGTCAATTAAGAGTTCATTATTTTATCATACCATCTGAATTTTGTGTTAGATTGAATTAATTGTATTGGATTAAGTGAATCTCGCAAATGCTGTCTAATTATGAAAATTTACAGGTTTTCCAATGCAGCATTGAAACTTCACAAAAATAGTAAATAATTATATTATATTGCTTTATTAAAACGTATTTTTATCAAATCATTCGCGTTTTTACTAAATTGAATTCGTATGAATTATATTTCTACCATATACTTTTCGATTTTTGTCACAAATATTAAAACGTACTCGTGTCTTGTTAATATACGACACTATTTTTCTTTCCAATTTATAAGCCTCTGAAATTAAAGAATAAACAATCGTTTCTTGAAGAATATGTTGTTTTTTTAATCTCTGTCAGTAAGTGTATTTATCTTTGCTGAATGTAATCGGAATTTAAAATGTGCCATGGTACACGTGTTCAGCCAGCTGACACGTATTTTGGAAAATTACGGACCCAAGAAGGATCTATAGTAACCAAAACTCAGAAATATTATTCATTTCTATTTTCTACCGGATACACGCTATAGTTTGAAGATGAAGTTCGAAAGATTATTCGCTGTTAACATTTTTTTTTTAGGAAAATTAAAAAAAACAAAATTTTTATTAAATAATTTTATCATTATTAATTAATTGATAATCCATAGTTAATCAATTACGAACACTAAACAATTAACGTTCAATCTAAACTGTTTATTGCAGTATCTGTATTAACTTAAGTATTTTCTCAACGATTTTTGTAATCTGATTTATCTTCTGCACACGATTGGAATGTATTATCAAATGAGATCAAGCCAATAAAAACAAGATGATGTTTTGGCACATAATATCAAAATAGTTATATCATTTTGATATTATACATAATATCAAAATAGTTATATATTATTTAAATGATTGGGATGATTATGTTAGATTGGGACACGATGACCTATATATTGGAATAATACCAGCTGGAATAAATGATGTTATTTGCAATAAAAAAAATATGAATTTAGAATATGATGAACAACATACAAACTGTGTGATGGCGTGATCAAAGTCGTAGACATAAGGCCAGGGCCACAAATAACGTATGTTGCAATGGAAAGAACAGTTGAGGGCACGTATCATTAAAAAAAACTGAAATACGTTATATTTTTATACGTAGAATGATTCAGAGAATCAATTGAGATAAGAAAAATTATATAGTTCCATTTTAAAAAAAGATGCAAAAGATGCATCTTGTAAGTGTATCAATACACAAAAACGCATAAGAGTGGTAAGACATATAATACCATTTACTTTTGTTCTCTGACATTTTTTTTTTTCATATTCTAAAGGCACAGTTTCGTTCAGCTGTGTGAGACATTCTATATATATAAACGACTGAAGTATAAATCTTACTCTCTAAATGAAAGAAATTGAAATATGACCATGAATATGTTAAGAAAAGAACCTTTCATTACAAGTATATTAGAAGGGTTTATAAGAGAAAATCAGATTTTAAAAAAGTTACTTTTCTACGAAAATGTTATGGATGTTTGCATTGATTTTAAAACAACAATAAAATTATTAAAACATACGTACAATCGGAAAAGTGATTCTAAATTTTTGGACAATAGCGTATACTTCATAAAAAATCTATTTGTAAGAAACACGGTGGTTGAAACTGTTGATTTGTAGAAACGAAGTATGTATTAAGTTCGACAGTTTTTTTAAAATTCTTTGGTAATCTGTTAGTAATTTCTCGATAATGTAGAAGACATTTGACTTTTTGAATAAAAGGAAAATAATTGTGCAATTACTTACAGAATAAACATTATTAAATAATAATATATATTATTAAAAATATAATAACATATAAAAATATGAATATACATTATTAAAAATATAATAATATATAAAAATATAAATATACATTATTAAAAATATAGTAATATATAAAAATATGAATATACATTATTAAAAATATAATAATATAAAAAAATATAAATATACATTACTAAAAATATAACAATATACATTATTAAAAATATAATACATAAGTTTCTTCTTTCAGTTATTATAATACTAAAATATTTTCAATAAAAGAAATATCTAATTTAAAAAATTTATATCCTGTTAAGTAAAAAAAAAAAGATGCATATTGTGAAGTTAGGGGAATATACGTACAATGAATATGTGTACCACGTAACTATCACCACGATTTTTCAGGCATTTTCGTTGGTTTGGCAAAAAAAATGGTTTTGAGTAAAAATTGATCAGTTACATGTTCCAATACATAAAATTCCAAAAAAAAGTTTTTTTCAATAACAGGTTAAGGTCACCTTGACATTTTTGAGTTCATAGTGATGTATTCGACATAAAAAATAAATTCAATAACTAGAAACTGACGAATGAGAATATCGAAGAACTTAATAGATGCATTATCATTCAAGATTACTTTACGACATTTTATTACAATATTTCCTTTGATTTACTCGATATTTCTAAATACATTTCAATTTTATGATAGAGTAGGTCGTTGAATTCGATTAGAATTACTTGACAAATATGGACATATAGGTGACTCGATTTTTTTGTTTGGAGAAAGCTCTTTTTGAAATTTTGTACATTGCAACATGTAGCTGACTAAACGCTGATCAACTTTTGTTCGAAATATTTTTTTCTGCCAGATCATTGTAAGTGGCTGAAAAATTGTAGTGACATGACAGTTATGTAGGACACGCTGTATAGTGATCTGACCATACACCGCAGTACTTGTACATATAAAACTACTCGTTATCGAAGAAAAATTATCGAGATAAACATTAAGCTTTAAAATAATTTTTTAAAATAAATATCTCTTTACTACATGGTACATACACATACATATGTATATCTACTACGCGTTACACCGGCCACAAGATATCTATTGTACGTTTAATCCACGCGATAAATACAGCGGATTAGTGAAGCAGTAATAATTGGATTATTAGTTTATATGAATCCAATGCGTGTTTCCTATCATCTTAGATAATACACATCTCTTCACACCTGTTAATTACTTTTAAGAAGATTGGCCGTATCTCGAATGAAATGATAATCTCAAAAATCTCGAATAAAATGGTAATCTTAAAAATCTTAAATACGACAATATTTTAGTTTTTAAGTGTTTAGAAAAGTTATTTTAAATTAGTTTAAAAAAAAATGTTTGAATTTTCTTTTATTCAACAATGACTTTAAAAAAAGAAAAGAGCAATTTTATTGCAAGATAAAATTACAAGATGAAACGAAGGACCTTTAATATAAACAATCTTAAAAATTTCCAATACAATAACAGTTACAATAATGCAATATAGTTATGAAATTAATATGTTAAGTTAGAAAAATAGAAAATACTGTAACATTAATATATCATAATCTTGAATCAAGAAAAGTTTTAAAATTTTCTGCTATTCATAAATATTCATAAATATTTCATTATTCGTTATATAGTTTATTGGTTTAATACTTGTTATTTCTTCTTAGTTATACGTTAATACTTATAATAATTATAAAAGTAGAAAATATCGTAATATTACCTCGAACTAAACCAAAATCTTATTCAATTTTTTTATTCATAATTATTCTCATATTTATTTGGTCATGCATGTATACCAGGAAACGGAAGTACTTTCAAAAAAAGATTGTGAACGTTTGCAATCTGGATCATCTTTCGTCCAGGAAACGGGAAATCCGATACAGCTTGAAAAATCGTTAAGAGTTCCCGTAATTACAGATTAATTCGTCACTGCAGTGACCTTTCGAGCTTCGCAAGGTGAATTCCTACGCTCGTTTAACATTAACATTTTCTATTTCTAAATTAACCCTCGAATGCGGTTGCAAATTTGCAACGTTCCGTATCACTGGTTATTCTAAATACACGACTTACGAAAAATTATACATTTAACCACTTGCGCTGGCAATTGATTGCGGACCGTAACGAGTAACCAAATTACCGTATACGATAATTCGTCGCTTTCATTTTGAACTCGTCGGTATGTCAGTGGACAGAAATGATCGAGAAGTAATAAATTTATTGTTTTGCCTGAATTATACTTAAATGTACTTAAAACTGAGGAATTATTGCAATTTTGGGACGAAAGAATCCTTGACGTGCGTGGCACGGTCGATGCAATTTTTCAAGTATCAAGTTTCAATGTCAGCAAATGAGATGTATATAGAGGTGTATTAAATGAGGCAGAAAGAATTTGAATATATACGTCTCATTTTGTAACAATTTCCACTTTTCTGTCTTTTCATTTGCCTTTGTAATAAATTTTTGAAATTGTAAAAACACTTTACGAACTTACACTCTGTGTAATGTCGCGTAAAATATTTTTCAAGAAATTATTTTGCAGTAACAACATTTCGTTCGATACTTTATTTCATTCGGCACATTCCGAGGTTCTTTTTCTGAGAACTGATGGAAATAGCGACAAAGCAGTTACAAATCGGTTTCCTCTACTGTATATCAATGTTTTATCATTTGCATCTCGTAAAACACAAAGTTTCGAATATATTTTTCTTAATCTCTTGCCACGCACGTCGAGAATTTTTTTGTTCCCAAAATTGCAATATTTCTACAGTTTCAAGTATATATTTAAGTATAACCCAGGCAAAACAAATAATAAATTCGTTGCTTCTCAGTAATTTCTATCCAGTGATATGCCGACGAGTTTAATAGAAAAACAAAGCGACGAATTATTGTGCACGGTTTTGGTCACTCGTTATGGTCCGCAATCAGTTGCCGGCGCAAGTGGTTAAAGACCACGTACAATTGAGACGAACGTATAAGTGAATTAACGAAGAAGGTCAGCCGTGTTTTCTGTGAATTTCGCAATTGCCGTGTTTGCAACACGTTTCCAGGCTTCTGATAAATGGGCATGACGATAGACTTGGCGATAGCTGAATTAGAGCCAAAAGGGTAAACAGTCGTGTGGCGTAAACGCAGTGGATACGGACGTCGTTAGTCAGTACCACAATGCCACGTGGAATATATTACATCCCGTTTCACGTTAATAGACCTTCTGTCTCTATAAATTCTATCTAACTTTGACGATAGGCACCTGGCAAATATCCTGGCGCAATAATTACGAAAATTTTAATAACGATTCAGCATTCCCGTTAAGTCAGACTATTATGATGCCGGGTTAAAGGAAAAACTTGTCCGACAGACGATTGGAAAGAATTACAAACTACAGAGATTAGAAATTTTGTGCAGTGTCTTTAGTTTGAAATCGTTCATAATAGCGCAATTTTTGAGAAGAAAGGCTCACAAAATAAAATAATTCAACGAGTTTGCATTATTTTTCTGTTTATGAGATGAAGAAAAATTTTCTTACACGCAGTTCAATTATTTGGCTAGAAAATATATTTATTATTTATTTATTATGAATATAAATATAAAAGATTCTTTCTTTCGAGAAAGCTTTTCACTTATATCTCAAAAGATTTTGACACATTCCTTTTTGAAAATTTAAAAATTGTGTAGATTTATTTTAAACCTGACAGTAAAGAGAAGATGCAAGAATACTTTTCATAATCAGTTCCTATATTGAATAAGTTACTTTGAACTTGAAAATAAAACGATTACGACAATTCTAAAATTGTTCGAAAATTAAATAATTCAAATTTGATTTGTTTTGTAATTTAAGTTTTGAATTAAGTAATCTAATTGATCTAATTAATAATAAAAAAAAAAAAATACAGGAATTCTTTCTGACATCATAAATTTTATTATGAAAGTTGAAGTAAGAGTTCTTTACCGATACATACGTATATTCAACGAATGCAAAAGTATTCATACACTTGATGAAAAATTGTCAAATCTTAAAGATCGATGTCTCACATCTATAACCATTGTTTAAAATTCGCTATATGATTTTTCTTCATAAAGTTACACAAGTTTAAGAACTTTCTATTGAGCATATGAATACTTTTTACACTCACTGTATGTCACTCGAATGTAAGTAGATTGATTTTTAAACATTTTAAAATATTTTTGATTACAACCAAAGAAGAAAAGAGAATCTAAATAAAAATTCATTTCCTTTATTGAATATTTATTATAATATTAAATATATGAAATATTTAATGTGAATATGAATTTAATATGAATTATAATATGAAATATTTAAATATTAAATATTATAATAAATATTTCCGACATTTTTGTATATTATATGTGCTGCGTGCATAAAAATAAATGTAGTGAAAACTTTCCGGAAAAATTCTCGTTGAAATGATCTTGGAAAGATTGAAAAATCGACCCGATACTTTTCTACTATTCTTGTTCGATTATTTAAAATACTGAATGCAGCATCTGGCGCCAGAAGACGTCGAGAATGACTTCCTCAAACAAAACATAACCGGATTTTGCTGAGAATGATCTAGCTAAGATACATTGCCTTGGGAAACTGGCCACGTGATTCGCCGACGTTTTGTTCGGTATAATTGTCGGTGCAATTATACTATGCTTTTCTACCGTCACCGATATGCTCACTCTTTTCCATGCAAAATAATTGTTTCCAGTTTCACGCAGGTTTAGGGAGAATAAAATTAATTTTGGGCAATAATCTGAGTGTCACTTTATCTTTAGAATAATCTCCGGTTTAAATTATTTATAATCGTCGATTATTATAAATATTATTCTGAACTTTTTTCTTCAAAATCTTTGATACTAATCGATTAACAACCTTTGCAATAATAATTATTAAAATAAAATATATATATAATAAATTAATCATTAAAAAAATCATTAATAATAAATTAATTAATAAATCAATCATTAAATAAACCATTAATAATAAATTAATAGTTAAATAAACTATTAATGATAAATTAATTAATAAATTAATCATTAAAATTAAAAGATTAATAATAATCATTAAAAATTAAATATTTTGTTGAAAGAAGAGAAAGATTCTTGTTTCAAGGGAAGATTTTCTATAAAAATAAAATCGATCATTTTTCGTGTTATATTGTCAAGGAAGAATACAAAGAGATAAAGCTTCATTTAATCTTAATTCTCAGTTGGATTGTAGAATTCTAGCTGATTTACAACTTTAGGCCAAGTTATTTAGCTTAGTTTAATGTAGTCTAAGATCTTGCAACTACTAATTAGAAAATTCTTTAAGTATAGGAAGATAAAAGAAGATTAAAACTCTTTTTAAGAATAGAAAATATAATTTCGAGTATAATCTATATTATTATAGTTTTCTATGATCGAATAATACCAGGTAGGAATTAATTATGCTGCACTTCAAGCCACCATTGTTTTCAACAATATTTGAAGTCGTAACGACTCATTCTATTTATTCCATTATTGTGTGTATTGTTATTTCTTTTATGAATTCTAAAAAGGACAATAAGTATAATTTCGTATGAAAAAATACATTTGAAAAACTTTTCCATGATCAATGTCAAGTAACAGTTAACTATTAATTATTAAATTAGACTCCAGAGGCTGCAACAGTTAGATTGCAAATTTTTATGCAAATTCATATTTTTGAGAATGTAAATTAAAAAGATAGAAGTTTGATGGAAAATTGTTTTAAAAATTGTAAAGAAATATGCTAAATATTGCAAATATGCTAAATATAAATATAAATAATTATTACGAGCACAAAACTTTGGATATTTTCCACATTTCTTTCATATTAATGTTCTTTTGCAATTTTGTACCAGGCATAGAATTAAAAGTCCGCATTTCAACAAAATAATGATAATAATGTTATTAATTATAATTATAATCATTATATTAATTATTATATAATTAGAATTATTACTATTTCTTATTTATTTTTCAATTATTATTAAGTAACACCAAGAATAATTAATAAATGACAATTATTTTAGTGATACAAATGAAAAACAGTGAAATAAATGTATAATAAATAGTAAAATAATAGTAAAATAAAATGGAACTCACCTGGTAGAATCTTGCCGACCGACACCACCGATGCTGCTACCCTGGGTGCTGACCCTGACCAGGGTGACGTACCTAGGCAAGTTGGACAAGGTTCCTGTGCTCCTCTGTCCAAGCAAAGGTGAGTCGGCTGTGTTCGGGTTCTCTGGAAGCGGTGACTGGTGATTTTGAGCCTCGTTGTCCTTTTCCTCCTCCTCCTCGATGGTACCCGGAAGGCGGAACAGCTTCTGTGGCTCCTCCATGCCACTCGATTTTCTCACTTCACGTCTTACAAACGAACCTCCATTGAGAATGTCAAACTCATCTTTCTTACTCGTTCACCTTTTTTTCTCTTCCTCTGTCTTTTCTTTTCTTTTTTTTTCAATCTCTGTTCTATCTTTGCTCACTTGCTCCTTTGTTCCTCTTTTCTCGTCACTTTTTGTTTTTGTTTTTTTTTTTTCAAGTTTCTCAAGTTAACTCGGAATCACGAACGGCGACGAGTTTTTTCGTTCCGTATCCAGAATGAATGAAGTCGCTGGAAGTGGCCACGCGACGATGACTCACGGCCGTTGAGGAGCAAAGTTTTGTTTTCTGCCATCGTTCCTTCGTTTCCTCTCGCTTCACTCCGACATTCACACCGCCCTTCCGTTCGCGGAATCCCACTATACCTCGTCCCTACGGTATACACAATGAATTTCAGCGTTAAATCCTATACAGACCAGCAGCATTTTCTCGCTTGTCGTTTCACTCGCAATCAGTAGGAAACAACGTACGTACACGTGAGAGCGTAATAAAATTTATTGCAAGATATACGACGATCAAATTTACGTATAAATATACGTAAGACGACTTGTTATAATCTGACTAAATGTGAATTATCAGAGGTGTGCGAGATTTCGAAATTGTCGGAGCGTATTGTATTCCATAAATGAGAGTTTTGAAAATTTCGAGAAATCGACTGTTGTTTAAAGGCACGTTTCAGTGATTTCAAATTTTCGATTTCGACAGCCAGAATTTATTTGTTCATTTATTATTTAAATTAAATTATAAAATTCTATGACTATCTGTAATCTGTAAAAAAAATGATTCAGATAAAAAGTGAGTGACTTCAATGAAATTCACAATCTGAAGTAAACAGCTCTTCTTTATCATTTTCTAGATGAATACGTAGACTAACATATATTTTCTTAAATGGAGTTTAATGTACTGACGTTTGATAGTATTAGATTTATTTAGATATTATTAGATAAATTTTTGATAGGTAAAATAATTTTCTACCTAGGTTACATTTTTTTTTAATTATCTTTATAAAGATGTAAAATTGCACAATATTCGCAGTCCAGTGATTAAGTATATTTATTCATGTTTTGCATATCATTTAATATTAGAGATCATAGTTTTTTATTTATCACGACGTATGTCACAGAACCTGGTAAACATGGTTACAAGATATTTACTGTGAACATTTAATAAAAAATGAGGATATAACACGAAGAATTATTTTGAATGTTCAATAAGTATTAAGAATGATACCACTGAACATCAATCTTGTTAATGTGGACAGTTCAAGTACTTTTCTGCGAAATATGTATCTATCTATACTATTAATATAATGTTCTAAAATTATTATATAATATAATATTCTATAATATTCTATAAATTAATATAACCATTCTATAATACTATATGATACTACATAAAACGTGTAATTACTCAAGGTTTGTATTATACAAGTGTTTTGTACAAATGAATTCTGACTTATCTACCAAAATATTATAAATAGAGTATGAATATTTTTACGTATTTATAGGAAATCTTAAAATGCAAAATTACACAGGACATACAGTATAAAAAGAAGTACATAAAAATATCCAAAGTATAGTGCTATACTTTGATAAATAAACAAATTTTTCATCGAGATCTTATCTTTTTGATACATATTTTCAAGGATATGAATTTGCAAAGAAATCTACTTATAGAGAAAGAGTATTTATCTAATTCACGTGTTTTATACGTTTATTATGACTTTTTATGAACTTTTAATGAATTTTTATAAACTTTTTCGTTACACGATATTTAAGACTTAGTTTCAGTTATAGTAAAGTGTAGGATATTCATGTGTACATCACATCTCAGTTCTTAATAATTCAAAATTTAATTCTGTTAAAAATTCCTGAATGCTTTTAGTAATTTTTAAATTGAAGAGTAAGAGTTCAATCAGTAATTTTCAAATTTGTTAACTTTCCTAAACTTGAACTCAAAACACGATTGACACTTAAGAAAATGTAAACATATTACGTACATATTAACTTATTGTCGAATGAAAATTAACCGGTTCTTTCTTATGATCTCCACAACATCGCGAGTTAATTAAATGTATCTCCTCCGTGATATAATTACAGACATACTTGTAAAAATTATATAACATAATGACTAGGTTGTATCAAAAAATTCAACTACATTTCGCAGAGATTGAAGATGACAGTTCACTTTTTTAGAGGCGGTTATAACAAATCTGAAACCAACTGATTTTTAATTAATTTCATAGGTTAAATGTCAATTGATTGTTTCGACTCGCGCGAAAATATCTTTCCCGGTATACACCGACGAGTCGTCGAATTTCCATTTTCTTCTTCATCCTTGAAGAATGAAAAACTGTGCGAAGACTACGCGCCAGACAAGCGACGAGATTCTCGCGATTCTTGCGATTGTCCGGGGAGAGAAAAAAAAACGAGGTAATGACGGAAAACGAGCATAAAAGTGCTGGTCAGGTTAGACCATCGATGAGCCATTGCATCATTATTTCGCAGATTTTACCGATTACGCCGCGTCCGTAATCTCTGAATCGCAACGAAGCGAAGCACGTAACGCTTGAAACGAAATTTTCGCGGCCGATTAACGAAGATCGCGAGAATATTTGGCCCAAAATTGCAATATCTTCTCAGTTTTTAAGTACATTGAAATATAATCCAGGCAGAACAATAAATTTATCAAATAATAAATATTAATAAATTATTAAATAATAAGTTTATATATAAAGATAATAAATTTATTACTACGTAGTAATAAATTTCTATCCAGTAATATACCGATGAATTCAGAAAAAGGAGGCGAATTATTGTACACGGATTTGGTCACTCGTTATGGTCCGCAATCGGTCGCCAGCGCAAGAGGTTCAAACCAATTGTCTTTTTCTTTCGCGTCCAACTGTATTTTCTCTGTTATCGAGCTGGAAGTAGTATTATAATTAAGCTCCGACGAAATACTTGTAGCGGGCATCTTGACAGACACGACGTGAAATTGTAAATACCGGTTGTCTGGCACGGTGACATTATAAATTATATTCTCTGTGATTCGCGATTCACTGAAATTTCCCTGGCAAACGCGTCGTTATCGCGTGCTTGCCGGCTCGTAAATGCTTTAGGCGAAAATGAGTTAAAAAAAATGGCACGTACGTTTTTATGAGCAGACGATGAAACGTTCGAGAGCAGAGAAAAGTGATGTTATCAGATTTACGCGATGATAAAATCTGTGATTCACTGACCAAATTTGTGTATTGTGTATTAGATTTGACGGTGAATTTATGCGAGTTTAATAGTGTAACAATCCATGAAGGTATGCACAGTGAGTATGAAAAATACTCGTACACTTGATAGAAGAATTGTCGACGTCTCGAACGTTTGTAACTTCGTGACAAACAATTATACAATAAATTTTAAGGGATTTCACACTATAGTAGATATTTAGACACGAAAAAAAATTATTCAGTGTCCCCGTAGAAATGTTTGAATTTGCAAGATTTTCGAGAGAGGAAATAGTATAAAAATATCATTGAAGAAAATGGATTCAGTATCGTACAAGTAGAATAGCAATTGATATTTTTCTACAACGTTATAACATGTTACAATGTCGATTTAAACTATTATAACTTCATCCAAAAATTCACCTATTTTAAATCGTGAACTCTACTTTTACACTACTGAATTCCTTTTTCTTCCAAGATGTTTTCATTTTGGAATGCGATAAACAATGATGCTTTTTTCTCGAAAATTTTGATCAAACTTCTTTATGGAACACTGAACATCTTTTTTCGTAACGAAATCCACTGTGATACCAAAGATAGAAGTCACAACGATCTCCTAAAATTTGTTTTTACGATGTTATAAGCATTTAAAATATCGAAAAACTGTTTGTTACGATAGTTGATGAAAAAAATTTCTATTTAAATTTCCATTTTTTTACTTTAGTTTATAAAAATACAAAATATTTCGAAATATCAATATATATATTTAGATCATTCATTTTCGAGATAAATTATTAAAATAAATTAATTAACCCTGATAGAAAAGGTGCAAAATAAATTTTGCTTATTTATTTTTAAAAAAAATTCATTTTCATTGCTTTTAAATAAATAAATGCCTATAAATAATATCATCAATTTTTAATTATTATTAAAATATACTTTTATTATAAAACTTTATTTTGTTATGTTAATTTAAAATTATATACATATATATATATATATATATATATATATATATATATATATATATATATATATATATATATACACACACACATAAATAAATTTATGTTACATTATATTTCGAAATATCAGCGATCAGCCTCGTAAATTCAAATTTCAAAATTGAAAAGATCTGGCGATAGAAAAAGAGAGATTTCAAAAAGATCAATTTTCAAAAGATGAGATCAAAATAGATCGATGACAAATCTCGTGGAACTCTCCCCGAAGATAATGGAACGAAGCAGAAGTATAAAACGGACGGATTCTCACTGAGACTGAGATTGGTCTCGTTCGAACGATTTTTTTCTTCCCGCGTTTTCCAGCTGGTGCAGCGGACGTAACCGCGTCGCACTCGCAACTGTTTCAGATTCCCGGCCGTTGCACGAGATTGTGCCAACGGATGCCATGGCGTTTGGCCTCTTATGGCGGGGATAATATCGCACGGTGGCACATACGCGCTAACACGCGTTACAGCCTGGCACGTGTGCGAAACATACTGATTATTCGCGAATTTCGCCGGATGCGAAATGCGAGAGCTTGGCTCATTCGCATTCCTTTTTTTCGTCGGCTCGTCTTTCAATCATGTTCCTACTCGTTCCACAGTACATTTTTTTTTTTTTGTTAGGTTTTTCGGAACTACAGATACGTATATTCTGCATTAGACATAATTGGTAGGATCAGAGAGAAAGATACTTGTCACGAATTTAACTTAAATTTAAAATAAACATCGATTTTGTTTCGAAAAAAATGTTCTTACAGCTACCAGTATAACATTTTTTTTTTTTGTCAATAATGTTAGGTTTTTCGGAAGTATAGATACGTATATTCTGCATTAGACATATTTGGTAGGATCAGAGGAAAAGATATTTGTGACTTTCTGTCAAAAATTTAATTTAAATTTAAAATAAACATCGAACATTTGGTTTCGAAAAAGAAGTTGGAATTAATGAACCACTGGCGAGAAATCTCATTTCATAACACTGTTTCTACAATTCTACTTCTACTTAGTAGTATTGCACAGTTGTAGCGAGGTATCTCGTCCACGGTAGTGAAAGGGTTGAAAAGATTGCAGTTGCACTTGTTTTCATTCAAAGGATTTTCAACCAAGGAGGCATTTCACGATTTTGAAAGTGAATCGCGGTTTTATCACGTACTATATTTCTTACTATTATATATGGAAAAAGAAAACAATCGTAGGTTTCTCCTTAACTATGATCGTCATTAGAATTAAATGTATTATATAGTTATACATAAAATATTGTCAGATTTTTTTATTTAATAAAGTAAATTTGTGTGAAATACTGATATTCTAAAATGGAAAAAATCTCTGTATCTTAAACGAAAGTGGAGAATAATGTTCTGATATACGATGGAAGGGAATAAAAATCATTATCATTGAACATAGCACACCATTATAATCATTTACTCCTGTTTTTCAATTTTTTTTTTATTTTTCAATGATACAAAGTCAACTTAAACATAAGATTTAAAAATCTTTAGTAAGTATTCAAAGATTGAAAAGACGTTTTTTTTTTTTCAGAAATGTAAAATTTCGTAATATATAACAAGACGTAACAGAAATTTAAGAAATAAGCAGCAGAGAAAATTTTGAAGTGAGCAAAATTGCACAATATAAAATGCATAAAAGTTAATATATAAAATATCAAAAGCAATATTAATGCTACAAACACAATTTTTTGTTACCATTTACTATGAATTTTCTAACATGATAGAAATTGAAAGAGCGATAAAACTCGTTAAACGATGAGGTCTCGTTAACGAAACTTTGTTTTTGGATTATAACAGTTCAATATTTTCGATGACGTGAATTCTAAAAAGTGACGATGCTGCAAATATAAGTTTTTAAAATTGTTGCTTGTAGCATCTTCTCACTCCAACAGATTTATGGAAATAAATCGCACGTACGAAATTCGAGATCAATGTTGACCTATTTCCAACCCAGCTCTCGTCTCCTTCTAAAACGTGAAAAAATTCATACAAAGGATCGTTTGTGCAATTCAGAAGACACTGAAACAAACTTGGAGTGTTCGTTAACGAGCAATTGAATCATTTTCGTCGTCTATCTTACCTTCTTACCTGTTTTTAATGGTTTTAATGCAACGACGAAGACCAAACAGAGGTTGAATATCGATAAATATCACGACTCTCGTTGGTAGTGAGGGATTAATCGTGCGTGATCATTGTCACGGGAGCAGAAGAGGGACGTTTCCGGTAGGGAGAGCGCAGAAACTTGCGCAGGTGAGTATTCCAACCGCCGATGGTTAAGTTCAACCACTTGCGCTGGCATTGCGGACCATAACGAGTGACCGGTTCTCTCAATATTTCAAAATTCGCGAAATCTTAAGTTTCCAGGTTCCTGGGAAATTCTAAAAATTTCTAGAAATCTACGATCAAACGAAGAATTTAGGCGATCTCAGGGTCGTTTTACGATCATGAAGAGCATTTAAATTACTGCGATTCACTCATTTGGAACCATAAATCGCGCGAAGATCTGATGACTATTCTATTGACCTGAAATTTGCGTATCTTAGATTTCTTAGAAAAACTTCAAAGATCAGATCAAACGAGTAATCAATATTCAAAAATTCAAATGACCCCATAATTCCACGATCGCTTGATAAATTTGCCTTAACCACTTCTGCTTGACAACTGATTGCGGACCATAACGAGTGACCAAACCGTATACAACAATTCGTCTTCTTTTTGAATTCATCGGTATATCACTGGATAGAAGTTACTAAAGAGCAATAAATTTATTATTTGTTCTGCCTGGGTTATGTTTCAATGTACTTAAAACTGAGAAAATATTGCAATTTTGGGCCAAATATTCTCGACGTGCGTGGCAGGAGGTTAACCCCTTGCGCTGCCAACTGATTGCGGACCATAACGAGCGACCAAAACCGTATACAATAATTCGTCGCTTTCTTCTTCTTTCGAACGTCGTCGATACGATATCGCTGTATAAAGATTATTAAGAAGCAATAAACTTATCATTTGTTTTGCATGGATTGCATTTAAATATACTTGAGACCGAGGAAACGTTAACAATTTTGGGAGAAAAAATTCTCGACGTGCGTGGCAAGAGGTTAAGCCGGCCGGTACGATGCGATTCTTGCAGTTGAATTCGCATGAGCTGCCGCAGATGATCCGTATCCGTCAATCGAATAATTGGTTAATCGTGTTACACACCAGGTTTGTCATTGCAGAAACTCACTGGATCGTCGTTTACGTTCAAATTTTCGGAGGCAACTTCCAACAGAATAACGAACAATGTGCGCAAATGGAGGAAAAGTTAAAGATTAAATTTTTAAGAATGAATTACTGACATTACAAGAATTGGACTTTAACAAACGAAATGTTTTCATCTGCGAGATGAATTTTTTACGCAGGGATCTTCGTATTTTTATTAGGATTACGAATTACAATGCACGAGTTGTTACAAACTGAAAATAACTTTTCAAATTATCGTAAAGTAGAACTAACGTCGTAAGCTAATATTTTCTCTTTACACCGAAGCCTTTTTTCCTTTTTACAACTTGACGATTGAATTTGTTCGTACTGACTCGAGCGTTAGAAATGTGTTCTTGAATTTATGAGAATAACAAGTACATCTTGAACTTGTAAAGGATTATAGTTTCTACTGAAATCGCGGAGACAATTGATGAAAGAAACGAAGAAAAGGAGTTGTCTCTGTGTAAAAATGTAATGATAAGAAACCGATACCTCGAGAAATATTATTACGAATATACCGTGCGTGTTACATATCCGATTTCACAAGATTTACGACAACGTATTGCAAAAGCAATTAATAAAAGACGTAGAATTCCAGGAATTCCGACTTCCTGCTGCCTTTTTCTTCATTAATTCCAACCTCGTGTTTAAATTTCTCTGCTCGAGCATTTTTCAACAGCTGACACAGTAAATTGCCCACGGAAAGTATATATCAAAATTCAAATTACACAACTGATGTACCTTGAGCCGATATGTATTTAATTTCCACGTTTCGAGAAAGAAAACAATAAAAAGTATCCATTGACTTCTTTATCGATCGATGATTTAACACGTTAATTCTCATTGAAGTCGAACGTAAATGTCAGAGAAACGACTTACAACCTATTCGAGAAACTATACATTAGTTACGTTCGTTGTCGCTTGCGTCTACGTAGAACAAAACGTGTTTATCGATAATATCTCGAGTAGGATAGAAAGGGGACTATTCTTCGTCAAAATAAAAAAAAAAAAGATCTTGAGAAAGCCTCTCGTTATCTTCTCGTCATAATATACGACGCGAATTTCTTCAGGCGAAGTAAGAAGCGGTGTTGTAAATGTTCAGAAATAATAAGTACGTCACGATAATAACTAAGATTCGTGGAAACAGCTCCCAATTTAAATTAATATACTCTGTCTTCTCTTTCGAAGAGTAAAATTACCATTTTAAGAGAAAATAAAATACAATAAAATACAATGAAATTAATTAAGATAAAATTACAATTTTAAGAGAAAATACTCGATGAAGTACTTTTAAGGGAAATAAAAATTGAAACTTTCGCTAATTACGAAATCACGTGAAATAATAATATATTATATTAATTATATTATAATATATATATATAGTACCAGTATTAATTATATTATAATAATTATACTTATAAGTACCAATATTATATGTAATTATATATATATATACACTAGTATAATACTATATGTATAATTATATATATAATATTATATATATAGTACTAGTATTATAATAGTTATATATATATAGATGCCAGTATTATATATAATTATATGTATAGTACCAGTATTAATTATATCATAATAATTATATATATATAGTACCAGTAATAATATGTATTATAATAATACAACATAGTAATATATATTAATTATATTGTACTATAATAATATAAAATCCATTGAATGAAGAAAAAGATTCTTAGAAAAAACTAGCGTGATACTTCAAACAAAAAATCAGAGGCTTTCGTGAGCACCGAAATCGTGCGCGATGCTAATTCGTGTCGAGGGGAAGGAAGGAGGCTGACACGCGATCGGATGTTGGAAAATTTGCGTCCTGCTGGCGATTAATCGTCGATCATCTGACCGACCGCTTCGTTGTCTTTCCGTTGTGGATCACGCGAGTCGAACGATCGCCAGCAATCAATTAACGCATTCTCTCACGTTATCGACGTTTACCTTTCGAACGAGCCAGGGATACCAACGACAGGGACGAAAACTCGCTCGATCCTCACTTCATTCATTTGCACGAGCTCTCTCTCTCTCTCTCTCACACACACACTTCGACGAGCCTCTGTTTCACAAGATTCGAATCGAAAAAACGAGGGAGCACGCGCGAGATTCGTACTTACGGTGTTGGATTTCAAGTTCAAGTCGTTGACACGGTTGGCCACGTGATCTTCCGCCGCTCGCACAGATGTCGTTCGATCAACTACGTCACTTTTCGAATTTCCCGCCACCGAGATGCACCGTTTTCCCGATCGTCGAAACGTTCTGCCGTCGCGCGTGGCTCGCGAGGATTTTCTGGTGCACGATCGAGAAAAAAACGATCGGAGAGCAGTGGAGGTCCGCGTTGAAACCTCGTGAAACTGCGATCGCGTTGCCAACGACTGTGTACCGAGCAGCGAGCTTATCCAGTGACGTCAACGCACCTTCCTCGCCCCCCTTTATCCCTTCCATTTTCTCTCTTACCTAGCCTTTTCCTCCTACTTCTCAACGAAATCGAGGATCGTCGATCAGCATTGAGTCACGTAAGTACACACTCGCGAACCAAGCGTCTTGCCTGACAACCTGTGCCGTTGCCTCATCATCCTAGTGAGGCGAGTCTTCTCTCGTAAATTTCGAGCCATTCGGTCATTTTGAATTTACCTAACCTATACCTCTCGCGCTGGAACGACGTCTGTCACGCACGTCGACAATTTCTTGTTCCAAAGTTGTAATATTTTCTCAGTTTCGAGTATTATTTAGGTAAAACAAAATAGGCAGAGCTAATAAAGTAATAAATTTATTACTTCTCAATAATTTCTATCCAGTGATGTACCAACGAGTTCAAAAGAAGAAGAAAGCGACAAATTATTGTATATACGGTTTCGTCACTCCGTTATAGTCCGCAATCAGTTGCCAGCACAAGTGGTTGAGCACTGGAGAATTTGTTATTTGGTCTTCCAGTACGGATAAAATAATTCTGGTTTAATTAATACTAGAACTACCGACGAAAAAGTATAACATTGGTACAAGTACCAAAGAAATAAGTATAAGTACCAAAGTAAAAAGCACAATATTAGTACAAGAGCCAAAGAAATTAAAGTGCAAGCTACAAGAAAAAGTTAATGATACAATGTACAAAGAACACGAGTTTTCATTAATAAATTTTATTAAAAATCGAGTATCTGAAAATTGTTGCAAATATATAAAATTTCTGTAGGAAATTATAAATTAGTCAGTTTTGACCACTTTGGTAGTTCTAATGTTAATATCTATTAGAGTTCTTTTCATTACGATAACAGTAAATGAATTGGTAAACGAGAGTTACGAAGTTCTATTTCATAATTTTACAATTTTCATCGACTACGATAATTACACAATTTCTAATTTATAAAATTTGATTTGAAAAAATTTTGTTTTACCTCGTATTTTCAAATTTGTTACTGTTACGTATGCTGCTGGCGAGTCTTGATTTAAAAAATTTCGAGTTAGACCGAAGATTTTTGTATATCTATGTAATAAAATTTAGGCATTTATAAAAAATAAATGTATAATATGAATAATACGCAGAAATATAGAGAATATACAAGGTACAGCAATATTTTATAAACGAGACAAATTTCTGTAAAAATTATTATAAAAGTATGAATTTGCATCCACAGTTAAATTTCATTGATATTAATCTGATTTCAAAAATTTCGCTAATAATCTTACATAATTGCGCAGAACAATTCAGATATTAATCTCTTTTTAAAATGTTATGATATTATACTTTATTTTAGAGCGATTTAATAATATACTAACTTTATACCAGAATTATTACGTAAGAAATTTAAACAGTTGTTCGTTGTTTCGATAGTACTTTGTAAAGAAAATAACGATTAAAATTTTAGACTGATCAGTAAGAAAAGTTAATTGTCCAGATTTTATTTGAATAAAGCAAAAATAATTATTGAAGGACATTAATTATCGAATGGACAAGTAATAGTGAAAATTGATTCTATTAAAATTCGATCGTGTGTAACAAAAATATTGCTAGGTTAACGAACCTTGTTTTACGATCGAAAAAAATTATTTATTTATTGGTTAAGCTCGATTCGTATGTCTTGACGCATTTTATGAGAATTTATACACACGATACGTCTGAGATGGTGCGCATATTCGATGAGATTTAAATATGCAGACCATGAATGTTGATCCGGACATTGGGTTTTTCGACGTATAGTATACTAATCGAGTAGTCCTCAGTTACATCGTTCCTCCGAGTATAAGTCATCACAACTGTTATGTGTCCTCTCCCATCTTAAATGGTGTTTTAAAATCTTGTTTCGATTAATCAAGTTATCTGAATCGATGCAATTTAAATTCGAGTGATTTGAAATTCCTTTTCCAAAGCGAATTGTCGTTTGTCTGATCTGAAGTATATTTCAAAATTATTTACTTTAAAAATAAAAAATAAATAAAAATAAAAAGTTTAAAGATGTTATTTAAAAAAATGTTTTTAAGTTTTTATAATTATTTTATAATTTATAATTATTCTTAGACTTGGAAAACATAACGCGTTTATAATTATAATTAACGTATACGCTGTCGTACACAAATTTGAATAATTTCATCAGAAGTATTTATATTTTTATCAGAAATTACGATCGATAAATATTTTTTTAACTATTATACTATTATTAAATTTAATGTGAGACAAGAAAAATACACATGTGTGTATATATACACGCACACATAATTCAGATATATATATATCATTTATTTTTAATAAATAGTTGACAATTCATAAAATTTATACAAACTTTTTGAATGTTTTCAATATTTTTTAACATATTTTTGAACATATTTCAATATTTTATTTTTATTTTTATTTTGTGGCTAAAAACATATTTTAATCCTTTTAATATTTCAACATTACTCAAAATCATTTAACTTGCTATCTCTGCAAAATTAATCTTCAGCCATATTAAATTATACTTTTTTTTAATATTACTACAAATAAATTTATTATATATATTAATAGTAACTAGTAATTTATTTATTTATATAAATTTATTAAATATATTATAAATAAATAAATGACTAATAATACTTTTTTTATTTATATTAATTGATATTGTACATATTACCAATTCATATTGTACATTGATATCGCATACATCTAAACTAAATGAATTCATGTGATTTGTATTCCATATATTTGCAATAATTTATAATTGCCCAAATACTTGTGTACGTACGATATTGTACATACATTATTATTTTTGTTTCACTTTTCATTAGATATTCAATTTGTAATCAAATTACTTGAAGTTAGGCGACTTGAATTCAAGTAATTTGACTAATCTGGACAATGTTTTTTTTGAAGTATATAATATCTATGTAAATATCTCAAGGAGAAAGAAGTTGATATTTCTTTCTCTGAAAATCCAACTCTCATACATATGCATGTCTGTTTTCTTTGTTTGTTTTCTTATCTATTTTGCTATTTGCAATATATAGTATAATTAATATTATTATATATAATTTTAATATTAACATTATATATAATCAGACACAATTTTAACATTAATATTATATATAATTAAATACACAAGAAAACGAAATTTAAAAACAAAATTCGATGATGTGAATTTAATTGAGAAAGAATTGTGAACGAAAGTATCGATTACCGATGCACAAGTTGTGTCATAGCAAGTTAAATAAAGCAAAAAGAGAGAGAGTGAGAGCGTCATTCATTGAATCAGCAATTTCCAATGACGATTGGCCCGCTAAAATTCGATCGTGCAGGCTGGCTTCCAACAATGGTTCCCACCTATTATCTCATTCGCGTAACGTGCTCGTTAGATAATTTTTCGTTGATCGCGAGATCGTTTCGCGAGCAGAGCACGTGCGTTCACGATGCATCGGCTTGTGTGCACACCGTACACGCTAATGCGCACTAACAGGGGCCAGTGTGTACACTAGTATCCACTAATAGGGGACACACTTCGCCGTGATAATAACCAATTACGTCAACGAGGCCGGAGGGCACGACCGTGACGTTTCGATGAGTAGCCATCAGCGGTCGTCATCTGGTCGTCGAAATATTCCCTCGCCAAGTTTTGCATTTTATTATTAATAGGGGAAAGTCCCTTAATTCGGATCAATTCCACAATTGGACAGTAACCTTTATATAAATTAACTTACGCGACACCTCTTGCAATTAGTATGACGTGATACTCCGTATCGCGCTTTTGCAAAGAAAACCACGCAACTCGGAAAAATACTCATTCAGGAGAAGTGAGAAATTGGTTTCGAACGTGACTAAGTATTATTTTGTTAATTGAAGGAACAACGCAATTATCGATATGCATTTTTTCAAAGTAAGAAGTATTTGTAGAATACAGTGTCGCATGAATCAGAAAGGATTACACAATTCCTTTTTACCGGTCATTAAATTATAAGGATCAGTGAGTAATTTTCACAATCGGTCGAGGACTGTCTTTACAACATTTTTACAATGATAATTCGAAAATTGGTTATCTTGTTTGGCAAAAGTACATATTTAGATTTTTTTTTTTAGTGAAAAATAAATAGCTATAAAATGCTTCTTATTTCGTTATTTTTTAATAGTATTTATCCAGGTATGTTTATCTAAATATACTTATCGAAGTAAATAAAAGTTTTTATTTAAAATAATACGGAATGAAAACATGATTCAATTCGATTGATTAGGACATGATGCAAATTAGGAAATTAGTTTCCTAGATTAGAAAATTTATTTCTTCATTGATTTCACTCTATTTTAAGAAAATTTATTTTCAAGAAAATAGATTTATGTTTTGTTAAAAATTGTCTTGGTACGTGTACACTTGACAACTATCAATGAGTTGATAAATTTTCAAATCCAATTTTCTTGAAAACAAAGCATTTGACAAAAAAGTTTGTATAAATTACTGTCATCTATGGCCCAACAATACTATAATATTTGAGAACTGATATTAAAATTAGTATAGAGATGAAAATTATTAATTTGTTTCATTAAAATTTTATAGATTTGCAACATTTTTGTAAATTTTGCAACTGAACGTTGCAATTAAATGCTCAACAAGCAATGAATATCATTCATATTTAATTCAAAGTTCGAAATTTCAAGGAATTTCTTAATTGGTTTTAGTGTGTTATCGATTCTGAGTGTTTCCAATTTACAATTGAAAATTGAAATGTCCTTTTAAGAAATTAAAGGATGAGAAAATATATCTTGGAAATAAATCAAGTTGTACGTACAAGAAGCAATTTTTAGAAATTAGTAGAATCATTCTCACGCTCGTTCCCACAGATGATTCAGAAATTATATGAAAATGCAGATGCATTCAAATTTCCTAGATAGTTGATTCACTGTTAGATGAAATTCATGTGAAAATTGGTAACTGACATATGTTTCGCGGCTGATTCAAGTTAATTACATGTGTTTTCACGGAACATTCGTCATTTTCCTGTTATTCCTCGTAAATTCCACGGTATAATGGTACGTTTTGTATAATGGTACGAAAAATGCGTGTAATGGCATGTTGTTATCGAAACGCTCAGGCTGAGTTGGTTTTAAAAGTGTGACGACCTTCGGGCACAGCTATCTTAGATCGCGATTGCCGTGAAAATGAGGCAAACAAGCGCGTAATAAAAGTGTTTTTCAAGTAATCATTCTTTTTCTCGCCCTCGAAGATCGACAATAATTCTATCGCGAGAAAGTATCCGTGCTTTGTCGTGGATCGACGAGGCCACCATTTCACCTTGCGAGACTCTTCCTCGTCTTTAAAAGCGTTTTCTCGCCATTAAAATGTTTCGTAATATTCCATTTTGATTCTTTGTGAAAATTTACGACGAAAAGATTTCGTTTAATGGAAATCGTATTTTCTTATATTTTAAAATGCGAAACCTTTTATATATTTATTTTATTTATTTTAATCGTGATGTTTTTACATCATGCAGTGGGCGGGAAAGCAAAAATACTCTTCTTCTCGAAAATGCTAAAATTTCAAAATCATTAAACATTTTTCTCTTCAATTAGATTCGTAATCTTGAAGATTAAAATTTCTCTTTTACGACGAATTCTTAAAAATTGCTGTACGATTTTTTTTCGAATTTTAAATGACAAAAATTGAAGGAATTTTAACTCTAACACGAACATATGATTGCTAAAGTGGGAGTTTTACTTTTTAAAATGAGATCAAACTGATTTGTTTTCACAAAATTACAATTTAAAATATCCACAATTTTATACACCATTATTACCAAGTATATAAACAATTTTGTGAGTGATTATGTTCTACATCCCTTTTATTTATATTAAAGATTTTATTTATATTAAAGAAACAGTGATTGATCTTAATCCAAAAATGTATAAAATGTACTTAAATTTAATTACACGGAAAAATGCAATTTTCATTTATATTTAAATAAAAATGAAATAGAATAATTCTTATTCCCATTTAAAGTGGAAGAAATGCACTCTTCGTTGCATTGAAATTTTCTTTACGAATTAACTACTTTCTTGTTCATCGTTTGTCTTTCTCTAAAAAAAAAAAAATCTGAGACCACTTGTACAATTGTACTAAAATTGCTAGTGAAATTCACGAATGTTATAAATTTCCTAACATTGCTAGTAAAATTTCACAAACGTTATACATTTCCTTCAACAATGTTTTAAATTGCAAACTTCATAAATTATAAATCTTATTCAACCTAATGTTGTAAAATCATAAAAGAGAATATTGGTCGCTTGTCAGTTCGCTAATGCTAATTAGATAAATCAGAGACAAGGGCAAGCCTAACTATAGTATCAAAGATTCGAGAAATGCCTTCTAATCGAATTTTTAAAGAGTCAATGAACAGAATTACGCGTGGTTTGCCAGCTGTAACTGCAATTGTCACGTTCCATAATCACGTTATCGCGAATCTCTCAGTTTCT
Organism: Tetragonisca angustula; assembly: GCA_036937485.2. Taxonomy (NCBI): domain Eukaryota; kingdom Metazoa; phylum Arthropoda; class Insecta; order Hymenoptera; family Apidae; genus Tetragonisca; species Tetragonisca angustula. The sequence continues at coordinate 107,843 of JAWNGG020000098.1, read as the reverse complement.
TATTCAAAACAGGCATTGTCTGGGGCAACAATGAGCAGTGTCTAGAATGACGGCACGAAGCTGGAGAAACAGAAAAACGACGAAGCGTATCACCTTGCGGCGTGAATTGCGACATCCTCTTCTGGGACTGTCCTCGGTCTGATATACTGATTATGCGTTTGCACTAGCTTTACATGCTTCTATTCACACCTTCAATTGCAATCGAGCTCTTCCTTCAATTAACAGTGAACTACTACGATCTGTGATTTAAAGTTAGGTCTTCAACTAGCTGGTCATTAAATTTCAAGATTATGTCGTTTCGAGTAACTATTTATCGGATATTACCATTATAATATTAAATTAATGATATTAATATATACTATTTATTGGATATTACATTGTTGGACTTTTATGAAGGTAGATCATTCTGATTTGTATTAACTTACAATTTGAAGTTAAATTAATTCTTATTTTATTTTTTATTTCATTCTGTTCTACATTATATCACATTTTGCAGTTTTTTTCACTTTCTCTGTACATTGCATTCTGATAACAGTAGTAAGTAGAATTAAATAGGAAATTATAAAATTAACTAATCTAACCGTAAATGTTTAGAGTAAAGTTAGTTCAAGATATCAAAATCTAATTATTATTAGTTGTCCGGCAAGTTTTAGTCATTTTTTATTTCTCTAACAGTGAATAGTCGTAAATCTGATAAAGTTTCGTACACTGGTTACGAATTTGAAATTAATTTTTCTCCGCCATCTTAAGTTTTTCGAAAAAGATCAATTTTGGAAAAGGAAACATTTTCCAACTTTGAATCTGTTTCCTGTTTGAGGAGTGAAAGGCTATTCAATCGAGCACACTTCAGCAATTGCTAAAGTAACTTTCATCTCATCCTAATTTTTGCGAATATTTTTCAATTTATCTCAAACATTAAAGCGTGAAATTTTTTTGCAATTTGATTTTAAAGAAAGTGACGTAGAAATTGTTTGAAACATTTGGGCAATATTAAAAACTGTTTTTAAAACAGTTTCTTGATACTTTAATTACTTGCGCTGGCAGCTGATTGCGGACCATAACGAGCGACCGAACCGTGTACAATAAATTCGTCGTTTTCTTCTTCTTTCGAACTCGTCGGTACGACATCGCTGGACAGAGATTATTAAGAAGTAATAAACTTATCATTTGTTTTGCCCGGATTACATTTAAATATACTTGAGGCTGAGAAAATGTTACAATTTTGGGACAAAAAATTCTCGACGTGAGACGTTGAAAGAAACCAGATAAAACTGTCGTTTCACAGAAAAGATTACGAAACTTCAAACTCTGTACAGATGAATTATCATTTTATGCGACTGGTCTACTTTCGATTTCGATTGTCCAAGACACAGAAGGATATGTGTAGCGTCCGGAGTGTTGCGAGCTTTCGCAGGTGAAATGTGTCTGGGAAACAAGGACACATCCGATGTGTGTACTTGTACGAAGCTACGTGATCGAGGAACTTGATAGCTGGTTTAGCGTGTTTCGCGTGGTGTCCATGGCTCGTGTGTGCGTGGAAACCTGGCCCAAGAAGTAGGGGCGAAGAGGGAAGGAGTTAGGCCGAGATTAAACAATTGACTGGCGTGATAACGAGGGCACTTCCCGCCACTAAACTCATCCTGTCGTGTCGTGTCGTCTAACCTACGGCTCTCTGAATCCACTTAATCCAATACTCATCCATCTGCCCTTCAGGCCATCGCGTGTTGCATCATAACGCACACCTCGTTACGAATTGCCTTCGTTCCAGGTATCGTCTGAAAGTCTGAATGATGCTGGGCCAGCTTGCACGCGACGATTTAATAGAATATAAGCCCGATATTTTCTATTTTATTTATTAAATAAATTACTTTTCTATTTCATTTATTTAATAAAACATCTATTCTATATTTATTAAATATAAGTCCAGTGTGTAAGCAGATCGCAGTATATAGGATGTTCCAGTTTTCATGATATCGAGATAAAAGAAATATTTAAATATTTATTTTCCAGTATGACGCTTCGTTTTCGAAAAAATCAAGTTTGAAGATTTGTTAGATACATACATACATGTAGGTATTTGAATTAGAATACTTCACGTATAGCAGTGAACAACGGACAGAAAATTTTGTTCTACGTAGAAAACTGAAAGAAATGGAATAAAATTTATTCTTAAGATGCTTTCCCTCAAGGAGATTGAATTTCAAAATTTATCAAGGCAACTTTTACTCTATGTTTTTGGAAACAAAGCTTTAAATTAAAAAATTTTCTTTTTCTATATTTGTATATTTTTATATATTATTCGTACTATTGCGTGTAGAATATCGGTGCGATATTAACCAAATTCGTGTGCATTTAAAAAATTTTCAAACTCGAGAACCAAGTCTTGAACGAGAAACTGTTCTTTCCTTTTGACTTACGTTTGCACGTAGAATCATTCCATTCTCGAGTGTGTTGTACAAACTGTATATTAAAATGAAAATAATGAAATCGACATTGGTTTTTTTACAAATTTATTTTATGCGAGACAGATGGATGAACTCTGCACCAAACTGATTCAAAGATCTCACAGTGGGCAATAAAAATGAGAATCTCTGTAAAAAGGTCAGACGGTGTCTGACCTTTAAAAAAGCATTGAAGCAGCGGTCGTGGTTAAATTCCATTGATCTAATTTGTACAGCATGACTCTTTAGAAAGGTTCACGATAAAAAAGCCATTATCCATGTTTCCAGAAAAAGAAAAGAATATACTTTAGCTTTTTCTTTTTTAACAAAATGTTTAACATATTACATAATGTATAGATAACAATGCAGCTTTATAGTTTTATGAAGAAAGTGAATCTTGTTATTAGATAGGAAATTATTTTGCTGAATGACGTTCTTTAATTTCATTATGTATAGAAGATCTTTGCACAAAAATATCTCATATGTATAAAAATTCAATTTTCTTAGTATAAAAGAATATGATGAACCAAAGAAATATAAAAGCTTGTAAAAGAGCTGTATATACCAATGCTTTATATACCAATAACTTTTTTATTTTATTGAATTGTATTTATAATGATAAGTTTTACATGTTTTAAAATAATGTTTCTTGCAAATTTTGTACAAATTAATATAAGTTTTTTTGCTTTTTAATGTGCAATGAATATATATATATATATATATTTTATTGTGATATAGTTGAAATGCTTTCTTTTTTTTCTGTTAATATTTTATTGTTCGATAGATATAAGTGCATACTCAAAATAAAAATTTATTTTTTTAATATTACTAACAGAATAAAATATATTTCGTCTTTTTTATATTAATCTTTATCTATATTTATAAATGACTATTATGATCTTAGTTATTTAAGAGTTGCGTTTGTGATTGAAACAAAAATGTCTACAGAATCTTTTTCTATATTATTCTTATTTTATATTTTATATTTGTTATTCTATTATTATATCATTCTTATTTTATTCTTTCTTTATATAATATTTTTATAATAACAATGTAGTCGAGGACTGCGAGCTCCTAAGTATTTATCACAAAATTTCGTTTTTACAAGGTATCTCTGTTAAATAAGATCATATAAATATCTATATAAGCTATACTTTTTATTGCACAGAAAAACTTCTGAGAACAAAGTTACTATTTCGAAGGCTATTTATATTCAAAGACTATATTGAACGGTAGAAAAAAAGTTATTTTCAAGGTCATTCCTTTACGAGATCTCAAAGTTATCAGTAATTTTTTAATGGATTTATCTGTATATTTTCTTTCAACATTCTTACAGAGCATAAAAAAATAAATTCAACGACCCCGATAACGATGCTAATTCAAAATTCTCATTTAATCTCACAAAATATTTGTGCCTGAAGGCAACCACAATTTACTAACATAAGTACATATTTACACAGCGGGACGAGTTGCACGTTCGTGTCCCAATATGAACATCAGACATTATTGATTCAACGAATGATTGGTTAGTTTTTGTTCAGTTCTATATTCGAAACTACATAAGAATGTAGTGTCGAACGTATAACTCGATCTATTGCCTCCGTATTTCTTGTAATATTTTCAAACAGCAAAGTATCTCGAGATCAAATGATCTGAATAGCATGGGGATCATTGAATTTATTTTTCAATCTCTATAGGGATATCAGGACAAAATATACAGTTTCATTTAAAAAAAATTATCGACGATCTGGAAATCTCGGGAGAAAAGTTTATTTCCATTATTTAATGCAGTTGAGAAACTTTTTCACACGATGATAAATAAGATAAATATTTGTGTGATCCCATTTAGTTGAGACAAAACTATCCCAGGGAACATGGTTAAATATATTATACTTTGATTATATTTTATATATTTTCGCATATTACGTGCATTGTGTGCATTTTTGTCACTTCCGTCACCTATTCATGCTGATTGTCATTTTTTGTTGAAATTTTCATTTCTTTGCCTTCAAGATCATCCGAATGGTATACTAGGCCGTTGAATTTGTCTAGATAAGAGCCACAATACTATTAAGTCAAAAATATTAAAGTGCCATTTAAGAAAACAAAGGTGACCTTGACAATTATCGAAAAAAAAAAAAAAAAAAAAAAAAAAAAGTTTTTTCAAATTTTTTCTTTGTTGCACTGTATAGCCAATCGAAAACTGATCAACGTTTGTTTAAAACATTTTTTTGTCAGATTTGAGTATTTGAAAAATTATGAAAAGTGTTACGTGGGGCACCCTGTATATAATACAAGTTTTCTATGATACTTCCGTGAGTCATTGTACGTTATTCCTCATAACACATGTTCGTTTCTGACTATTAAAATATATCGTTATCTAAAGGTCGAAAAATTCGACATCTTTTTTTTTTTGTTTAAGACACGAGACAAATGACAAATTACGATCAGTGCGCGGCTCGTTGATGCGAATTTGTACCAAAGAGATGAGTTTAAACGAGCCCGGAAATCGTCAGTTAAATGACACGATAGAACGATCTTAATGGCGATAGGCTAAAAGAAATTATCCCTTTCATTCAATTTAAGTTCACGGTTCTCATCGAGAGAGCAACACCGTGTATTGAATTGATCGGATGCCTCGCCGAAACAAATCATATATTGTATTACAATTCAAATCTTTCTCTGACAGTGAATGAATACTGAGTAAATGATAGAGACGAAGCTAGAGAGTAAAAGAAGCTAGGCAATGTCTGGAACTTTTGTATCTCAATTTCACTTCCGTTTGAAGTTATCTCTTGAATGCTTGAAATTACTAAAAATCTACAAGTTTAATACTGAATGAGGAGAATAACAAATTAAGAATTCACTCATCTTTAACCATACACCTTTTGATATATTTATTCTATATATTGCACTTTTGTATCTGAATTTCCTTCTGTTTGAACCCTTTGAATGCTTGAAATTACTAAAAACTTAAAAGTTTAATACTGAATGAGGAGAATAACAAATTGAGAATTTATTTAAACATACACTTTTTGATATATTTATTCTATATATTACACTTTTGTATCTCAATTTCACTTCCGTTTGAACCCCTTGAATGCTTGAAATTACTAAAAACCTAATACTGAATGAGGAGAATAATAAATTAAGAATTCACTCATCTTTAAATATATACCTTTTGATATATTTATTCTATATATTACACTTTTGTATCTCAATTTCACTTCCGTCTGAACCCCTTGAATGTTTGAAATTACTAAAAATCTAAACGTTTAATACTGAATGAGGAGAGTAACAAATTGAGAATTCACTCATCTTTGAACATATATCTTTTGATGTATTTATTCTATGTATACTCTCTCTCCCTCTCTCTATATAGATATGTGTGTATGTGTGTGTGCGTGTATTTATTCTATAGATTGTAATATGTTATCCTTTTTTTGAACCTCCAACAAGTAAACCAATTATTTTATTATTGGTTATTTATTATTTCATTTTTTAAGACTATCTGTATATCGTGTATAATTTGCTGTGTACATTATGCATATATATAATTATTTTATTAAGATTATACAGTATTTTACAATATTATAAAATAAACTTTTAAGGCTTAACCAAATCAAAAAGAATGAAGATTTCCAATTATTTACAATTACAGACATGTTTTCCTTATTTTAGTGTGTCATTTTATTTTTATTAAAAATAAAAAAAAATTGGTGAATTCAATCTAGTATTGGAAATTACTAGTTAAAAGATATGTATTTCGATTGCTAAATGAATGTTGAGGGGTTTGAATTTGTGTATATACATATTTTTGAGATTGATAATTTAATTATTTAATTTATTGTTGATGTATAATGGTAATGATATCGTAATTGACAAGAATATGTGAATTTAGAATAATTATTTACAAAGAAGCATATCTCACGGATTTTGATGTCCTTGACACATGTATGACATATATTATCAATGTCAATATTCTCAATGACTCTACTTGTACACGTTTGTGACTACACACATACGATTTTATTATGCATAAAAATATTTCTGACACATCATACCTACTGTATGTTTTAGGTTTAAATTCTAATTTAACTTATTGTTAGATATGTACGATATTAGAATAATTTAAGTGAGCTTTGAATAAAAAGGAAAGAAAAAACTATTTATATGGAATTATATGATAATAATGTAGCAAAAAGCACACTTGTAGCTAACATTATGACGACTATATACATAGTGGAATTTTTGTTTCGTTAGTGATACAACTATAATATATAAAAAATTATATATTAATATATGTAATATGTAATTATATTTTTATAATTACATAATTTAATACCAAAAATTTTCCAATAATTATGTACTATAGAATTCCATTATAATTATTTTATTTATCTATTAATTAAGCAAAATCTGATAGAAACCCAATTTAAATTCTGAATTAGATAATTTTTACATATACTATTGTGAATAAGTACTTAAATACCTTTAAATTGTTACAATATAAAATACAATTCAAATGAATCTCTTTAATTTAATTTTAACATATACATATGACATAACGTATAACATATATCTAATCTTAACAAAGTTAATAGATATTAATAAAAAGAATAGCTAATATTATAATAATTAATTGTAATACTTATAGAAGATTTTGTACAGTGATTTGAAGTAGTAACGTTTGCTGATTGTTAAAATTTTAAAACAGTTGAAATGTGTTTTTAACCATGTTGAAAAAATTTATAGAGATTTTATAAACTATCAACTATTTATCAGGAATGTGAAACTTGAAAATTATTAATCGTAACTATTGAAATGTAATAAAAATATCAACCTTTAATGGAATTATATGTGTTCAATTATGTTTCTGCACATATTTTTAAAATTAAGATCAAGCACTAGTTATACAGGGTGTCTCATTAGAAGTGAGCTACGTGATTAACTTTTAAATTATTATAGAAAAAAATGTAAATAAAATTTACTTTATTTTAAGGGCGACATCTTATGATGGCCATCAATCTTGTTTAGATAAACGTAGTTCTGAGATTTCAAATTTCGGATTTGGTTGAAAACAATGTAATGAACGTAGGAGGTTTGTTACTCATCTTCGAGTCATTCTTATGATTTAATTAATCAATGATTCAACCGATTAAAGATTAAGCAATAATTTACCATACTATAAATATCTCAGTTTTATTAAATTTGTAAATTCTAGATGGAAGACGTGTAATGCTCAAAGAATGTTAAACGAATCCCTTCCACAGTTGCAATATTTAAAAAACAAAATTTCAAAAATCCTGTGATCAAGCCCGGCAACCAAACTTAGCAGTCAAAGCTCACTATAATCTCTAGTATGTCTGCCAGAAAGTTACCTATCATGTAAACGCTTACATTTGTTTCAATACATTTCATTTGTTATGGCAACGGACAGTCGTTCATGAGTTGTTTGTGTTTTCATAGTTGTTGGCGACTCGATGATAAAATGTGTAAATAAAATTCCATATACATATTTTCTTGAGTCTACTGCTCATCGAGCAAAATAACATATAAGATCTTACCAGAGATCTAAATAATATTTTGCGAAATAAATATTTCAAATATTTACTGTTTAATCTCTAGAATCTCTCTGTTGGGCTATAGGATTTAAGATTTAATAAATAACATTTTCATTTTAATAATCTGAAACTAAAATAGTAATCTGAAAATAAAATATTTCCACTTTAATAATTTAAAAGATAAAATAAAATAATCCGGCATGAAAAATTCTTTAATCTCGTTTGAAGCATTGGGTCGTCGCATAAGTAATGTGGATTTTTCGATTTGTTTTTTCATGTAAATCTTAGAATTTCCGGTACATGATTTCCGGAAAATCATCGGGGTATTGAAAAAAATTAAAGTAAAAACAATATGAATATGGCGATAAAAAATATCTTTAATAATGTTAAATGCTTCTTTTTAAGTTGATTTAAAACTCTGAGAACTGATCTAATGTTTGTTTAATAGATATATGCTATATTATTGTATTCTTTCATTTTATTTTTGCACATAGAAAAGTCACTATACCATTGTATCACTATTTTCTATCAGGAGATTAGGAAACTATTTATGCTCATAAATGTATCAAATGTGATTCATTATTTTCAACAGAGAAGAAAGAAAAGGGCAAAGAAATAAATAAAATATTTTAAGATAAAATCCAAATACTTTCAATAAAAATATTATTTTCAAATATTATTTTGAAGCCTCATTTTGTATCAAATAAAATATTTTATTTTCCAAGTTATATGTATTCTTAAAATATACTATATATATTTCAAATAGTATTTTACCCAGTCTTGAATCTTACACATTCACAATATATTTACACCAACACATTTACAATATATTTAATATACAGTATATTTACTATTTCAAATAGCATTTTTACAATATACTATATACATTTATTATTTACTATTTTATATAGTATTTTACTCAGTCGTGAACCTTACACATTTACAATATATTTAATATGCAGTATATTTACAATATATATTTACTATTTCAAATAGTATTTTTACAATATACTATATATATGTATTATTTACTATTTCAATTATTATTTTACGACATTGGTCGTTGTGACAAACAAAATGTATTGAATCAAATGCAAGTGTTCATACGATAGGCAATTTTTCGACAGACTAGATGTATTAAGAAGCTATAATGAGCTTTGATCGCCGAGCTTGATTGTCGAACTTGGTCACCAAGTTTGGTCGTCAAACTTTTAAGTCGCTGAATATGGTCGCCGGGTTTTTCGCCGACTGGTCGACAGTATATATCGTGTAATGGCTCTTAGTTAGTCGAACTTAAAGCCAACAGCGCATATGTATGAAAACTACGCGGCATGACGTCTTTGTGCTCCATTTAGGACAATTTAGAAGCTCAGTGTACGGTGAAGTCAAGTTGTTTTAAGAGGGCACGATCGTTGCAAATCGCCCGGCAAGTAATTGATCTTCCTCTAAGGCAATTTAGCGAAATTTAAAGCTTCTGGCTCATTTTAGGTCTCGTGGCGCATCGATAGCGAAACGGAAATCCAGTCAATTAGATGCCAGAGATTTTCTGCTCTTTTCGCCTCCCTCTGAGCCTGCTGACGCAAATGGTACATATGCGGATGGAATAGTAAATGAACGAGGGGATCGTCGATTGATTTTAATGCAATTCCACCGTTTAAAGGAGTATTCTATTGTAAAATTTTCAAGGAAACGGTTGCTTCTTGTATTTCATAAAAGTGTATAGCGTCCAGAAATTACATCTGTAAAAGAATTTTATTGACTTTGTAAAATTAACCCTTCGAGTGCTTAAAATTACCAAAAAAAAAAAAAAATACTGTATAGGGAACATGTAACAAACGCGTATCTTTTGATATTTATTCAATATGTTGCGCTCTTTGAACTTCTAAGTGAACTAATTATTTTATTGTTGATTAAAAAATTATCTAAATAATAATATTCAAAGTATAGATTGTAAATCATCGATTGAGAATCTAGTTTTCAGTTATGAATATGTTAATTTATAGTCTGAATTTATGAAAATCGATGGCTAAAATTATTGGTTGAACTAAAACCAACATGGATATTTCAATTTATAAGATATTCCAATTTGAATTCATAAAACTCAACATAAAAAATAATTAATCAAACTAGAATTAATCTATATGCAAGAGCGAAAACTAAATATCTGATTTATTTTTAATATTACGAAAAATGTTTTTCGTTACGATTTAACTCTTTGGAGCTACTTGGTATACCAATATTGAACTTTTGAACTCTGAAACTTTATTTTTAATTGTACTACCTAGTTTTTATAATAATATAATTTATAAATGATTGCAAATTACAGGAATATTAAAAATCATAGAAGGAATATTTTTTGGAATTATTTTTCAGAATCATCATCATTTAGGAAGTGTATTATACTCTGTAACAAACAAAAAAGTACATTTGAATATGCCTGAATCATGACATTTACGTAATCATAATCAAAAAATAAGACAATGTCCAAGATAGTATATGGATTATTTGTTTATGATATTAAACATTTGAAGTAAAACGTTCGAAGTAAAACGAATAATCACTGACTATATTAATATTATTAATATATTAATATTTTTACTATTATTGTTTATTATTTTTACTATTCGATGGACTAGCAAAAAATATCTTCTGAAGTGGTAAATGGCTGTTGGTAAACTTCTTACTCTAGTTCTCTCAAAAGAAAAATTATATTCAGTCCAACGATTTAAGAATTTTCTATTGTAACATTTGACGAGCTGCAAATTTGACAATGACACACTTGTGTTGACATCACATGTATTCGTATATACGTTATTCATCGATTCATTTCTCAACAATTCTTTCAGATCCCACTCCACAAAAATTTCGCGTGTCTTTTTCCATTTAATGATATGTTAATAAAATAGGGACCAATTTATTTATCTCAATGTATGATCAGGATCATGTGAAGATCATGACAATCAAGCGTATTTGTATTGTTTCGTTTACTACATGCTACCTAGATAAAAAAAAATGACGACCTTGAAACAGATTAAAGACAATTAGTTAACAGAAAACTTTTTCTTCCACGATATTTCTCTTTGTAAATGTTTTGAATTATAACTAAAAACATTTTTCATAACACTGAAAATAAGAAAAACATAAGTGGCTAATAATCAGCTGGGATATATCACATTTAAATATATTACATATATTATATAATATAAATATATATTTGTAGTATTATAAATTTATAAATATAATGTAAATAATAATTATTATATATAAATTATTAATATAGTAAATTATAAAATTTACAAATACCATATACCATATACATATATACAAATATACAAATAAATATCTATATACAATGTACATATGTACATATTTACAAAATTACATACAATATTACTTGTAAAATTACCCATAATATTACACATTATGTAATATTATATTATATGTAATTCATATGTAATATAATACCATATACATGTAATATTATATGTAATTAATATAATATAATTAATATAATATTATATGTAATATTATAAATACATAAACATATCAATATTTGCGTTAATTATGATGATCCACATTTGCTTACCTACACTTGTTCCTGAGGAAGACCAAGAGTGTTCTTAGGATGATGATTCGCCTTGGATGAATCAACGTCCAACACCTCTTGAACTGGCAGCACCTTCGTTGGCTCCATGTTTAACACGTGGTGTTCCTCGTCGCCTAAAACGAAGCTGGTCTTTTTCTGCAAGCCCTTCTGATTCTCTCCTAGGCCTGATGCTCTCGAAGACGAAAGCGGATGAGGCAGAGATTCTCGATATGTTTCCAAGGGTTCTGCGAACTTGCTATGTCTGAATAGATCAAACACAGATTAGCATCGTTTCTGTAATTAAATGGAGATTTTAAATTTTTCTTTTTTTTTTTTTTTTTGGAACTCTGATACGAAGAGATAAGTTTAGGGTACCTGGTATCTAAATGCTGTCGCGAGGGTGATCTTGGCGGGGGGTTGATGACTGGAATTTGATCCATCGCTGTTCTAGAACCGGATCTTCTTATTACGTCTCTGGACTCGCTTTTCCTAGAATCTAAGGTACACTTGGACGGTTCTCTGTGTATTTTCTTGTCTTCTTTGTTGCATCCTCGACTCTTTCTCAAGGACGCGTTTATGTCTTCTAGTACGCGATCGTAATCTTCTTCCTCTTGAGCATGATGGTTTAAAGCGTGTGGATCATTGTCCAGAAGCTGCACAAAAAATGAAAATATTTCCAGTTTTTAAACTATTCGGTACAAAAAAATACAATAATACAGTAATAATGACTTTCTTTGTAAGTTTCGTTTTGAAGATTTCGAGTCATCTCTATTTTTTTAAAATGTGATTATATATTTTTTGATTCACCATATCAATACTGTTCGATATTCTCGTACATTATATATATGTCGAAAAACTGTTAGTTAAAAAAATTATTAGTTTATAAAATTAAAGTTAATTTATAAATTAATTCGCAAAGTTAAATTAAAGTATAAAATAAAAGCATAAACTATTAAACTAATCATTTTTTGATATATATTTTTCGTTGTTGATGATTTCTTTCCTCAACAACTTTTTACTAATAGTTTATAATATGCACACCTGTTTTTATTTTTCATTCTTTACTTTTTAAGAAAAAACAAATCATAGATTTTATTTTTACAGATGTCATCATTATTTACATAACATTTATATTTAATATTATACTTTGATTGCGGAAATTGCCATACTGGCGTCATTGAAGTTAAAACAGGATGCGAGCAGCAATATAACTTTATGCATTCCTGAATATTTCCAAATTTATCGTGCTGATCAATATTTTCGATTATTATTTTTGTATCTTCCTCTTTCTTTGAATAAATTAATTTTTACGTCATTTAAACTTTTTCAATCTCAGAATGATCTGGAAATAATTTTGCCAATCCGTGAACCAATATCTTGAAAGTTCTGTCAATGCAAACGTTCCTAATCATAAATTCTAATTCTGCATTTTAATAATAATAAAAAAATATTTTAACGAAAGATAATCTTTCCGGAGCTCGAAGGATTAGACTAATGTCTGGAGAAAATAAATACAAGTTTCACTTATTATTTCAAGTACACATTGAATGTACGCTCGATCATAAATAAAATGTGAGTGTACTTATGAATGTAAGTTATGTACTATTCATAATATAGTGCGATAATCTATCAAGATGTGTAGTCGTCTTAAACGTTCATCCGCAACTGTATGTACCTAATAACGTAATACATATTAGCGATCTATGAACAGTCGTCTAAATTTCAATGTCTACAGTACTTAAAAGTTAAAGAAATGAAGGCACATTACGTGTAGCAATCTAATAAAAATCCATTGTATCAAGATCAGAATGTTCAAAATTTTATATGTTTTCGGTAGAGTTAAAAGATTTGAACGAAATTGAATTAAAATATTAGATAATCAAAAAAGTTCGTGCTTCTCAGAATAAGAATTAAGTACAAAAACATTTATAAAAATTTTTATTTATTAAAGTAAATACTTCCACAATCCACAACGATTTCCCAAATACACATAAGCAGAGGTTGAACGAAACTGTTAAAATTTTTAATTAATTATGAAATAATTGTCATTTTATGATTGTTATCTTTTTTTGTTTCGGAAAAAACTGTTACACAATGCAATCTATTAACTTCTAGTTGAATGTATTAACTGAAACTTCTAGTTCATACATGTTTGTATGAATAAGAAACTGTTATCATCTTGAAAAAGGTTTAGTTAAACAGAAACATTTATTCTGCTGTGAAAAAGTTAATATTGGCAAGCAGATTTTCTGGAAATGTCTTTTAATTGGAATGGTCTTTTGTGAAAAAAAAATTATTTACTCTGTATTTAATTCCTTAAATTGTGCCAATTAAAAGAATTCTTAATTTTTATATTTTACTCTTAAATATCCAGGTCGAAAGTATACCTTCTAGAACTTTTGTTAATTAAATATATCAACACTTTTACTCTTTCATAAGCTCTGTCTTATAAAAGAACTAAAAAGTTAACTTAAAACCGGGAAGAAACGATACAAAAGTTAAAAGTTGAATAAATAGCTTTTAATTGTAGAAATTTCATTTAAACTCTGCATTCAAGCTCGTAAAATTCTGCTTTTATAAAACGTTCTATCTTTAGAAATAAAAAATCCAGCAATATCCGCTTTAATATCTGCTTTACTAGTAAATCATCCATTGTACATGGTCGTGTGATTTACTGTGAAAAAGAGATAACAGTTGCTGGAAAAAAATTATAATACAGAAACACATACTGGGTTAAAATCATGTAATTTATGCTATGTGACAGACATACAGAATTTGGATTCAGCTAGTTATCACTTGTTATAATAAATTGTGGCAGCAAATTCTAGAAAAACGATCTTTTTTAATTGTTTATTATATTACACACATATTATCTCTTACATATATACACGTTTTTCCAGATCTCAACCGTCAGACTCTGTTAACGTGTTTGGGAAGTTATTTTGAGTAAAAAATATTATATACACCATGAATCGATTCGTCAAGTAGAATTGTTGGATTATATGGACTATAATATTTAGATTGCGTGATTATAGTAATTTAGGAATTAGATTATATGATACTATAGTAATTTAGGTGACTATAGATGGATTATAGACTATAATAGATTATAATAAGACTGTAATAGATTATGTGACTATGGTAATTTAGTAATAGTAAGTTACACCGATAAATTTACGATATTTCATTTTATTTCGCATTTTATACTCTCCATGATAAAGACTAGTAAAGACTAGCAAATAAAATAAAATAAAATAAGTTAAAAAATCGATGATTTAAATTGTTGTTGCCTCCAATAATTCGATAAACGATACCAGTCAAAGGTTAATAATTTGTATATTATCATATATTAAGAATTATCATACGTGACAAATGATTGAACACTGAGCGAATGTTTATGTACATTACAATATGTAGAAAGAATGCATCATTTGTTATTGTAAAAAAAAACTGAAAAGAAAAAGTAGAACTGATAAAGCAGTGTATGTGGAGTACATTGAAAAAAGTGCATGCAGTAACGAAAGTTACTGTTAATGTGTATATTCGATTCTTCAATTTTACTGAAAATTCACAAGATATTGAAAATTATAGTAGTAATCATTCATGAGTAATTTACAGCCTAAAAGTTACTTGAATCCTAAGCGTAATTTTACTCATGAATTCCTTTGAAGTAAATTTTAATTCTCATTGAAAAATCTTGGAGACTGATTGCACAATACAATAAAAATTTACTTAAGTAAGGTAACTCAAGAAAGTTTTTTGATAGCAAGAATAAAGGCAAAAAAATTAGATGATAGCCCGTTAATGTTTTTGCTTGTGAGGAGTTAACCTCTTGCGCTGCAATGACGTGCCGCATTGAAAATCTTTTGTCCCAAAATTGCAACATTTTCTCAGTTTTAAGTACATTTAAGTAAAACAAAATAGGCAAAACAAATGATAAATTTATTATTTCTCAATAATTTCTATCCAGTGATGTCACACCGCCGAGTTCAAAAGAAAAAGAAAGCAACGAATTATTGCATACGGTTTGGTCACTCGTTATGGTCCGCGACCAGTTGCCAGCGCAATAGGTTAAGTGAGTGGCCAGAGGTTATACGTGTTTAGAGGTTATACCTCGTTTTGCGTGTAAAATATCGGCTGTTTCACGTCAGTTTGCATGCTTTGCATGCTCTCACGTCTGAGAGAACCGTCAGGGCCGGTGATCATAACTGGGATCGGAGTGAGCGGCGTCATTGGCACGTTCATGTGCAATCCGCCTGTGGATGACGCTAGACTGGAACCGGATCCAGTAGTCAGAGAACTGCTCGATGCGTCGCGGTAATGAGTGAACCCGCTGCTGCTCATACGTTCTAAAATAAAGGAATCCAAAATTAATTTGAGAAAAAAATTGTGACGTACATATACAGGGTGGTCCACGTAATTTGTGCACCTCTCGTAACTTCTGAACTATGCGTTACACAAAAAAATTTTGTATACAAAAGTTGCATGGTTTGAAGAGGTACATTACGTAGTGCATTTGTTTTCTATAGGTGGAGGCGTTTCGGAGATTTGAAGGTCAACTTTGTTTTCTTTAAATGGAATCTTTAAATTTTTATCAAATTTATGAAATCTTTAAATTTATATCAATATGGAAGAATATCGCATTCTGAGTAAAAAAGGTATTGACCTTTATTAGTCCTAAACCTAGCTAACGAGTAATTTCACTTGAATTGCTATAAACGTGAAGAAAATTTTCAAGAAATAAAGTGAAATTACTCGTTAGCTATTAGATTTAAGGCTAATAAAGGTCAATACATTTTTACTTAGAATTCGACATTCTTCCATATTTTTATATAAAAAATTTAGTATTCCATTTAAAAAAATAAAGTTGACTTTCAAATCTTCGAAACGCCTCCACTTATAGAAAACATAAATGCACTATATAGTGTGCCCTTTTAAACTATGCAACCTTTGTGTGCAAAATCTTTTTGTGCAACGCATAATTTGGAAGTTATGGGAGATGCACACGTTGCGTGGACCATCCTGTATAGAGGTATATGCAAAGAGGTATATGTCAGAATTAATTTCACAGAAAAGCGCCTGTAAACTTAAATTGCATTGTAAAAATGAAAAAAATGTTAAATTTTGAACGTGAAATATATTTACAAAAAATATATTTGATAACGATGACTTATATTATTTTAATTAGAATTTGACTTGTACTTTTCTGTCTATTCACCAGAGTATAGTGTGTACTAAGAATTGCTGACTTCGTGAGAATGAATCAAGTTTCATTGAAGTCAATTGATAGGTCTGTGATAAATGATTTTTTAGCTAAACGATTGATTATCATAAAACTTTAATCATCAATGCAAACGTACTTAATATTAGAATACTTCTGATGGAATTTACCAGCAATCATTTTCATGTTTGACCTTTATACATACATGAAAAGTTTCTTAAATATTCTTTTCCTCCAAATAGGATATATTAATACAGAAAGTCATGAAATAAGATTTATTATTAGAACTATTGTAATGACGATTAAAATATAAAACTTACGTCAAGGAAATTAAAATAAGTAGATATAAGAAGGAAACAAGTTTTGGTCATAAATATAGATTGACTGGATATATTTCTGGAAATCAAGAATTTGAAGATCCGTAGAAACAGGAAATTAATACATTACTTTCAGTATATGATAAAATTAACAAAAGAATTTTATATAAATGCAAGTGACAGAATGATTTGAAATTGTCAATAAAGTTATTTAAATTCCATCATTTTAGGCCTACTAAAATTTATTAGGAAATATATATTTATTAATTATTTTATATGAATATTAAATGTTATATAATAATTTTATTAATTATATGTAATTTATTTATAATTATTTATAATTATTTATAATTAATTATTTATTATAATAAATTATTTATAATTACTTATTTATTATATATTAGAAAATAAATTGGAAATTTTAGCTACTTTGGTCATCTCTAATGTTGAAATCGATAGATTTTCAATCCAAGTTTTAGCAAAAGATCATTCAAATCTCTAAAGATTGCAGATCCACAAAATTCCTGTGATAAATTATTAGAAATTATTGCTAATTTTAACTCTTTCGATATGGCTGGCATCTTCGATTTAATTGTAAGATGATTTTTGTCGAAACAATTTGTTATTCGGCAATTAATTAATTATTCGATGATTAATAGTCCAACGTATAGCGAGACTACAATTGGGATCTTTTCTTGGTTCAAGGTTTGAACAATTGGCACACGTCGGAAAGTGAAGTGCCAGATATTCGACCGTTAACAAAAGGCACAACGTACACGTTGCATGAAAAATAGTTTGCATCGCGAAATGTGCGTCTCGTGTCGCGGACACTATCGCGGGCAGATTCAATAAACTTGATTCATGTTAACGAGAGGTCAATCACATTTCACAGTCGGCGCACGATTAAAGAAATAGAATCAGAGCACAAATTTCTTTCGCCTAGTACAATAATTAGATAGACAGAATTTTTATGCATTTAGAAAGATTTGGAAAAATACAAATAACATAACATAAGAAAATATGTATAGTATGTAAAATATAATTCCTCTCGATGAGTAAATAATAATAAATTAATTTTCTATCTAGGTTCCAATTTTTAAAATCATCTTCACGAAAATGTAAAAATAACATAACATCCACATTCTAATTATAACGAAAACACGTTATACTTTGGATGTTTCACGTATTTCATATATATTGTTTTATACATTTTTATATTTAATGTTAAATTTGAAAATTAAAATAATTGAATAAATTAAATAAATTGAAAAATTAAAATTAAATAAATTTGAAATATAATTTTACATTTTAAATCTAGTAGTCTGCTCGTCTCTTAATAAAAAATAAAAAGAAATTAACAATTATCAAAGGCAAAGGCCTTTAGATTGTTTTTAGTTCTTGTAAAAATGAATTTCTAAATCAAGCGATTAATAATTAATTGATCAATGAGATTTATAATTCGAACTCGATTTGAATAAATAGATGAATTTTTGCATGAAAATCCGCAGTCTAATTTTAAGCTTTAAAGAGCTTCGATTTTTCAATGAACTGTCTAATGACTCTAATCTACGCTTGTTGAAACTTTCTCCAGGCTCGTTCGTACCTCCTTTCGCCCGTTGCATCGCTCTGATTTTGTCCAGATCAGCCGCTGAACATAATGGCGTGTCAACTTCGTAGGTATTGTTGAACAACGTGTAGTTTACTTCGTATTCTCCAGTCTCCTTCTTGAATGTGATTATGTGCTCGAATCTGTGTCCCCATAAAATTTCAGACGGCAGATAAGAGCTTCTGGCTTGAGTTGTCATGCCAGTTGATTCGATAACGCCTGAAATTCATGTGAAATTGTAATCTGTTTGACTTCTTGAGACATTAAGTGTATTTCGTAATTAATAGTGCAAGGAAGAATTACATGGAAGAATCTTCTCTTTCAAGAAACTAGGATTTTATCAAAACTAAAAATCAGTCAGTGTATTTGACAAATGTTTAAATTCGTTTTCCTCAGAAAAGAAAGTTCCAGATTTTCAAATTATTATATATTTAATTCAATTATTATTATTATGATGTTTGTAATAATAAAATCGCCGGATACTTGTAAAAATGAAAATGACTGCGAAAGCCATGCTATAATCTTATCATATTATTACTGTTTTCTAAACCCTAAATAATTTGTAAATTGATTAGTAATTATTAACAATATTGTTAATTTAAACAATATTGTGTGATTGCATATCGTTCTTTCTTTTAAATTTTTTCAATTTCTATTATAAATAAAATAAAAAAAATGAATAAATAAGTCCTATGTTTCATAGTTAGATATCAAATTTTGGATCACGTCAATAGATAACAATTTATTTAAATTACATATGTACACATATTATTAATTTTTATATTTTTTATATATTAATATATATTATATATTTATATATTATAATTGTATAAATATATATACATATGTATATATGTTATATAATTATATTAATATAATTAAATACATATTAATATATATAATGATAATTATATATATTAATTTTTATCAAGATAAAAGATGTAAACTGTATAAACGCAGTATAATAAAATTAAATAACAAAATCATGAGGGAAACCTATATTAATATTGTAACAATCATTCTGTTCAAAATAACCAAGTGTTCGACGAATTATGAACTATATGTCTTTTATCGATTACCTATTCGTTTTCAATCGAAATTAATTAAGTGCCATGCATAAATAATTGAACAATTAATATCGTTAAAAACATTGATACACTTTTTGCGATTCGACAGTTATGATTGACGAATATCTTTCTGCTGTATCTTCCTCTGCATTTTCAAGTTTCATATTTATTTTTAACAAATAGCAAATGCTTCGTAAAATATATACAAATTTTTCCAGTGTGACTGAAAACATATATTTCAAGAATGAACAGACACTTGAAGTCACTCTGCAAAATTTTCAATAATTATTTTTGTAATTGTATACATGACGTAGGACAGTTGTAAACACAAGAATACTTGTCTCTTCTTGTCATTCATACGATCAATTTTATTAGAATTAAAGTTATATATATTATGTATGATATAATAATTATATTATATACGATAATAATTATATATAATACAATAGTATAACTATAGTTGATACTCGATCTGCATCGATTATTAATTGATAAAAAAACATATCATTCTATTTAACCACTTGCGCTGGAATGACGTGCCATCGAGAATTCTTTCTTCCAAAATTTATTTAATCTTTTTTCAGTTTTTAAGTATATTTAAGTAAAACAAAGTAGGTAAGACAAATAATAAATTTATTACTTCTCAATCATTTCTATCCAGTGATATGGTAT
This sequence comes from Tetragonisca angustula, assembly GCA_036937485.2. Classification (NCBI taxonomy): domain Eukaryota; kingdom Metazoa; phylum Arthropoda; class Insecta; order Hymenoptera; family Apidae; genus Tetragonisca; species Tetragonisca angustula. The sequence continues at coordinate 87,369 of JAWNGG020000098.1, read as the reverse complement.
CGACGAGTCCAAAAAAAAAAAGCGACAAATTGTTGTATATGGTTTGGTCACTCGTTACGGTCCGCAATCAGTTGCCAGCGCAAAAATAGAGATGATCTCAAAATATTTTTAAAATGAGACGAAATCATTACCGCATTATTACGGGAATATCTGTACTGAATAATCTCTGTTAAAATTTTTTCACATCTCCAGAAACAACGGAGATACATATTTGATCTAAATTTACATGAAACTGTCTGTACGTTACAATTAAGATAAAGAGGTTCGTTTGAAAGAAAGAAATTCACTTTGTATTTAATTTAGAAGTGTCCAAGTAATTATGCACGGTACTATTTTTCCCAAATACGAGAATTTTCTTTCGAAACAGAGCGACAAATGGAAGAATTTCCTTTTATACTTTCATCTGGGAACATCCTGTATGTGAAGTTACCTTCCAATATCACCACGATCTCAAACCGTTCCCTGAGCATATCGCTGGCTGATATATGATAAAGGGGTGACTGTTCGTCGATCTTGTGAACGATTGTCGTTGGCCAAATAAAGAGTATCTTGTCCTCCTCGCCATCGCCGCCCACTTTCAGTTCCGTTTGGAAGAATGGCAACAGTTCTCCTTCTCTGGTAACCTGAAAGTTTAGTCACACGCTTTCAGGCCATAATAAAAATATTGAATCTCGTGGGGATTTTGCAACTGAATTTAAACTTCTGACGAGTAGACTGCGGCGATTTTTATGCATTTGAAGATAAACGGCACATAATATAGGAAAATGTATAAATTATCTGTAATATAGTAATACATATTGTAAATAAAGTAAATATAGTAGATGTAATATTTAATACGTCAGTCTTTAAATAGCCAAATCTATTTTTTAAATTATCTTCACAAAAATTTATCTAAGTCCTATTTTTTAAATTATCTTCACAAAAATTTATCTGAGTCCTATTTCTTAAATTATCTTTACAAAAATTTACCTAAGTCCTATTATTACTTGTTTAAATTATCTTCACAAAAATTTGCCTGAGTTCTATTTCTTAAATTATCTTCACAAAAATTTACCTAAGTCCTATTTTTTAAATTATCTTCACAAAAATTTATCTGAGTCCTATTGTTTAAATTATTTTCACAAAAATTTACCCGAGTCCTATTTTTTAAATTATCTTCACAAAAATTTATCTGAGTCCTATTTTTTAAATTATCTTCACAAATATTTGTCTGAGTCCTATTTTTTAAATTATCCTCACAAAAATTTACTTGAGCACTATTTTTTAAATTATCTTGACAAATATTTGCCTGAGTGCTGTTTTTTAAATTATCTTCACAAATACACGCAGCCTAACGATAAGACGTCAATCACGTCGAACAAATCGATCCATTGCTTGTTTTTACTTCGATTTTAGAACTGAATTTCACGTCAAACGATAGCTTCTGATGACGCATAAATCACAATTTAACTTTCAAATTGAGTCGACAATTGTTTCCTCGCGCAGAAACTCGTATCTATTAATGCGTCACTCCGTCGTCGATGTGCGAACTTTTGTATCCTAACTGTTTCACAACTAAGCGCGATATCATTGTAACAATATCATTCGTATGATGCCAACGAATTATTCCTCGACTCAATATCATTCATTCGATGTTATGGGACGAGATATCTCACGTGACGAGAGGTCTGATTCGAAGAAAAAATCCCTTCTTGTCGATCACTTGACAAAACATATATATTTGTGTAAAGAGCATAATTTATTTAATTAAAGAACTAATTATTTTTCGTAAAAATTGTGTCGTTGTGTTACACGTTGCTTTATTCTGTGAATTATGTTATACGCGAGAAAAGTGAATAGAATCGTGCCTAAAAGTGATCTATGATATAATATCCTAATGCGATTTTGTGTATTGATCTTCGAACCAGAGCTTTCGAAACATATGTGCTATCTCGAACGATATTGTGTTGCATGATATCTCGTCAGTGGTGGTGAAACAGATAAAAAATTGTCCTCTGGGAATTTTGCTGACTGTCAACGATAAATTTGAACTTCGATCCTCTGTGATTGATGTCTCGTCGCAAGCTTCATCATTTGGCACTGAATTTAATTCCAAAACTAAAAGTAAGCGATTCTTTTCGATCATGCAGAGCAAAACAATTTCATACGGACCTAAGCGTGCTTAAAAGTACGTGAAGTAAATGAATTGTTTGAAAGGAGTTTGGGTCAAAAGGAGAGTAAATTGCAAGCATTATATTAGGTTTTTATAGTGGTTTGTTGCAATGATAACAAAAAATATTTTCTACGTAATTTGAATATTTTCTATTTTATATTTCTATATAAAGTATCAGGTTATATATTATTTTATTGATTAATATATTATATTTGCTTATTAATAAATAATTATGTATTATTTTTACTAATTATTACTATATCATATTTATCAATATATTTTATATTTATATTTTTTAAGCAATATCCTGCAATAATTATGTTTTCTTTTACAGTTTTTTCTTTTATATATAATTGTATATTTTCTTCTGTTATATCGTTCAACGAAAATATATATTTAATGTATATACAACAACATAAATTGACCTCGCATATTGCAATCCTTTGGCTTCTGAATCATTTTTTTATTGAAATTAATTTTTTTTTTTATTATTATTTAGGTGTTGACAATTCAGAATAGATAAACAAGGGTTAAATAGGTCAAAAGGGAAAGAAAGTTTTCATCGCCATGTGAAAGTAGTGAATGTACGTTAGTAATTTTTGTAAGTATGCAATATGCATATAATCTTCAAGATTGAAATTTTTTTTCACTATAACAATCCCTTAAAACTTGCTGTACGACTTTTTTTTTTTACTATTTTATTGAACTTTGAACATTAAAATTAGATGACGTAATTTTTGTTCTTTTTAATATTATTTAAATAAAAATAAATAATTTCATAAACTTTAATGTTATTAACGTTCAATAGAATGAAGAAAAAAATCATATACAATAAGTTTTAAGGGATCTTTATAGAGAAAAAACTACAATCTTCAAAATAATGATGGATCCAACTATGAAACAAATTTGTTAATGTTTTTACACACGTTTGAATTTCTATAATTTTCAAGAAGAAAGTTTTCTCACTTTCCTATTCGTTGCATAGTGTAGAATCATCTTTGTAAAAAAAAAAAAAAAAAAAACGAACTCGTGACTGTTAAAATAGAGGCTTTACACTTTAAGAGATGAGAAACAGATTATTGTTGATTATTGACTTTTTACAAAGTTATAACAGTTTAAAGTGTCGACAATTTTTCAATTATGCTCGTCACTCTAAGTAAAAATAGTAAGAACGATTACAACAAAGGTTGTTCATAATATACGCCACGTATAGACCAAAAATATAGACCAAAACAACAAATGTAAATATATTACAACTATACTCTAAAAAACTTAATAAACCAATATAATATTGCATATAGGGTGTCCATAAAGTCCCTTTACGATTTCAAAAATTTATTACAAAGGCAATTGATGAGACATCTTCATCAGATTTGTTCTGTGTGCTCAGTGGTTATCAAGATTTTTATCACATTGCATTTCAGGTACCCTGTTGATGAATAAGATACTCTTATATGAACCCCTTACAAAATGGCTACTCCTCAAGAGAAGGCACAGTGTGTAATCATGGTTTATTGAAACCAAATCGGATCTGCAGACTTCAAAATTAAGTATGGAAGAGATCCACCGTCACGTCTATCAATTCGGTGACAAGAAATTTATGGAGACGGGGACAGTGTTCGATAAAGGGGGGAGTGGACGCCCAACAATATCTGAGGAAAACTTCGATCGTGTAAGAAATAGAGTACCGTCCTGATGTGCTTCGTGCAATTAATGGTGTTTATATAGAGGTGTATTAAATGAGGCAGAAGAAAGTTGAATATATACGTCTCATTTTGTAATAATTTCCACTTATCTGTCTTTTCATTCGCCTTTGTAATAAACTTTTGAAATTGTAAAGAGACTTTATGGACACCCTGTACTTTAGAGAGTCAGTCACAAGGAAACAGAGACCTTTCTCGTCTTTCTTTCGATCATTACTTGGTAAATGTACTAACCAAGGGTTAAACGAATCATCCAACGCAGTGTTACATTACACATTTTCGAAAGCCAATCTCAAATAGAGATCTCACCTTCCTTTTGATCATTTGCGCTCGAACGTGAGCCTCGATGATATGACTCTTCCTCATGTCACCGACACGGAACATCAGACAGGGCTGGCCATCCCTCTGACAAATCACAGCATTCCTTGAAAACAGCAACGTCTGCGTTCTTTTCTTCGGTCGGGAGAGTTTCGCGAACACTATGCCGACCATAAAGGCCTGCAGGATCACACCTGTCATCGACTGGATACATATCACAAACACTGCCTCCGGACATTCGTCTGTTGGGTGTTTCGACCCGTATCTACAATTATTTTATCATCATCGTTAGAATCGTGTCATGAGTGAAATGGTCGGAAGAATGGAGTTGCAGAAAAGTGACACCAGCGTAATTGAATTTGAAGAGAGTTATGTGAAGGAACGAGCCTCAAACTCCAACGACCTTGATCTTGGGATACCATTCTAGAAAGAAGAGTTTTGAGTAATGTGCATTTGGCCTGAACGATCGTAGTTCAAAAGTTGTGACAAAAATTACATTTAAATGAAATTGCACGTGTATTTATACGATCTTAATGATACTTACGAATACTACTGAAAAGTTGTAAATTTCACTTTGATCGAGTGATTTAGAGAAATTATTTAATTAATTTTATTATTATTTAAAATATAATTATTTATATTTTTGTTTAAAATATTTAATTATTAATTTAATTATTAAAATTATTTAATAGTAATTCAGAGAAATTTTTCAAGAAATATAAACGTTGACTCGATCTTCGAAGCAAGGTCAATAACGAAAGGAGCTATTTATATTGGACCAAGTATAGCATAGCAAATACAATATTCTTTTTATTAGTCACGATCCTCAAATAAAGTGCATGTCAATCAAAGACATTGGAGTTGAGATTTCTTTCTTCGCATAATATAGACCAAACCATAATTACCAATTTAAAAATATAAACATTTTTCAATTACATTATTGAAAGTTGCGTTAAATTTAGGAAGCCCAGTTAGAATCTTAACCTCTTGCGCTGGAATGGCGTCGAGAACTTTTCGTCCCAAATTGCAACAGTTTTAAGTATATTTAAATGTAGCCCAGGCAAAACAAACAGATAAGTCTATTACTTCTTAATAATTTCTATCCAGTGATATATCATACGAGTTCAAAAAGAAAAGGAAAGCGACGAATTGTTGTATACGGTTTGGTCACTCGTTATGGTCCGCAATCAGTTGCCACCGCAAGGGGTTAAGGATGGCCATGGTACAATTGAAGATCGTGACGCAACTTCAAAGTTATCAAGAGATCGTGGGATTATCATCGGGGTCATTTGAATTTTCGAATATTGATTACTCGTTTGGTCTAATCTTCGAAGGTTTGGGGAACCTAAGATACGCAAATTCCAGGTCAATGGAATAGTCATCAGATCTTCGCGCGATTCATGGTTCCAAATCTAAATCCTCTTCAAGATCCTTAAGATCGCTTAGATTCTTTGTTCGATCGTAGATTTCTGAAAAAATGTTACAATTTCCAGAAATCTGGAAACTTAAAATTCCGCGACTTTTGAAATATTGAGAGCCGGTTAATTCAAATGTACAAAATTCGAGGTTTTTAAAATTTCTGAGGACTTCTCGTCTCTTGTTTCTGAATAAATTCGCGACTTCTGTGTAATGTGTAATACATTCGCTTCAAACTCGCGATCTCTAGCCGATTCAAGCACCGATCTCTCGACGAAGTGGCGCCACAACATCGACGTGGGCAAAGACTGAGACTAAATTCTTCAACGTGACTCTAGGTCAGAGTTCTTCAACTCCGTCAGTCGGAATGCTTGGAAGGACAATGTACACCGCTGTTATACCTTGTGAAAGCTACGAACACCTCGTATATACGATTTCAAATAACATGTACGATCACCGAACAGTGTCCGTGTTCCCTATTTTCCTTTCGTTCGTTATATCACTAATTCAACGAGGCTCAACGTTATCGCACGAGTAGTTAACTCAATTAATCGAGAGGGGGGAGGGCAGGGGGGATATACTTCTTCCAAAGCGTCTGAAATTCGTTCGAATCACTGATCCGACATAGATTTGACGGCTCGATGACAACTAGAATATAATCAGTAGTCACCCGATCGTGTGCTGGGTCTCGATGGAAAATAGAAACGAGCTGGTGAATCCGCGAATGTCCACGATACACGGTGTGAACGTCAAGTTTGGATTGTTGTAATTCTTCGAATCGAGGTCGCCGTGGCTGTACGCGATCAGCCACCATATCAGGGCGAATCCTAGCCATGAGAGCAGAAAGTTCATCGAGAACACCAGGAGAGTCCAGCGCCATTGTGCGTCCACCAGCGTCGTGAAAATATCCTGAAGACATTGCACGCAAATGAGATTTTATATATATATATATATATATGATCGAAACGACGACGCAAACATGGGCAGCGGTTTCTCCTAATTTTGGTTATTCCGTTTTCTTTAACAACAGATTCATTTTGTCACTGAAACGAGAGATCAAGAGGTCGAGAAAATTAAATAATTCTTATTATTATTTTTTTGTTTTAATTACAACAGGCAGAAAGAGCCAAAATTAGGGAAGGCCTCTGAACAAGAAATTTAAATATGAATTTTTTTGAGGTGTAGTCATTCAAGAAAGTATTCGAATGCTTGTTTGATCTTTTTATAGATAAACAAGATGTTTCTGATTCAGTTGTGGAAGAAAGATAAATCGAAAATAAAGAATAAAATTGTAAAATAATAAAAATAATCAAAGAATATAAAAGAATAAAAGAGAAAATCAAGTTTGAAAATTTATCGCGTATATTAATTCTGGACTGGACAAAAATGAATAATTGACAGGAGATCATTCTACGCGGAAAAATAAATTAAAGGTATGGAATAATATTTTTTTCATTTTTCAAGAATTCAAATTCGATTTTCTCGAAAACGAAGCGTATACAAGAAAACAAACAAATTTTATTTCACGTTTTTCACATATAGAATAACCCTTTGTTAATTATTATTTTCTTTCTAAAATTTTCCAAAATTCAAGTATACAAAATCTTAGATGAGAAAAACCTTTATTCTTTATTTTCAACTTATTTTTTTACATGGAATTGTCTTTTCTTCGGTTATACTTTTGGAAACATCCTGACTTATGTGTGTTATGTGTAATATTTTATCAACACTACAGTGAAGACCAATTGTCATAATTATAATTGATCAAATTTGAAACAACTCTGGAAATATATACAGACATTACAAGATATTCAATAGAAATATACAAATATTATTTATAAATGTAAACATAAATATTAGTATTCAATAATAATAAACGTTTATATAAATATTTAACATACAGAGTGTGTCCCTAATGTAAATACCAATACTTGGGTAGCGTATCGAGCACTAATAAACTAGAAGGAGAAAAATTTTTTAAATATTTGCTTCTTTATGCTTCGTTTTGAAGAAAATCGACTATTATCGTCTATATAATTTATTTAATGAAGATACTGTTTAAAATTCTGGCCTCTTGCAACAGCACATCATCATTGTTATTACATCAAACACTGATCGCATTGATTGCAGCTAGATTTGATGCATTGCAGCTGCAGTCTGATCTCTCTCGAGTTGATTGACATTGAATAAACTTTCTGAATAAATGGAAAAACGAAAACGTTTTTCTTTTCTTTTTCTCAGTCTATCTCTCGTATTTTCATTCATTCTATATAAATTTAACATGTCTACAAACTCATTCGAACAATTTTTTGAAGAAACAAGAAAAACTTTTCTTTAAGAAGAAAAAAGGAGAGGAAAGATTTCAACACCAAAATTGAAAATATTAATTCGTATAAATCTAGAATAATAAAACTAATCAGCTTTAGTATAATAAAATTATTCAAAAAGTGCATCGAATGATGAAAAAAATTACTTTCGCAGTGTGACATTGGAAGAGAAAGGAAATTTCACATGCGCCAACTTAATTTCTAATAAATAAATTTTAATGAATTTTAAAAAATTTTAAAAATTTTTAATAAATAAATAAACTCGAACGTATTATAGAAGGACCGCTAAGAGGATCGAGAAAAGTGTAACAATTGTGCTAATTTTAACACGTTCGAGAAATAAACGTTTCTAGAGAATCGGAATATAGCAAGACAATTTGGCAAGCAATTGCACTCGAAAAATAGACCGAGACAAATCAAGTTCATCTTTCTGCGTTGAGTGAGACGACGATTTCGAACAAATTTCGTACGGAAAAGAAATCGCGAAACTTGTTGTTAAGTGATTGTTAAGCTGTCGTTGGTGGAAATTCGTGAAATCGCCTTGGTTACGTTCGTAACACTTCTAGAAATACTTTAAAATTACCTGAAGGTAACGGCGACGTCTCTTGGCGACATTTCCCTGCACGACATTGCAATCGCCGTGCTTGAAAACCACCCTTTTACGTATCCTTCGTGAGCTGAATCTTGTCTGCCGATATCTGAAAGCAGAATGCTTCTTCAGTGCCTTGCAATTAAATTTGAAATCGAGTTCTTATAAACCGTTAGATAATTTTATATATCATCTAACAGTTTAATCATAAACATAATAAACTAATATAATATAATATTATAATCAAGCTGACAATGAGGTGAATTATCTTTACTCTGTTCGTGAATTATTTCGTTTTTCCTTAACGTATAAAAGTTTATAAAATATTCGAGGAAATATTGTCGCAATACATTACAAAACGATCAATTATTTTATTCGTGGATCGAATATTGAAACAACGTACAAAAGTTTTACATATGTGACATTGTTGAAAAGTGAGGATAAAGTGATTCGTATAATATTTCGTCAGAATAGAAAATATATCTAAAATAGACACTTTATAAAGTTTATATGTATGAAACGTTTCCTACTCTATGTATGACAAGTTTAAATTCCCTCGAAATTTCATAAAACCAGTAAATTCATAGTAAAAGAAATAGCAAATGAAGAAAGTGTTGAGCAAATTTGAAGGTTTCTTTCTTTCACAATCGCATTTGTGCAATTTAACAATTTGTTTCTGTGTCAAATTGACACAGCGACAAGAGATTAATATTCACGATGCATTAACTTGCAAGTTAATCTCGCAAATGGATTGAATTTCGAGTTGCTTGCGTATAAGCACCTGTACGTAGATGTTCAATTTTATTGTACATATTGTGGTCTTACACATTTTATAAGAAAAATGTATCGAATTGAGATGGACGAAAATTAAAAAAAGAAAAAAAGAAACATACAATTCAAGACAAATTGCAAATAAATAATTGCACGATCCTGGATGAAATTTAAAAAGTGTACGTACTATTTCTGTTCTCCATGTGCCCCTCTCTATTCTAAACCGGGCAGTCGTTTTCTAAGAAGGTCACTGACACCTTTCGTTCTGTTTCTTTTTTTTTTTTTTTTTTTCAATCGAGTTTCCACTTCTGTTGAAACGTATGCCGAATCGAAAGAAATCACGTCGCACAAACGTTAAGTTTCGCGCGAGACGGAGAACGAGACGCCAGGCTAAAAGCCCTCCCACGGTTTCTCTAAAGGCCGTTTAAAACGGTCGTGCGGTCTGCTCCGAAATACACCGAGGCTGGTGCCAAAGGACATAATTTACCGTCGAGTGACTTTCGTTTCGCGCCAGGATGGCCTGATCGAGGGCAATCCGCCAGAAAATCGACGAACGAACGACTCCTGATGGTCTCTTCCGCCTCACCGTAAATCACTATCTTCGCGCTACCTAATCGGGGAACTTAAAAGAGCATAACTTTCGAAAACGTCGCGTTATAACCGACAATCTCCACGTGATAACCACGAGTCACGGCTTCGAATTGCCATTTAACTCTCGAGTTTTTATTTTTATTTTTACGCTTCACTCGTTTTATTTTTTTTAGATAAAATTAAACGAAAATGCGTCGTGCGTATTGACAAAGATTCTTTTCGAGAATAGAAAAATAAAACATCGAAAGAGCGCGATAAAGTATTATTTTTTTTAAATGTAAGCTAAATTTTACTTCGTTTGACGGTCTTTTGTTAATTTTTTTTTTTTATTTTATTAATAAATGTTTCTTGTAGAAATGTTCTTTTCGTTATATTTTTAACTGACTTGAGATTATAATTATAATTATCACAGTTGAAATTGAAAATATAAATATGATTAATGATCCGAATTAAAATAATAATTATAGTGGTGAAAACTCGCTTATAACGAGTAACGTTAATCATGCAAAAGTATTTGAAAGTATAGAAATTATTTTTGAACTAATCAAATCGTGTGGCATAGTGAAATTAGTTGCTGCACTGAATATTCCACGCTCGTGTCTATTTCAGATAACAAATTATTCAATGTATCTTACATTAAACATTTTTTGACTCATTTTCGACCAAATTACGTCTTCTAATCCCAGAAAATTTTTTAAAATTTAAAAACACAAAGCAACATAGTAATACGCAGTAATAAGCATAACTTTTTATATGTTCAACTATAAAGGTTTAAAAACATGTTCAATTGTATGATTTTAAAAATCTCCGTCAAACGTTCCAAATTCTGTTTCTATATTGAAATCACGGAGATTGAAACGTCAAAAAAATTGCATCGTAATTAGAAATCAAATTTCCAAATATTATTTTTTGTTGTTCGGTTTTTGAAGTTATTTTTCAAGCAGAAGCCAGCCGAGACACGTGGCATATTGCGTTTTGTCTGTCCTCCGTTATATTTTCGGCGACGCATAGTTTTCGTATTTTCATAGTTATTTAGAAAGTTTTACCATCGAATGCACGCTTCGTATTTGAATCGAAACTTCATCGCGGAAAATGAGTTTATCGAATAATAATAATAATATAATAATATAATAGTATAATAATAATAATGTAATAATATAATAGAATAATAATAATAATAATATAATAACACAATAGAATAATAATAATAATAATAATAATAATAATAATATAATAATCAGTCCTGTTTAATTCGAAAATATCAGTAAATTTGATTAAATTCTTATTCACAGGCTTTTTCGCCAATGTGAAAATAAGTATTATGAAACTTGATGTCCAAATTTTTGGTCTATTTTATATACTTTTGGATTTTACTTTATATACTTTTGGATCGCTAACATTAGCTGAAACATCCATAGTGCACTAAAGTCCAATTAATATGTGTTATTGTGCATTTTCCATATTGAATCCCATTCTATAATTTATAAAAGAGTCAATGACCTTGAAATATGTAATCAAGGTTAGCACCATGAGCAGTATCATAAAAGTTTCATTCGACGATCGCCATTTGTTAAAGAGTTGCAAGTGAAAATGGTTTAGGTGAATTTGACCAGTTTCCACGCCGATTTGGACAATTTTTGGACATAATTTGATTTATTCTTTTGAATTTTTTAGTTGTTTTTCAATATTCTGATACCTTTCTTCTTCTTACAAATGCAAATGATGGTGACCTACGCATGTAAGAGTGATCAGTTATACAGTGTCTGCAGAATACAAAAAATATGAAATATATTTTACAAAACTATCTGTTAAGTGAAAATATAAATGTACAAATTCAACAAACTATTTCAGAAATACTTTTCTCGTTGATAACTTTTTTGTAAACAACGACCGTCGAGTAAAACTTTCACGATACTACTCTCAGGATGATGATAATACGTTTCAATATCGTTGAAATCAGAGGCTGTTGCCAGCTTGTAAAAACTTTTACCCTGCAATTTAACCACTTGCGCTGACAGCTGATTGCGGACCATAACGAGTGACCAAAACCGTACACGATAATTCGTCGCTTTCTTTTTCTTTTTGAACTCGTATGACTGGATAGAAATTATTGAGAAGTAACAAATTTATCATTTGTTATACGCCTGGGTTATACTTGAATATACTTAAAACTGAGAAAATATTGCAATTTTGGGGACAAAATATTCTCAATGTGGCACATCATTCCAGCGCAAGAGGTTGATTTTCTCGTCACTTATCGAGAATTCAGTCGTAGGTTTGATTTATAGTTTCAGTGGCTAGATTAGCTTCTATGTTTAATTTTAAGTGATAGGGGTGGGGAAAACCGAGATATTGGGAGAAACCCAAACGTCATTAGAGCCGGAGGGAACACGAATTACTGAATTTATAATAATTTTGTTACCGATTCTCGTCGATATTCAGACACATATCAAACACTTGACCTATTATAATTTCGTAGAGTAAAAATCGAACAACAATAAACCTGGATTCACTTCAAAGTCTTGAATCTTCTATTTTCAAATTGTGTCAATGACTCTCATTAAATATTTGAATACCAAATATTTAAATTGCCATAATTTCCTAGAGTAAAGTTGAACAGCAATAAACCTGGAGTCGTTTCAAAACTCGAAGCTTCTATTTTCAAAATGTATCGGTCATTTTATCATGAGATATTTTTACATCGTGTAAATCATTAGGGTTAGATGGGAAAAGATTCAAGAAATTCGTAGCATATTCGTCGTTATGTATATTCATTTCTGTCTGATGTACAAAGTACAATAAAACGGCGGAGAAATAATCAAGTTCTCGAAAGTCATTGTAAGAGGCTTGAATCTTCAAATACATTGCAAATTCAGTTATGAAAAATATTTCTCAATATTCTTATATCAATATACTGTGATAATTTAAAATTTCACTGTCCCACCCGCATGATGTAAAAACATCTAGAATAAAATGAATGGTATGCTTTGAAAATAGAGATTTTGAGCTGTAAAATAAATCCAAGTTTATTGTTGTTCGATTTGGTCTTACGAAATTACAACAGCATTTAGTGTTTAAATATTTGAATATTCTGAATATTAATGGAGGCCACTACAAATTGATACTATATATTAATTTGATAAAATCTTGCAAATATTTTTACAAATGTTACATCCTTCAAATATTTCTGGAATTAAGTTAATTTTAATTTAAATTGAATGAAATTTTTCAACTTAAATTAAAAAGATGCTTTCTAATTTTTAAAAATCCCTTTAATCTTCTATGAGATTCTAGATTTGTTCCAACTTTTACAAAAATCCTGAAACTTTCAACACTGTCTATTTAAATTTTCTTCCGCGGATATACGTCGAGCGATTTCAAATTTTTAGAATATTTCAAACATAGAAGTCTAACGTGTCGATTGACTATTATTAGATATTTGAACAGGATGTTTCCCCAGGCCAAATATTTCAGGAAATTATCAATCATCTTTATTTCGGGTATATTCCAGGTGATATAGTTTTTTACTCTATCGAACAAAATCAGCTTTCCAAACGTTAATGAGCATATTCCAATAAGCATAAAAAATACAAAAATTGATTGAAATTATTACCAATTTAATTTGTATTTTTCAATTTCTCATAATATTGCTTAATAATTATTGATCATTATCATTTTATAATTAATGTATATATATAACTGTATATATATTGAAAAATAAAAAATATTTTTTCTGAGAAAATTTGCAATTTAAATTTGTACGTATTGGTTCACTATTTTTCTTCACGCGTCAATCGGCGCTATACTTCTTTAAAATATTTTCAAATTGTCTGTTTCCTTCATTATCCACTAATTTGCTCCAACAGTTTTCGATTACGTTTAAACGAGGAAGCAAGCCGATTGAAAACTCAGATATTTTGTGATAAAAAATATTTTTACTTTCGCGAATTTCGCAGTGTACTGCAGACAAAATTTTTCAGTAGAAATACACATTGCGTATTTATGAATTTGGTTTCGAATTAAATTTCTAGAAAAGGGAAAACATTCTTTTGAAATGAAATTATGTAATTTTTAATACACTGACTGATACACAATTGATTTGTGAGAAAACTATTTTGGTAGATATTTTAACCTATCAGCATGAAAAATAACTTTCCTCATTTTGCATTTCCTGAGAATCATTCAATTTCTATATGAATTATTTTTTTCCAATAAATTAGTTTCAATTAACTTTTTTAATTTTATAAAATCTATGCATGAAGGACAAGAGGAGTATACACAAAAATATTGCCTTGTTCGTCTTTCATACGATAGATTTTACAGAATTAGGATTGAAATATCTCTTAAGCTAATAGGTTTTCACAATACATAAATTGATACTTTTTTTATAGAAAACATCGAGTTACGTCGACAGGATTATTAACATAACATTCTACTTAAAAACTTGAAGATGATCTTTATTATTATTTTTTTCATTAATTAATAACGTATAAATAAAGTAAATAAAAAATTATTTTTATTACAAAAGTAAAAATAAAAATTATTTTTATCATTACTTCATAACGATGAAACAAATATTATACGTTCTCCTAGAAATTATAAAATTTTTATTTGAAATATTTTTTCGTATTTTCAACAGTTAAAAAAATAATATATAATATACTATAATATTGTAAATAATAGTGGGTATACGAATAAACTAAATTAAGACACATTGTAGATTAAAATCGGACACATGATAATATATAACTTGTAAACATGATGATATGTGTAATGGTAGTACTTCTAAATATCATGGTGATTCTCAACTATACCATGTTGGAGCACATTTGAAAGTACTATGAATAAGGCAAACTGGTTGACCTCTTCCAAACTTAACTCCAAGCTTTTTGCTAAAAATACATCGATACCAATTCTGTGCCTGTGAAAATTCATCTTTGCCACGACCATAGGCCACTCTATTTGTAAATTTCGTTCATCCAACATCAGTAAAATTATTTTTCAAAAATTGACAAATTTTAAGGAAAATAAAATTGATTTTAATTTAAACAATAAAGTAAATTAATTTTAACTCCCTCATTTTTCTAACTCAATCTGTTCTTTTATATCAAATTGACATAAAATGAATTGAGTGAAAAATTAATGCTTATGATGCAAATAGTTCTATTCTTTTATTAACGCTAGACAGAGAAAATTTTTATTTAGCAATTACCACTTGTTACAACTTCTTATTCTTCGAAAGAAGAGTTGGGTAAAACATAATCCGATTAATGATTGATGATTACAATTAATGTAGAATAAAAATATTAATTATGATTACTGATTACTTGATAATAATTAACAATTGCGATGATAATAATTACAATGATCAATAATCAGTAATCACTGATAAATGAATAAGTTTTGCATGAAATGATTACATTTTTGATTATGATCGTATCAGTGATTTACCTCTATCAACGATACTGTGTATGTTTTGCAATGACTACATGTTTATTATTTACATTGTTTTGCAATTTGCAACCTTACAATCTTGTCACATAAGATGTGTTAAAAAAATTTCCACTAATTGAGATTAATTCTCATCTACAGGGTGTAACTGTCGCCACGATTTTTCAGGCACTTTTGATTGTGTGACAAAAAATGTTTTGAACAGAAACTAATCAGGTTTCTGGTTGGCTACAAAGTACAGTATAAAAAATTCCAAAAAATTTTTTTTTTATTAAAAAATGGCACCGTGTATTTTTGACTTCGCAGGATTGTTGCTTCTGAAGAAACGAATTCAACGACCTGCTGTACTATGACTTAAGAAATTTAGGTTTAATCAACAGAAACGTTAATATCGAAAATCATCTTGTTTCAATCACGTACTCTTGCACACTTTTCGATGTTATAAAACATTTTTGGACACGGGTACATTTTGTACGGTACATATTTGCATTTCTATCACTATTTACCGAGCATAAACGGCATATCTACTTGTTCACTATTAGAATACATGTTTAGTTTTTTACTGACAGATTAAGACTGAATATCAGAATTGTCTGTAGCAGAATGAACGATTGTAACTCTGTAGGGTGAAAGTCATGTTGATACTAATGTTGTGGAAAAATATTAACATAACTTGTACTGTAGTGTCAGACAAAAGTAACCAAATAATGTGTAACCGTCACAGATACCATTTCTGGTTCAGAGAACATTTTCATAAAAAATTGGCAATGAACAACTTCTGTTAATTAAACCTAAATTTCTGAAGTCAAAGACATCTGAAGGTCATAGTATATATAGGTAGGTCGTTGAATTCGTTTTTTTTCAGAAGCAACAATCCTGCAAAGTCAAAAATACAGACCTTGATTTTTTATCGAAAAAAAAAACCGTTTTTGGAATTTTTTATATTGTACTTTGTAGCCAATTAGAAACTGATTAATTTTCAAAACATTTTTTGTCACACAATCAGAAGTGCCTGAAAAATCGTGGCGACGGTTACGTGTATATAGTTCTTGAATCATTATTGGTATAATCTTCTGTATGACTTGATGAACGACAAATTTGCTGAATGATCAAAATTTTAAGATTCTTCATTATGATACACATTCGTTCTTACACTAAAAATATATCAGAACTTAACAGATTATTCTAAATTCAACAAATACAGATACCATTATGCGACAAAGAATACGTGTAAATATTATCTCTAGTCTTGATCTACTACTCAAAGTGCGAGTGGTTTAATTATTAATAATAACATTTAGTTATATCGAATATCATAACCTTATGTTTAAACCAGAGTCGGATTAATCATTAAAAATTTTTTCGTTGAATTTACTGATTACAAATAAAAGTAAATTGCCAAAAAGTTGGTGATTGTCTTCATCGATGAACAATGGTCAATCGTTGATTAAAGAAAGTTAACTGATCTAACTGATTAATTATTGACCAAAAATAATTTTAGCTAATCGTTAGTGTCCAATTGGCGATTAAAATTGAAAGGGACTTGATTGTTAATGACAATTAACAATTGAAGCAAGAATTTAATCGTTATTTATGTTTAACAATAAAATTGGAATGTAATTATTCATCATGATTATTGGAGAAACTTAATTGTTAGAAATTAAGAAAAACCTAATTTTATTAATTTTAAATTAAATTTAAGTTCAAACATGATTTTTCATTATCTTTTAAAAATTTGTAAAAAAAAAATTTTTTTTAAAGATGTAATAAAAAAGTCACAGATTTATTTAGTAGAAAGTGATTTTTGGCCTATTCTGTATAAGTTGGTCACTTAATGATTTAAAAATTGATTGCAACGATAAAAAAAACTATAGAAGCTAATCAAGATTACTGATTTGTTTATTTTTATTTTAACGTGATTAAGTTGATTTAATTTGTTATTAAATTCATTGTAGAAATGATTACAAAGTAATTGATTATTACCCAATTCTGTTCATTGAGAAACTGGTACAGTGCATAACTATGGTATGATAATTGCAAGACGATGCGCTCTGCTCAACTCAAATACTCTGAAAACAAATATTATCTACAATTCTGGCCTTATTTTATTATCAAAAATGTCATATGTGTCACATGTTGAAAAATAAATGTCGCGAAACGTCAGTTTCATACTTACACTTTCGTGTGAAGAAAGCAACGTAATATTTAAAAAAAAAAATGTGTTAAATTGACACAAGGGTCAATCGACGAGAAACGATCATTGAGTCATCATTCGAACAGATGAAGATTTACTATAGTTCGATGGATATAGCAAGTTTTGGCACAAAATTGACCGATCGAAGATAAAGTGGAAGTCTCAAGCAAGTCACATATCGAAGTTAAGTTACATTAAAATTCTGACGTTACTTGAAATACAGCGCAGAGTACACAATTTGGCAACTGATAGCGTTTCAATATAAATGTCTGCGAAGAGGAAACTGACTTGTTATAACGCTCGATGATGCCGTAGAAAACAAATAGAAGGTCTCAGAATATTGAGATGATATTAGATTTTATAATTAGAGCGATATTTCGGTATTAACATGGACACCTGGTGATACTGATCAGCTTAAGACGTCTCCAAGTTAGCTCTTGAAACTCTTTTTCCTTCAAATTATTAGTCAGATTTAGAAAATCAAAATTCGCACTCAAAACCAAGGATCAAAACTAACGCTTATCCCGATTTTAGCTGAAACTTGTTTATTATTATTGACTTGTTTATTATTTTAACCGAGAGTGTTTATTATTTGTTTAAGAGAATGTTGATCACAAAGTGCAAAGAAGATTTTTCAAACAATTCAAACTGATGAGAAATTTAGAAAGTTCGAGCTGGAAAATTATTATTTTAAAAAATTTCAAAGATTAAAATTTCGACACTCATAAATTTACAAATTTGCGCAAAATTTTAAAAATTTCAATTCGAAATGTTGAAAAATTTAATATCTTGCATCGGAGGCGTTCAGAAAAATATAAATTCAAATTTAAACTGTTTGTCCCTTAACTAATTCATTTGAATCATAGATGACCATCATCGTTTGGATTGTATTTGAGTTTTATTTAATCGAGATATTTTACTTATTTCATAGAATTGTGAATTTTGAATAAAAATATATGCAATTTTTTTACATTTTAAGATGTTGAGATACTTCCGTACATAATGAAAAATGTTTTTTACAAGTTTCTTTCCCCTATCAATTAGTATTGAACACTGTACATTATAACATTAGTTTAATTCTCTTTTATATTTATATACATTTCATGCACAATAGTCTCAAAGTATTAAAATGTCAAGATAAACTGTTCGTTGATTGATAATCTTCCAGAGTTTCAATTGCCATAAACTATTTTTAAATTTAGGTTAAGAAACCCTAAGTTTCTAATTTTAAATATCCATATAGATAACGAGAAGAATGTTTCAGATTAAAAAAAAAATTAGAGCGTTTTAACTTATTCTAGACCATTTATGAGTCATGTTGGTATGAGTCACGGCGCTTAAAATTTTAAATATTTAAGTATTTTTAGTAAATAATAAAACGTTATGTATATTTTATTATATATATATATATAATACTATATATTTATATTAATATAATATATACATATATTATAACATACTATATATTTATATTATATTATATATATATATTTCATAATAGAATTTTTAACATGTTAACACTTTGCAGATTCTTTAAATTCTACATTTGCTCAGATTCTTAAAATATCATTTCATTTTTCCACTATTGAAACAAATATACTGCTAATTCTTAAGCGAGGGTTAATATATTTAAAAAACCCCGGAAAATCTTGCGGAATCCTAATCGAATTCCGTCGTACTATCTACCATCTTCGCCAGTCACCGAGAGTGCCACGAATCTCTCGAACTTTCTACTGAACCAATTTCAAGTTACTCGAGATAATTAATTAACTTTCGGTGACTGTGTAACGCGAATAGCGAAAAGCTCACGCCGTCGTAAATTCCAGTGACCAAACGACGTATTTCTAAATCCGCCAGAAATAAGCAGACGGCCACGTGGAAAGCTCACTTGGAGAATTTACGCCCGGCCAGACGAGGTTTCGAAATAGTGTTTAGGTGGACGATCGTGTTGCGTAGATCGCGGATCTTATTCGAATCTTGGAGATGTCTCGGGAAGGGTGCTAAAGTTATTGGCAATGTCGCGCACGAATGTCACGCACGATCTCTTTGAACTTGGCACTTTTTCTTCGCCCCTGATAGACTTTGCGACGAGAGACAGAGACGAGACGATTTACTTCGTCGAATCCTCGCCGTCTCTGCTCGACGTCAGAGTTGACGTATACTTGGACGTGTATGCGTCGAGTAAACGGCAGGATGTTTGTCTTACGGATGTAGGAAGATGACGAGAGGTTCGTTTGCTTTGTTATCATATTTGCTTGATGGGGCGATTATTTATTTAAAAAACAAGCATCCGTCCATGCACTTCATTCGTATCCCGAAAAATGCACACCTGCTTTATACAAAATGTATTGCGAAATTACTTTCATCGCTTCACTAGTATACTTTACAGATTAGTTCTTGTGGAAGATAAGAAATTCGCATATTTGCACGGTTGAAATGAAAGTTGTAACATTTTCTGTACTATTAAATATAATATTATCAAATATATTTTCTGCGTAAGTTTGTAAAAGATTGTAGTATAAAATAAAATCCTATCCTATCCTAAATCCTAATTGTGAAAGATTATAATTATATATTGTAATATATATAATAATAAGATTATATATAAGATCATATAATATGTAATAAAAGATTATAATCCTTTTTTTTTATATAAATATATTTTCTATACATTTTCTATATTACTTTTCTATATATTTTCTGTATTACTTTTCTATAATACATTTCTGTATTGTCAAATATATTGAATTAAATATAATTTCAAATTTATATAACACTCACAGTAATAAATATCCAAAATTGAAAGTTAATTATATTATTAATGACAGTAACAAGTTCACTAAAATAACATAATTAATCTTCGAGTTTGAATATTTACTACTTATTTTTATAAATATCTTAGAACGATTAAAATAAGATGAATATTACTGAAAGATAATTATTTTCCTTTGAAAGTCGAAAATTTGCGAATTTGCTCTTTAGGAAATTTGTTAATGCTTCAAAATGACTTAACTGATCTTTTTTAGATTAAAAAAAAGAAAATGTTTGTTATAATATATCACAGTTCGAACTCATCACCAAATTTCAGAAAATTTTCAAGTAACAGTCATTAATGATTTTTTAACAAAATAATCTACTTTTTAGGAGTCGCCCTACTTTTAGAAACAGCTTCATCTATGATGTATCCTATTTTGATTTATCGTTTCGCCAGTTCCTGCCAAGTATTCTCAAAAAATAAATATCTAAAGTCATTCTCCCTTTTTCTTAACTTACTCTGTCCTCTTGTGAACATTTTTCGAAAATATAGCAAAGAACATAATTGAACGATAAGAAATTGTCGATATTCCAAGCTGTTTACAACTTCATTAAAAAAAAATTCATGCAACAATTTTGGCTTCATTTTCAAGCTCCATGGCAATTTGTATGACGACCATCATGATCTTGAAAACTGAAATTTCCTTTTTATACTTGCTGCACAATTTTTTTATTCAACTTAATGGAATTTGTTCAATTGAACCTCGCTGTTCAATGTAATAAAGGAAATTGTACAGCAAGTTTTAGGCTCGTAAAGAGGAAATTTCGATCTTCAAACCGACGGTTTTTATAGTTCTCAAGAATAAGAGTAAACGATGTAAAAGCATCTTCGAGAAGAATCTTTGACAGTCAAACTAGATCACTCCACCTACGCTTTAAAACGAGACCAAGTGGATTGTTACATAATTTTCTTTTACGAAGTTACGACATTTTAAAATATCGAGGAATTTCTCGCCGCTACGTCGTTCACTTATGCACTTCGCTGTGTCTCCATGGATGAGAAATTAGAACCGAGACCGATCATTTTTATCTTAAATAAATAAGTAAATTTCCGGGATGAAACAAGCCAGAATACAAGCCCGATAAATCGTGCTTTTCGCTACCGGTTTTCTCGAGGAGCTAGACCTAGACCGCTGTTCGATTTGGCTTGGTTCGTTCGTTTGGCAAATAACGTTCTAAATTCGTGTGGTTCGGTTCCGTTTTAACCCTGACATATTGACCCGAGATGAAAATAGATTAAGACTTCCACACCTGTTTAGACTACTGTCGCTGCTGGAGCTGGAAAATCGGAAAGACTTCCTCGTCTCCGGTGGAACCTGTTCGTTCTAACGAGGAATCTCGAAAGGAACGTGACAACTTTTGACCTTGACGCTCGTCGAGAAACTTGTAAGATAATTTAACTTAAAGCTCGCTTCGGTTTATTTCATTTAAAACAATTTCTAGTAATTTCAAGAAAACTTACACGAGATGCTTCGTGGCCAAGAAAGAAGGATTCTCCGAGAACGTATAGAATAAAATTTGCTTCTATACGAGACGTTGTTTTCGAGGGAGATTTACGATTTACTAACGTGTCCATTAGATGTTAGAGAACACAGGTTGACGCGAAGAATTTAATAATTTCAAACACTGTTAAAAATATTATCCACTCCATTTTTTGTTTCATATATCAAGAGATGGTAGAATTTCTTTCATCGAAAAATTACTAATTAATTTCGTGTGAACATTCTGTTGAATTATTATCCAATTTACGTGCAATATAAATATAAATGAAATTAATTAAATACATTAATTTGATAATTATAGTAATATAAGCATAAATAAAATTAATTAAATATATTAAATTAGCAATTATAGTAATACAAGTATAAATAAAATTAATTAAATATATTAAATTAATATAAATTGTCAAATTCATATTAAATTACTATAAATTATTCAATTAATACAAATATAAATAAAGATACTAATCCAAAGAACGGGGGACTAGCTTTAAATGTATTAATCAAGTACAGATAAATCAGTCGGAGCAAGGAAACTTACGAAGAAATATTATTCTACATTCCCGATTAAATCGCTAGTTACACAATTATGCCTCGTATCTTGGAGACTTTAAACGTCTCGAGAGTGATTTTACATCGCGTCTAATTCGAGTCTGTTAAGATTAAAACGTGAAATGGGATATTAAGATATATCGCAGGTAATAATCGATTGCTAGAGACAATCGATCAGGAAACGGAGTTTGCACAGGGTTTGCAATAGGCCCGACCCACGCGGTTGGCAAAACGGAACGATTCAGAGCAGACGAGAAAGTGCCTGTGATTATGATAACTAGCCGCAATAAACGTAATGATATAAACCGTTCAGAGAGATTGTTGTTTAAAGAATGTTGCCGACGAGATGGTACGAGCCTTAACTCGGCTATTGGAAGTCGTCCTTGATTCAGACACTTCCATCCTCGCAATTTCGAGATGTTGCGTCAGGTGACGATGACCGTTATACGTACGTCATTTTCGCCAATATCCGATATTTTATACACTGCAAGTCTTCAGAAAGATTATCCGAAACTGTTGAAAGGGATTTCGATCACAACAAAATTGTTTTCCACGGCAAAACAGATTAATTCATCATTCACTTTCTCTTCTCTTTCGTATAGCTCGCGAATTCTTGATTTTTAAGACTACATTTGTGTAACACTTCGCTGAAGATACAGTCAATTTCGAAAATTTCCTTACGTCTTACAAAACTGTACGTTTTTATTGGAACAGATCATAGTCGTGCTACTGAATCATCTGAAAGAGATCAAACGAGACGCGTTACTCTACAAAGGTATTTAGACCGATCGAAATAAAATTCTGCCCGAACGAATCTTGTTAGCTCAATTTTAATAATTTTCAATCTTGTTTTGCCCCTTATTTTAATCCGCTTGGCAAAGAGCAAGGCTACGCGTGATTCAGATCGAAATTTGCAATTTCATGTTCCAATTGATGCTCGATTTTCGCGATTGACCGTATTTTCCAACTTTTCTTGCAACGAGTAATGTTATGCTCTCTTACGTAATGAAACGCGAAGGAACGACATACTTTTGCAATTCTTCCCTCCAAGCAGCTTCCCCCGACGTGGTCGCCTTAACGACCAGCATCGACACTTGAGAGAGCGCTCTCCGCAGGCCGGATAATGCCATTCCATCGCCTAAGTGGATCTTTCCGGATCCCGAGGAACTCGGCGAAAGCGTTTTCGACGTCGAACCATCCATGTTTGTTACTCTCGGCCTTCCTGCTTCACAGCCACTACTACACGACCCGTCCACATGATTGCATCAATTAGACGTCTGGTTAAACGTCGATCCAATCGGTCGGACGAAGTGTATCATCTTTTTCTAACAATTTACGATGAAAGTCGACGACGAAAGGTCGGTGGCGATCGGTAAAAATAAATGCTTACAAATCTAGCCACAACCGTCGGCTCTCCCTGTTCTATTTAAGGGCTGGCTACTCGCGTTATAAATAAAAAGAAACGAAAGGGAAGAAAGGGAAGAAGAAGAGGAGGAGAAAGAAGAAGATGGAAAGCTGTGATTCCCGTGCAACGACACCGGTGTTGAAGCACGCTGGTATTTCGGCTGAAGTTGTAACGGAATCTCGGCGTCTAAGTTTAAGCTTCAAACGAGGGCCAAGAACACCGCAGCAGCGGATGCTCTTAAGGCGCGACGAGTAAAGAACTCATCGTCAGAGCCAGATATCGCAGCCTGTCCAGAGCCACTGAAAAATCCAGATCAATCGTTTGCACCACATCCGTTTCTCGATCTTGCCGCGTCTTCCCTGTCCCGCGATCCGTTCGGATCACCGCGCACGCACCGATCCTCCTCACCCTCACTGTGTCACAACCGAGATTCTTCCCGATGTCCTTTACGTCGTCAGATCTGCAAACCTCGCACACTGATCTTACATCGACTGTGACTTTCCTCGAGGAAACTGCGCGTCACTCGTTTCGGTCGGTTCGCGCCGGCGGAAAAAAAAAAAAAAAAAGAGAGACTCGAGATTTCTGGAGTTGCTTTCACGAAGCAACGAGGCACACCGATTTACGCACTTTTGATGGACTCTATTTATAAGAGCGTCGCGTCACCGGGTGAAATCATTGAAAAAATCCAAGGTAGCGCGAAGGAAGAAGGAAAAGGGGCGCTGGCGAGCAGCGGCCAAAGTCGCTGAATCGTCGGGGGGGTTCGTTCGATTAACGAGCCCGTTGACGAACTGAGACTCGGCCGACACACTGAGGCGATCCAATTTTGACCCTTGCCGTCTACGATTTCCCTTTTGTCTTCGCGTACGCCAGTTTGGCAACGAACGCAGAATCGGCCCAGATTCGTGCCATCCGCTAGAGATGGAGCCTCAATGACATGCGACACCGTCTTCGAACGTGTCATTGCACCGACAGACAATCGATTCACCCGTTCGACGATTTGGAAATTTGTCGTCTATGAGGGTTTGCATTTACGGGAAATCTAACTTACTTGAAGGATAAGTTTAGTCTCTTGCGCTGAAAATAACGTGCCACGCGCGTCGAGAATTTTCTTGTCACCAAAATTGCAATATTTTCTCAGTTCTAAGTATGTTTATGTAAAACAAAATAGGCAAAACAAATAATATGTTTGTTACTTTTCGATAATTTCTATCCAGCGATATCGTACTGACGAGTTCGAAAAGAAAGTAGACGAACTATTGTACGCGATCAGTTGCTACCGCAAGTGGTTAACCTCAAAATTGCAATATTTTCTCAGTTTTAAGTATATTTTAACTACAATCCGGGCAAAACGAATAATAAATTTATTACTTCTCAATAATTTCTATCCAGCGACACCATACCGACGAGTTCAAAAAGAAAGCGACGAATTATCGTGTACGGTTTGGTCGCTCGTTATGGTCCGCAATCAGTCGCTACCGCAAGTGGTTAACCTCAAAATTGCAATATTTTCTCAGCTTTAAGTATATTTTAACTACAATCCGGGCAAAACGAATAATAAATTTATTACTTCTCAATAATTTCTATCCAGCGATATCGACGAATTATAAGAAGAAACCGACGAATTGTTGGTATACGATTTGGTCACTCGTTATGGTCCGCAATCAGTTGCTAGCGCAAGTGGTCAAGTAACCTTAAGAAAAGTTAGAGAATTTAGAAAATCAAAAAATTATGTTCATTCGCGTGTCATTCGTGTGTTTACTCGCACGTAATAGTAACTTTTATTTTTAACCACAGTTTGATTCCAATCACTCCTTGAAAAAAAAATGCGAAAATTTTCTCTACAACGAAATCTCTCGCGAATGATTGACATTCAAATTGGAGGTTTTGGCATAGAAAATGAAGATAAGTGGTTTCACATTTAAATTCGTCTTTCTTTCATTTTTTTTCGTCAACTGTATCAATATTTCATTATATTATATTTAATATATAATAATATATTGTATAATATTAATATAATATATATATCTTTTCGTAATAAAATAATAGAATAATTTCTTCATTAATTACATCAATATTTCATTGTATCATGTTCATCAACTATATCTAATTAATATTAGAGCATATTTCGCGTACAAATATTCTGTTTTTTTGCTTAACTCCACTACCACTGACAATCGACTTCAAAAAAGACTGAAATAACGAGCAGACATCGATCGATTTCCAATCACACCGCTGGAATGTAACCGCTTGATTCAGAGATTGGACTAATGTAAACCCGGCGCAAGTAATAAATTTAAGTATCAACTTGAGATTTCTCTACATACCATGTACAAATCATTGTCGTAGGAACAGAACATGTAATGATCTCGATAACGTATTCCCTTTGAAACAATCTCTGTGATAAAAAATTCTCATTTTGTAAAAATAAGACGCATTTACGAAATACTCAAGATACCCAAGGTATCTGTGGCAAAAATCGAGAAGTCGACATGTCGGTTAATAATTGATCAATGAATTGATCAAAGTGAACAACTTCATACACTGGTGCCAATAACCGCAAGAACAGAAGTTGTTCCACTGAAAGATTGACCAAGAGAAAATGGATTGGTTTCTTCACCGCTGGAACCTGTGGTATTCGTGGCATTTGTAATACTTCGTCCGTTTCTTTGAGATATATTAGCACCGTTGGAAAGAAGGAATTCAGAGGCAGTAAAATGTGGCTATCAATTGAAGTACGGTAACTTTCACAAATTAATTACAACGGAGGTTAATCCCGTGCAATGATTCTTCTAGATTAAATTGCAATTAAATAGAGCAGCGTTTCTCAATCTATGCTGTTCTATATATATAGAAAAAGATTAACAATGAGAGTGACATTAATTTTTGGAAAAAAATTTTAATTTCAATACAGTAAATTAAAATGATACAGTGATATCTTAATAAATAAAATTCATACTATTTTTAGTGATTTTCATGCCTTTGGAACAGTCTGTTTCGTTTCGGATGATTAATTAAATTTAAATGATGAATAACAGAGTTGAAGTATTTGCTATAAATAGAAATTCGTCTGAACTGTTCTCAGTAAAAATGGACTAAATGTAAATTAATAAATTAATCAAATTTCATTTGTAAAAATTATCTTCAAATAATTGTTATTAATAATCATCAAATTATTGTGCCAAATTTTATTTATTGATACAACATATAATGGCTCCAGTCTACCAGGTTTTTTAAAATTTCTGTACGGCAAAGCGGTTACAAAATGTTAGTGTAGAGTACACTAGATAATCATTAATGGACTGCGGATGTGTACTCACTTTTTTTCTTTTTACACATGCGTGCTGATAAGAAATAGAAACGTAAGTGTACTGTTATCTACAAAAGTTTTCATATATCGCATAAAGGATCTACTTTTATTTAAAACTTTAATGACATAAAAGCATAGAGACATAAAAATGTAACAGATACATAATATAAATGATAATTTATGATCATTTCTAATATGACTTTCATGATCGTTTTTAATAAAACGTAAAAAACAGTTTTTATTTCTTTTGTTATAATATGTAGTCTAAATTTGAATAGAAGTAAATTTTCATTAAAAATATTATCGTCTAAATCATTCATCAAAATATTATACATTTATATACAATTTTATTTTTAATATTATATAAATAATTTGTTTCTACTTGTTTCATTTTTAGATATTTCCACATTTCTCACAAACGCGCGAGAATCTTCTTCTCATTAAAACAAGAAGAAGATTATTATCAAGATTGATGTGCTGCCAATGGGAGTATTCGACACTTTCGATTGTCAAATGACTCCATAAAATTGGCAGGAAATCATAAAGAAATGAAAAATTAGCATTTCAAACCAAAACAAATTGGCTCTCTGCGTGCAACACACAAAGATTAATCAAAAAGATTAAACAAAATTCGCGTAATATAAAAGTAAAAAAAAAACGAACATTTCCGTTGCCTGAACCAACACATGTAATAAATCATTCTACTTTATGTTAATTGCATGAAAAATACATATTACAGAAAACATTTTGCACAATTAACGCTAATTTCACCAATTTTTCAAAGCTGCGAATATTTTCTAGTTGTTTGTAACAAGAAATATTTTACATTGGCTGAGTTTCGTATGACACGAGTAAGTTTATTACATTGGTGTTAATTTTTTATATATTGCATCACATAGAGGCAAGTATATGAAGGAAATGTTGAATTTTGAGTTCAACATTTTTTTTCTATGCTCTTATGTGTATTTGTCACTGGTTATGTCGCACTGCGAATTGAAATTTTCTTGATAATTTTATAATTTGTTTTATTTTATAAGAAAATATGAAGTTGTGACATTATACATTACATAAAATAAATCCTCTGAGAAATGCTAAAACTTCATATTTCTCGTTGATCTTTCACGTGCACAAAGATATGTTATGGAGCAATTAATTAGATACAATTAAAAATATATCGTTTCTTGAAGAAACTATTATATTTCAATACTGTCAAAATCATAGTGTGCAAAGTTAACACGAAAATCTGCTGTGTCTAGATCTTGATCTCAAAAAACTCTGAAAATTTTTAAAATGAAAAGTATGAGACTCGAAAATGGATCAAACTGTACAGAAACTTTCAAACTCGCAAATTAATTAAACATTGTATGGATTCTATAATTGCGTAATCTTCGCTTTGCAGAATTACTAACTCACAGAACAACTCTATATTTGTTGCATTCTATAGTTGCTATAGAAACTATCAAACGATAATTACACTCCAGATTTATTTACTCACTATACCATTCTACTGTCTGCACTATTTACGACTAAACAAGTTATTAAAAAACGTTGAGAAGCAAAAACAAAAAGTAAAATATATTCAACAGAAATGAGGCTCTTTTCTCCTTTTAACCCCTTGCGCGGATTCGCGAACCATAACGAGTGACCGAATCGTATAACAACAAATTCGTCGCTTTCTTTCTCTTTTGAACTCGTCGGTACGATATCACTGGATAGAAATGATTAAGAAGTAATCGACTTATCATTTGCTTTACCTGGGTTATGTTTACATATACTTAAGACTGAGAAAATGTTGCAGTTTGTGACAAACAAAATTCTCAACGTGCGTGGCACGTCATTCCAGCGCAAGTGGTTAAATTAAAATCTCCAAACTAAATTTGCAAAATTGTGCAAAACCGTGGTCGAGTTACGTTTCTCCACTGTACGCAACAGATTTTATCTGTGCATGCGCTGACAGAGATCGAAGACGCTGACGTCGTGAGTCCCTGCTTCAGGCGTCTTCCGCAATTAGGCGATTCTATTCTCGTCCCGAAAAGCAAGATTTCTGCCGATCGTGGCAAGGAAACGAGAGCGACGCTATTTTCGCGGGGTCGCGCGGGCCTCGTATTGTGATCCAGTTTTCACGACGACGTCGCGTGTATTTTTGACGGCGCTGCCGAAAATCACGTGGCGCCATCCACGCAATTATCTCTCTGTTCCCGAATGGATTCTCGAGGGATCGGTTCCAAATGGATCCCCCGCTGATTTCGACGATCGTGCGTGAATTATTTTTGTTTCGCAACGTTCAACGTTTAGTGAGACGTTAAAAGAGAGGCGTTTATAATGTGGATTACAGTGGCTACGAAATGACTTCAGGCTCATAACAAGAGAGACGTATTTTGTAAATTTTACCTGTGTTTCTGTATGTTATAGACAACATATTGCCGCGTACCCTAGTTTTCTAAAAATGTACAAACGCGATCCAACTACCAACGCATTTATATACTGATTAATTAGGTCTATATCAACCTGTAAATGAATAATTAAATTCGAATATCTACTCGAAGCTATAAAAATTGCCCGATTTTGGAATCTTTGATTTCGGTTAATTCTATTGCTAATCTCTAATGTCGGAGAAAATATAAAACACAAAACAAAATTAAATAGTTTAAATTTTCATAATAGTCATCTGACACTGTGATACCATTTTGCAAAGAATTTTTAAAAGAGAGTACTATATTAAAGGTTTTATAAAATATATTATCAATTTCTCTACTTTTCTCTTGTATGGTTAATTGATTTGGTAAACAAACGGCTCAACTACTGAATATCAAAAGAAAAATGTGTCTTAACACTTTTACGACTTGACATTGGTTAATACGAATATTAATTTATTATAAAAGATTTACTAACACTGGAACAACCGTGTCAAAATATCATATAAATCTTTATAATTTAAATGATAATTGAAATAAATGGATCTATACAACTACATTTCTATCCAAACAGAAGTGAATATTAATTTTGACAAAAACAACCGAATATTCAAGCATTTTTAAGAAACGAAAGTCTGAAATCAATTGTACCGATGAGCTCAATTCTTATAATGTTAAAATAACTGAATTGCACAATTATTTATAAAACTTCTACAACGACAGTTCTAACAAGTAATACATGTTTCTTGCACGCAACTATCATTTCAAACATCCCGCCGGGGAAAGTGTCAAGATATTCGAGCGCCAGCGTATATATGTATGTCTATGTATATGTGAATAGAAAAAAGAAACAAAAACGAAATAAAAACTGCACCTGCTCAGTAAAGGACCAGTCTCTCCCTTGAAGCTGATTCTGCTGAAAGTCCTTCTCTGGAAGTTGCTGAGGATGCCGCGTTTCTGTTTCTCGTTGTTGCTTCTTTCGGTCTCGTCCGCGGAGACATCGCACACTTTTATTGCAACCGCGGTCGTAGGTCGCGTCGAGTTCAACGGCACTGTGTTGTTGTCGGTGGCGATCGTATGCTCATCCGATTCCTCGTTGATTCCTTCTTTCGTCAAAGAACCCTTTTCGGTTATGAGCATTTCGTTCGACGATCTCTAGTCACCGCCCGTGTCTCTTTTCTACCTTTATTCACAACTTGCTCGTCAATTTTATCAATACGATAAGAAGCAAGCTCTCACATTCGAAGTGAATCCTCTGTTTGAACGCTCAAAAGTTCTACGAGGTTCAAAGTTTGATTTAAAAACTATCGATCTTGCTAGCACTGAACTTCACAATGTTGAAAGAAGACGAAAAAAAAGTCTACAAATCTCCCAATGAGAATCTAGAAATTTACAATCATTTTGCCAGAGCATTGATTAATTGATGTCCGTTTCCTACTGACGGTGTTCATTCTTCTTTTTCCGTTGAATTCTACGCATTTCAAGAAACATTTAGAGATCTATCGAACCATTGATTCGATGGTGTTCGAGGAAGATGTGGAAATTAATGATTCCTCCAGTTAATTTTCTTTTTCACGAAAATCATTTGATGTTTCCATTCGAATTTGGAGGAAAATATCATAAAAGATCCAGAGTTATAAATTTTTCCACAGCTTTCAGCGACCACCTTATCAATGGTCGTAAAGTTTTAACGATGATTTTTGTCGCCAGGACGACTGATTCACAGATTGTAAATCGGACGATAATCTGAAACACGTTTCTCAACGTCGAGCGCCATCGCGTTTGTACGTCAATCGTATTTACGATTCGCCACGAATGCCACTCACGGTACACTTCTACCAAACGAGATTATTTCGAATCATTTTTCTATTTTCATTTGCCATATTTCCTGGTTACGACATGTGGATATAATTTTCTGGTGAACCGAGCACCGTCGATTACGTTGGTTGAACCTAGAGCGAAACAGTCGACAGCACTGTCGTCAAGTCAATGAATTGAAAGAACGTTCTTTCATTTACAATGCAAACCGAGCACTCTTAAAATTCACACTCGCGTCTGAAGTTCCACGGCCACGTCCACGCGTCGTACGATTTCTCGTACAACCGCGACCGTACATGCATATGCTATCATTTATTCTCGTCCCGCTTCGTCATTCTTATCACTGCTCCGCCGTCCACGTCGACCACGATCATCGCGATAATCAAATTTCTTTTCATTCGCATTTGCGCAGCAATCCTCGAATCGATAAGAAAAATTAATTTTCACTGGTTCGCTCTTGTACGACGAATTTTCATTTCGGATACAACCTGAGTCTGAGGTCTCTCCTTCGTCACGACTCGATGAAAGCACTTGACGCGCGGTTCGTTTGCACAAGAATCGTCGAACGAGACGAGAGGAAGAAGAATTTAATTAATTTTATTAATGGCATAATCGATTTTCACTGTGAATACTCATACAACCGGTCCAAGGTTCCTGTTCGTCACGATTGGAACGATAGCACACGTTGACGCGAACGAAGCGAGCAACAAGCGTATTTGTCCAGTTGTCGACGTCTCCGTGCGCAGATTGCACGCTATTTCCAGCAACCGGGTACGCGGGGCCGGCTCGCGATCATTCTCGTACCGAGGTATCATTCATAATTCCCCACGACGGCGATTCTTTCTCTCTTTCTTTCTCTTTGACGTTGACCCAAGCACCAGCAAAGCGTGCATGCACGTTCTGCACGCGTTGTACAAGAATTCCTCCGCGTGTTGCGTCTCCTTTCTACTGGAGATTTCACAACGAAAAGATTATAACCGATGTTTCGTGAAAAACGTTGATCAGTCTAGTCTTTCTTCTCAACGATGACGGTCGTTCTTCTTACTCCAGCGAATGCCACACTGTTCAAGAAAAATTTAGAAAGTATCGGACTCATTAGTCGAGTTTGAAAAAGGATCGATACGCTGAATTCGAAGAGGATCCGGGCATCGATGGTCCTTTTTTGAAGCGTTGCAGTCTACCGTGTTCAAAGTGACAGCGATGATTGACGATTGATTCCCCCTTTTCCTGGTAGATTTCACATCGTTCGAAGTGAATTCAAGATTCTTTGTTCCCTCTGATCTAAAATTCTCGATCTCTCTATATACGGAATTCCCACGATGATCGATCGAATCGAAAAATCGCCGGAGGCGTCGAATTTGACAAAGTGGAGAGGTGAATCTAGAAATCGTGAATCCCTTGTTCGATGCACTAGCCGATCGGGGCTCGAAGCCGGCGAAAACTCGCTCGGAACCTGTCAACGCGAGAACCACTTCTGAGATTGCGTGCGCCGCGGTATAAGCGAAAATAATCCACGCACACGCGCGCGCCCGCGATCGCACACCAACGAAGTAGTAAAATGTGTTTAAAATCGTTGCTGTCGAATGTGTGCGCTACTTTGCGGAACATTGTTTCGTGTGGCATGTCGATGTGCGAAGAGGTACGCGTGAACGCGCCTATCGAATGGTGAATACGTATACACTTACGTGTGTGTGTTTGTGTACATGTGGGAAGAAAATACGTCACATTGACACACGTACCGCATCGAAATAGAGCCGTGCGTGAATGTACTACTGGCGATAGAAAGACTTGACATGTGGGAGAACCGGAGATAAGATTATGTGAAGCCGCTCTAACCAATGTTTTCGACCTGGATATTTGTTGTAATTTAAAAAAAAATTTTTCTTTTTTTTTCACGCAAGTCCTATTGCTACTACATTATACAGAATATACTGCGAGTCTAACTTTAATTAATACAAACGAACTCTACGCTTCAATGAGATTGTCGAGAAAATCAAATTTGAACGTTTCTTATATATACGTAGGTGAACTTGCGTGAATTTTTACATCGGTAAGTATAGACGAGTAATAAAAGGTTATTTTATAATATGTCATTGGAAAGTACAGAATAAAATTTTTCCATTTAGAGATTTGTTTTCGAAAAAATTAAGTTTTAACTCGTTTGTTTATAGTACATCACATTTTATTTCAAACGATTACAGCGACATCCGATCATTTGTTCATTTTTTGTCAATCTGAAATTGGTGAAATGCTTAATAAATTTCCAAATCTAATTCTAAAAACTATGTCTCCTATTTAATTGTAATTTTGTTATACTTTACCATCATCTTATTTTGAGCTATAAAATTTCGCTTCATTTATATTTATTAATGAAACAATAAAAATGAAACATTGAAAAATTGCAATAAAAATTCATCTTGCGACATAGTGCTTCTATTCCCTATTTCAAACCATAGATTCGTCCTGACTTTTACGACTTACACGAATTTAAGACCATGGTGTATGTAAGTTTTAAAATTCACGGGCTGGAGATCTGTGTAAGAGGGAATCTGGTACTCGTTGCGTGGGTATTATCGATAAGAACAATTAGACTGTTTGAAGGACGATATTTTTATAGCGTAATGCACTTTTGATGAATGGAAAATGGCAATTGCACAAATGATTCTGAGAAAATTTTGGAAAATGGCTTCTACGTGGCTCTAAAACTGACTTTCGTTTGATGACCAGGGAAAATCGCTCGCTGTGAAATTGTTTTGCTTGTTGCAACAAGCGACTTTTGTACTCTGTGCGCCTATAGTTTGCACGTGCGCTCTTAAAGCTGTAAGATTTGTTGACCCGCTACGTTCTCTCAGCACGCAATTTTAAAACGAAAACAAAGGGAGAATTCTTCAATAGTGAAAATACACTGGCCACATAAATTAGGGGATATTTTAAAATGAAATATGAAGCGATAAAAAGAAGAAGACAAATAATTTATATATATATATATATATATATATATATATATATATATATATATACGTCGTTTGCTTTTCTAATGTTCTTGTTTAATAAAAAAAAAAAAAATCAAATGCTGTTTTTTAGTGAGCAGTATATTATATATTTCGCAAGAAGGTCAAGTAAAGAAGCGACGATACTCAATATCTTACAAAGTTATTTTTCTATTCGTTTACATAATTACCGCTCATGCTGGCAGTGAACTATGTCGCTTTGCTATGTAAACAGTCCTCTGTTTATATGTTCACGACAAATAGAAATCTCCCGAAGTACACTGATTAGAGATTTTCAGGTTGCAATAACCTAACTGACTTAATTGTAGGAGAAATCGAATGGCATGTTTGCCGAATTTTTTTCGCTGATTTCCGTGCTACCAGCTGCAGAAATAGGAGAGAAAAAGAGAGCGCTAGCATAAGTACACCTCCTCGTTTGCCAACACGTCAGTACGTGTCACACTACATTCTCCTGACTGGCGTAAGCGGCACAAGTGGCTTTATACATATGTATGCAATGTAAATAAGCGTGCACGTAATGTAAGCGGTGCGCGAAAATACCTGTAATACCAGATTATCGGTACGAACGGTACTAACACACATTGGTGATCAATCTAAACTTATTTTAATTAGTCCCATTAAAGAGCGTGAAAGTCTTGCCGCATTGCTAACACCGAAACGTTTCAGATTGAAATTCAACTCGTATTCAAACAAAAATACAAAGTTATCATTCGTGTGACCGCATACTGTTTGCTTTCCAACACATGGTCACAAGTAGTATTTATCGTCGTATTGTTATTTCGCCCTTTTTGTATTGCTTTTTTATCCCTCATTCATTTTTTTTTCTCATACTTGTTAAATTTATAAATGTATCAACATCTTGTATTTCAATTTACAACCTCGAATGATTGTATAACAGCAATGCTTGGGTTTCTTTTACCTTTTAATGAAAAAACTTGTTATCACGTCCCGGGGAATCTTGTAAACGGAACGAGTTGGATAAATAGTAATAAAAAGATAAAGTCTTCGAATGGAGACTTCGGACTTGAATATATTCGTTACTTTTGCTGCAATTACAAGGCAATTACAAGGGGTATTACAAAATCATGTCGCTTTCGTACATCTACCGCCATCTGGAAACACGTGGTAAACCTTTGCAAATGGCGCTGCGGTAGTTTCGAAAATTTCAAGCAGCTGAAATTCGCGGCTGAATGTTCAAGGTGAAACTTCTTGCGAAAAAAAGGTGAGTAATTATGAAATCGTTTGCAATTGTGACAAATTATTGATCTATATGTAGAAAGTATATTTAAAACAATAAGAGTTTCCAGAAATAATGCAAAACTACATAACACGTGTATATAGCATAGACGAAGTATATCTGTGCATATAGTTTCATTTTCATAGCCTATCTCGATTACATAGTAATTGGAAGAGATTCAAAAATCGTACTTGCGAGACGAGACTAATGAATAGTCAATTAAATTAACATAAGGATTTATTGTCTAAAATTTCAACATTGTATATGTACATATATACAGTATTTTATATACAACATCTTTAATCTTTAATGATATTTCTAAATCGGAGCTCCATGGAAAGAAATGCTTTCATGTTAGGATCCTGTACTTTGTCTATGATTAATTTCTGCACATCTACATCGCTCTTTTCAAGAGTGGCGCTCAATTTTTCTGCGTATTGAATCCATACGCAATTTGCGCATCCGGACATGCAACAATTCGTAGGTTCTGATATATCATCTATTGAGGAAACGTCACTTTCGTTTTTCTCAGTGGATTTTTCTTCAGATGATAGTATTGACGATGTTCCATAAATACGTTCTTTAAATATGAAATGTACTTGTTGACAACTACGCCTTTGATTTTTGGCAATCAATCGGGAAGATTGAGCTAGGTTCATCCCTTTTATTACACCTTGTAAAAATACCTAGTCATTAAAAAAAAAGTATGTAAGTATCTAGTGACAAGACCAATGTTAATTGATACACAATGTATAACAAAGTTTTGATGTAATAAATTAGTAAATAGTCGAAATAAATGTTTAGTAACTAGTAACGTTAGATATTTCCTAACCTCGTTGCACGATAATCATAGACGAGATACAACATAAATTTAACCTCAGTGCAGTTTTCGTATTGCATGTTTGAAAGACCTTAGAGCCCTCTCACAACTTTTAACATAACTATTAGCATTACCGACTATAAAACAACCGAGTATAAAACAAGATTGTGGTCAATTAATTAGTCAATGATCGTGGACATTAATTAAAGACAAAATAGATAAAAGATACAAAGTCTGGTATCTTAGTACCAATTTGAGAAAATCAGATTTTTTTACACCTCATGCGATTTTTTATATCAAACAGAGAATTATATTCAACCATAAAAGAATCAAAATAGACCTTTCATTCACTGCATTTTTGTGTGATATTTTAAGAGCTTTGAAGTTTTCTTTTGTTTAATATTAAATCGATATTAGAAAAAAAATTACTTTCTACCTTGTATATTAACTCATTATACAATCTCATTAATTCATTCTCCATTATGCAAATACAAATAATGTCGAATAATAATTAAACTGTTTAAGGTTTTATATTAGAATATTTGGAACATTTAAATCAATATGATTGTAATTGATATAAAATAATAAATACTTACTATTTGTTTATTTCTTAACTTAATTAAGAACATAAGAACATAAGAAAAATAGAAGATAGAACAAAGTAATATTATTATGTAAAGAAATTATGATTTTTAGAATATAGATTAAAAAAATAATTAAAAGGATTTTACTGCTGTTTTGTTGGTTGATACAATTACCTCAAACAGAAGTTATTTTCTCTTTCTCTTTCTGCTTAAATATATTATAATTATTCAGCTTTGGTATCTGTAAGAATTTAGTTCTTGCGTTCCTCATTATATCTAATAAGTACAAGTTTTATTGTTATGAAAGTTTATTAGAATTTTTATTATTATTAATGTTTTAAATTTAACAAAGTTTTACCTTTTTTTTTGATATAGATTTTTTTATAATCTTCACTTTTACCATAGAATATTCCATTCTACATCTCCCTGATGACTTCTGAACAAAGACCATATATTAATGACCAATTTTTTAGTCTAAAAGTTGTGATTTTTATTTCTTCTGTATTTTATTTCTTCTAATAATTTAATTCTGCCTCTCAATTTGAGTGTAAACTGCTTGAGCACAAAATATATTAAACATAAGCTTTGCTATAATTTTAAATAAAATAACATAGATTAATTTTTGTTATATAGAAATACCATATTAAATATAAAAAACACTTACATATTAAATGCAAAAAGGCACATTTTGTAATTAAGACAAAATTTTGAATACAACTTCAATATTGATTTCAAAAATGTAGTTTGATAAAGAATTATTCTATAATTATTTCCATTTTAAAATCAACTGTTACATTGTATTCAATCTGTTTTTGTTCTCAGTGATAAAATTTTCATAGTTTATCAAAGTAATAAAATAGAATATAAAATTATAATAATTTAAAATAAAATAAGGGATCATTAGTCTGTAAGAGATCTTTTAGTTTAGAATTTTGAGGTTAAACTCTATTTGTATCCATTATCAGAAATTTGTTCTCATGCCCAGGTACTGGTGAAATAAATATCCGTTGACAATGAGTATAATGACTGTAAACTTAATAATTTGATGGTCAATGTATCATACACAATGTATATAGATACATACTTTTCTCATTGTAGTTAAAGTAGTATTTCTTATACGTATCAGACGCAAACGTATCTCGATATATGCGTCAGAGTTTCTGCTAGACGCAGTATTCATTCGCAGATAGGATTTTCTACGAGAGAGAGAGAGAGAGAGATAGAGAGAGTGAATCAGACATATATACATATACATACATACATATTCAGGTAAACAGTTTAATAGACTGTATTGAGAATGAAAGAAATCTTTTAAAATGAACCACGTTTTACTATTTTCACTATTAAAAGAACAAGATAAGGAAATTCTTTTAATACTTTCAGAAAAATAAACAGGTACAAATAAGAGTTTATACGATTAGATTAAACAAAAGCAAATTGATTTTGTTTTAAATATTGGTGATAAATTTAGAAAAAACATTACCTAGAAAGACGAAACATCCAATTTTAAAAAAATTCAGGCAATTAATTATTTAAAAATAATTTTATTCCACTTATATCACGTACTATTGTTCTAATGGCTTTTTTTCTAATTCATTGATTATTTCAAAAACTCGATATTTTGCCTCTGCAATTAAATGTGGTGGAAATGTTTTTACAGTCATCGCCATACTTTTGAAAAATGTACAAACTGGATCGGTATCTTCTACTACTATTTTATTAATATTTTCTATTAGTGTCTGTCTTTCAAGTGCTCTTTTTTCTAGTAAGTCTAAAATTTTAGTTACTTCGTGTTTGAATTTTTTCGTTACATTTGTGTTTTGTGTATGGTGTAATTTTCTTTTTCTCAAAGGCGGTACATATGGTGGTGTCGGAGCAATTGTTGATGTTTCTATTGAAACTTTTTCTTCGATACTGTTTTCTGAATCCTCTTGCAAATCATCCATATTACTGTTACTATTATAAAGTAAAGTGGCTAAATTATTGCATTTTAGGACTTATATCGTGCGCACGAGAGATTTACCTTTTCTCAGAAGTTACATTATCTAAAAAACCTAATTGCTGCAATAATGGCCATTTGGATTTCGGTTTCGCTGTCGACCCCCTGCCATGTTTGTTACCCCGTTTTATTTTCATAAATGTGTCTCTAATATTTCGCCATCTTTTTTTACAGTCAGCAGCTAAAATAAATTGACAACATTTTTTTTTT
Organism: Tetragonisca angustula; assembly: GCA_036937485.2. Taxonomy (NCBI): domain Eukaryota; kingdom Metazoa; phylum Arthropoda; class Insecta; order Hymenoptera; family Apidae; genus Tetragonisca; species Tetragonisca angustula. The sequence goes on along the minus strand of JAWNGG020000098.1, from coordinate 48,187 downwards.
ATAGATTTCTTGTTGGAGAAATGTTTAGATTTTTGTAGTGACATTTTCGAAAAATCCATGACAAATTCGTTTAAGAAAATTTCTTTCTCCTATTATAAAATTACAATGATACTATATTTCAAAAATCAACTTACACGAAATATCTTACACGAAAAAAAATTTACAATTTTCGATTATAATACCAGAAGGGTATCTGAAAATGCCTTTTTTAATTCAGGATTTTCGAATGTTTTATTCTGGAATAGAACTACTACCAGAAATTACAAATTTAATCATTCGCGTAACGAATATTTTAATATTAATGACATTTGTCGATAGCATAATTATAAAATGAACATATATATATATATATATATCTACAAATAATATGTTATTCTTGCCTTGGCTAGATCAAGTGGTTTCACTAATGTTTCGAGGTTCGAAATAGATGTATTTTAATACATTGCGAGAGATTCAGTGCGATGACAAACAAGTATAACATACAAACTTTTACGAGCATAATTTGAGCAACTATAGTAATTGGCTTTCGAACAATTTAATTATGGTTGTAGATTTAGTTATATATGCACTTTTTACTGTTTGAATATTGTGAGTTTCCTTGGATACCAGTATAATTTTCTTAGTAACATTTCTTTTCTCTAACTTATTTTATTATAAGAATAGAGCAATATATATATATATATATATATATATATATATATGCAAAATAAAGTTAATTAATTTTTAGAATAATTAAATTTCTGGAGAGACAAAAATTATACGCAAATTTTCAGCACGAATATCTGTGTCCCTAATTATTATTATTTATTACTAACTGTATTTATTATCAAAAGAAATATAACTATCGAATATTTACCTGTTCTTCTCAACTCATACGATATTTCTTTCCAAACGTTTTCTTTTAGTTCATGATTCTTATAATTTTCATCGCATATATTATAAAGGAAAGGGTAATTTGCGACATTTTCTATTAATTTTTCGTCCTCCTTGGAAGAAAATTGAAATTTTGCCGTCATGTATATCCGTATTATTATTGAAACTGACTGCAATGCGTTTGCGTCTAGACTGCTGCTGACGCAGGCGAACGCCAGACGCGTACGTCTGACGCGGACGCAACAGCAACACGCATGCGTCAGACGCATTTGTAGTGATGGTGTGTTCGGACCAAAACGAACAAACGCATGCCGTTCCCCACTTCGAAGAAATTCTTGTGCTTATTTATTACACCAACACTCGTTTAATATGATAATTGACACGAATACGAACGCGAATTTGATCGAAGTGAAAGGCGAGCATTCGGTCGTTTTGTTTGAACACAGCATAATACAATGCACGTGTTTTTCTAAAGGCGGTTATCGAACGTTGCGTCTGTGCCAGACGCAAGCGTCTGACGATCGCCTACTTTAAAAGCGAGCTGGACGTAACCGCAGCCTGATGCTTCAGTCACGATTTATTAATAAAATAATATATGAAAAAAATAATACTTATCTAACATATCAAAATTGGTAGTAAGATTGTATTATACAACAACAAAACTTATTTTCGATCAATTAATTTACTTTTAAAAGAGCAATTTTTCCTTCGAAATGAGTATTTTACACAGAATAACGCTTTCTTTAGATTATTATTATCAGGTTCTACAATAAAATCTACTTGTTTTATATTTGTGGCCTAAGTCATACATTTTTCGTTTCAGGATATTTAAAGGTTTGCGGTTGAATAAATTAAAAAAATATTTTTATACCATGAAACAAAATATTTTAGGAAATATTTGATCTTGCGAGATAAGAATTTATTGTGACTGTAAAATTTTGTGTATAGCTTATAAGGAGATGTGATTTTTGAAACTTAAAATGATTTAGACCATTTTCTGAAAATTAACTGAATGTCTTAAAACTGATTTACAATAATAAAAAAACAACGAATTTTATTATTAAAAAATAATTCAAATCAAATCTATTAATTCACATTTTATAATTATGTTTCTAAGTAATTAATTCTTATCATTTCTGTCTTTCTTCTCATCCTTCGGAAATGGAATTTTGAGTGATTTAAAATATTTCTGATAAATTAATAGGATATGGGGTAGTAAATCCTTAATATCTTTATATTTTTCTTCTGTTATTGCTCTAATAGTGGTGTATAATGGAGCTAGATGGATATTTTCACATATTTTTTGTTCTTCTTCTTACTGAATTTTCCAGCTGTTTTACTGAAATAAAATTCTTCTGCTTCATTCGTTTTACCAAAAATGGATTTTTTTTTCTACATAGATCTGTTAGTTCATAATAATGTTCAAGAATGTATAACTAATTCGCTTTTCTTATTCTCATTTCTGACGAGCCAAAATCACGGTCATTCTGCAAAAATGAATGGCCAGATACCAAACATTTATGATCATACATACATTAGTTAATTAGAAAAATCCCTAGAATAATTATCATGACCAATAAAAGGCGGTAACAACTTTTCAGGATACGTGATGGCAAAATAATTAATTATTTTTCCGTAAATAACAAATTCACGAGAGTGCAACTGATTTAGTCCATTATCAAAATGAACTGAATTTTCCGTTTAACGACGCAACACTCAACTCAATCTGACGGTTCAATTTTTACAGCTTCTTAGAAACTACATCAGATTATTTTATTTTAAAAAAATATGACGCAACTTATTTTTTTTTTTTTAATTCTTGACTTGGACTACTTTTATAATTACCGGTACATTTAATAAAAAAAAAACATATTTCTTCATCATCCTGCAATAATCTTTTCCAATTTTTATATATGTATTTTATTTGCTTTGTCTTTTTTTTTTTTGTTAAAGGCAAGTATCGATTTCAGTTCTTGAAACAATTGCAAAGAATTGGAAAAATATCACAACTATTATGAATGTTTCAGTTCGGAGATGGTTTCGATTCTGTATTGGTCTTAACTGTTACCAATCAGTTTTATATTTTGATTCTGCATTCCGGTTACGATTCAATTCTACGTTCCAATTCTATAGCACTGTATAATTAAATAGTGTTAATAGTTAATACATAATATTGTTACATGTTCTTTGCTTTTTCTAACTTCTTTCGATTCGTATTTAGCTAATAGCAACTCGCATATATGGCAGTTAAAATCTGTATGAATCCACGTTTTTGCAATGGTCGAGTTTCTACTTTCTTTTCTCTGTTTCTCTTGCTTTTATCTATTTTTTTCTCGATTTTCATTTTTCTTTTCAAGAAAAACGTATTTTAGCCAAAAAACAGTCTTTTTCGAGATTTTAACTATACTTGCTTTGAATTTCGATATCATTAATGTTTAATGTTAGTATTGATGTTTATATTATTATATAATTTAATTTTTTAATAAGATTAGTAGTTAGTATTATAATGTTAATGTTAGTAATAATCATATTGTACAAAGAATAAAGAATAATACATATATTATTAACAATTATCACGATGTGCGAGAAAAAGTGTGATATTGTTCGTTTGAAAATATTTCAAAACGTACGATGCTGAAAGAAAACTACGATATTTGATTTAATTTCAATAATTTCGGAACTATGTACCAATATATATATATCATGATTATATATTATCAAAATTCTATTACATATTATTAGAATTGAAACACAGAATTAAAATATAGAAATATACAGAAATGTATAGAACAGAAGAAATTAAAGTTTCAGACCGATATAGAATTAACATAATATCGCTCAGAACCGAAATGTTTTTCTCGATTTTTATATTTTTATACCTTTTCGAAATATAACAGTTTGAAACAGTTATTTTCAGGATTATTTAACAATTTAAATTAACAGTTTACTGATAATTTAAATATAGAATTCAATGTGATCTGTCATGTAAAAGACGGGAAAAGATATGAATGATATTCATGTATTTATGTTGCTCTTGTCTTTCATGTAATAGATTGTACTTTTAGATAATAAGGGGAAAAAGTCATATATTTTATAATTATATAATTTTTAATATAAATTTTATAAATAATATAATTTTAAATTTAAATAATAAATAATAATATAATATAATTTTGAATATAAATAATTAATTTTAAATAATAATTTTAATTAATACATTTTCATTTTTTTAACGAGAGTTAATTAAATAAACGAAAAATAATAATAACAACTCGATATCATCTATCACTGTCCATCATACGCGTATTACGATAGATGTATTTCTGTTTGAAAGGAACTGTATCGCAGAATCTATTAGATTATATCTATTGTATCTAATAGATAAATGAGAACCTATTAGAGTTTATTGTATTCGGTATCCATCGTACATGTATCTTGATACAAGTGAAGGAGGCATTAAGTTCAGAAAATATACGATTTGATTTTTAACAATAAAATTGACTTTCATGTTATATCATTTACGTACTTATTCCTAAATATGTAGATTATATTAATTATATTAATCTATCGGTTTCCCTCTAGGGATAGAACGAATCTCCTTTGAAATCTTTTCTTCAATATAATTAACAATTTCAAAAATATTGTAATTCAAGTCTTAAATGGTTCACCCAGTATATTTATAACAAGTAATGTTACAACGATATAAAAAACAAAACAAACAGTATAAGGCGGTGGTTTCTGTTATGTTTTTTCTTCCTTACTGTGTAAGTCGAAAAAGACATGTGGAAGATGTATGGAGGAATTATCCTTTATATTTTGTTTATTGTTTTTGTTCTCTTACCGTCTCGTATCTTATTTCGTATGTATTACAATATTTAATTTTAATTGTTGTATTAAAATAATAAACTAAGATTACAGATTAAAATAATAAAATAAATAATTAAAAAGTTGATCAACTTTAATTGTACATTTACTACATGTTGAGGAATATATTTATGTCATCATAAAGATGGATATACATATAATTTTATGTATATGTAAAGTTGAACATTATTCGAATAAAATTTTATATAAATATCGAGAATGAAATTTTACTCGACTAACGAACAAAAAAATAAAGTAAAAATTACGAATGAAACAAGTTATTTGAAAATAAAAAATAATTTTTTATTCGAGTAAGGATATGAAGGTTAATTAGCATTAAACAAAATTAGACAATCGCTTAATTTAAGCAAAAGATGTTTATGAAATTTTACAAAGCTAATTAAAAAAATTGAAAGTAGAATTACTTTAACTATTATACGTTTAAATTAATTTATCTATTATACGTTATATATTAAATATATAATGAATATACTTGGTTATTTATTATATATTATATATATAATATATATAATGAGTATAATACTTTGAACATTTTATATATGCATTTGTACGTATGCACGTACGTTTAAAAAATTTCATCTCTTTTACTGTTAAAAATTTTACTGTTAAAATTTTACTGTTAAAATTTAATTACGCATATAATAATAACACATGAATCGTTATCACTATCTTGAAAAGGGTATCTTTTATTTACTTCATATAATGTATCTCTCATTTTACAACTCTCGGATTCTCAAATGTTGTGTGATGTTTATTTCGAACATATTTTTTTACATCGAATAACGAATAAAACTTTATTCTCAAATACCTAAATAATAAATAAAATTTATTTACAATCAACGAATAATTTCTCGTTAAATAAAATTATTTCTTATTTTGCGTGTGCAAAGAAATTTGATATATGACGGATTGAACGAGAGAGATACATACATGAAATGAAAGATGTCGAAATATGTGAATACGAAAAATTACGATTCCCAGAAACGGAAATTTATAGGCTGGCATTGTTGCCAGCTTGCAACTTTCCTCGTGACTCGTGAGTCGTAAGGAAGATTATAAATTTCAGGACGAATCAGCCATTAGCAATTTAGATCTCGAACTGTACGGACGTGAAATAACGAACGTACAGTTTCCTGACTGTATTGAAGGACTGTCTTTTATCTTACAATTAGTTTAGTCTTAATTATTCATATATTTATAGTTTCTAATTTTCTTACGCACATATACTTTATTTTATGTGATTGTAGTGAGAAAATAACTATTGTGAAAACAGTGAGAAAAAGGTAACACAATAATTATACTTTATTGGTTGCTTTTGGAAAAATACAGCTTTGAACAAATAAGAAGTATAAAAATTAACTATGAGTGTTTAATCAATCAATTAAGCATCATAAAGATTATTTTCTTTATATTCTCGGTTTTGTCCATTAAAATATATTGAAGAGAATAGTATATTTTTGGTCTGTAAGCCACATGTTCTTGAAATTTTCTAATAACATACAAATTACAAAAAGTATTGAAGTTTTTGCGATTTTTTTTTCGTAATCTTTACTTTAACTATTTAATTAATATTATAAGCAGAGTGACATAATATTTTTGTAAATTGATCGATTAACTAATATAATTATTATTAATATGATTAAGTAATATTATTACAATATATCTTATGATAATTAACTTACATAACATTGTATCTTAAAATATCTAATTCAATTCAATTTATTTACAGGAAAAGTTTTAGTCTACTGTTCTGTACATACAAGGAAATACATCATGATAGCATGAAAAAATCAGCAAGGTAAGATACAAAAAACCAAGTAATAAATATTAGATATAAAATAATACATATACATATATATATGTATATATGTTTGTAATATTAAATTATATATATATATGCATGTATATACACAATTATATTATATATACTTAGGTGACTTATGCAATATTATATATTTTAGATTTTTTTAAAGTCTTTTAAAATTAATAAGTACTAAAAATGGGACGTAAAATATATACATTATATAAGTTTATATATAATATTTGTATTTTACGTTTTTAATAGTTTGTGGTAACCGTATAAACGTTTACATAGTACAAGTTAAATGTATAATGTATTACTGTTACTTATTATGTGTGTATATCTGAAGTAAACCTGTATTTACATACCTTTCACACATCCGCGTTAAGAATAAGTTTAAACGTTCAACAGTAAACACAATGTCACTGTGTCTTGTGCAAAAACAGTCATAACAGGGATTTGTATTGGCAAATGACAAAGATATTGGGATGAGCAAGCAACACCTTGTATATATAATGTACAGTCAGTCACAAAAGTCTTCATATACCCCATAAATTTTAATTATTATAACAAATATTTAAGCTATTTCTTCTACATAAAATTGTGTGTTAATTAAATTTAGACACGTGTTAAAGAAATAACATTGTTTATTAAATTTATTAACAAAAAAAAGTAAAAAAATGTAAAACCACAAAAGTGTTCACATACTTATGATATTTACTTGAAATAAAAAAAAACTCAACTTAATATTGTATTAATATCTTGTAGGTCCTCCTTTTTTTTATCAATAATGGCCTGTAATCTTCTCGGCATTGACAAAATTAATGTTTTTGTAATATCTGGAGTAATTTCGTTCCAAGCTTTTTGTAAATGAAGTTTCAAAGATTTTTCATCTGTAGTATGATATTTTTTGATTCTATTACTTAACTCTGCCCAAATATGCTTGGGGTTAAGATCTGGGATGGTGTAACGATGAAAACCAGCTTTTCTCAATATTCTTCTCACAGTTTCTGAATGACAATTCTTGCCCATGGTTTCCACAATGTTGCGTTAATTTTGGTGCACTAATTTTTGAATTATTTTGCACTTTACAAATTATAGTACGAATATCATGAGCATTTAATTTTGTTGGACGGCCAGATCTTTATTAGAGGGTGTACCTCCCAAATTAAAATTTTTTATTATTGATTGTACTGTTGCACGACTTACTTTAATCATATTAGTGATTTTTCTATAAAATTTTCTTTCTTCTCGTAGGTGTACCACTAAACTGCGAGTATCCAAAGGAATTTACTTTCTTGTCGACATAGTCTATTGTATAACAAAGTATGTACTTATTATCGAGGTTGTTTTACACTCAGCACTTTGTACAATTAAGCAATTGTAAAATTTTTGCGAAGAATTTTGGATTAGTCGTAGATTGATCATTACTCTAATAATTCTTTTTATTTCTCTTTTATTTTTTTTTATCTTTTTCTGTGACTTCTTACTAGAAAAAACTTTTTTCAGCTTGGTTTCTACAGATTTTTTGAAATCTAGTTTAAACGCTCAAAAGTTCTACAAAATGTCCTTCAAAGATGATCTAGAAACTGTCGATCTTGCTGTTGAAGCAAGAATTCCACAAAGTTTAAAGAAGACGAAAAAAAGTCTACAAATCTCCCAATGAGAATCTAGAAATTTACAATCATTTTGCCAGGGCATTGATTAATTGATGGCCGTTTCCTACTGACGGTGTTCATTCTTCTTTTTCCGTTGAATTCTACGCATTTCAAGAAACATTTAGAGATCTATCGAACCATTGATTCGATGGTGTTCGAAGAAGATGTGGAAATTAATGATTCCTTCAGTTAATTTTCTTTTTCACGCAAATCATTTAATGTCTCCATTCGAACTCATTGGAGGAAAATATTATAAAAGATTCAGAGTTATAAATTTTTCCACAGCTTTCAGCAACGAGATACCACCTTATTAATGGTCATAAAGTTTTAACGATGATTTTTGTCGCCAAGACGACTGATTGTAAATCGGACGACAATCTAAAACACTTTTCTTAACGTCGAGCACCATCGCGTTGTACATCAATCGTATATACAATTCGCCACGAATGCCACTCACGGTACACTTCTACTAAACGAGATTATTTCGAATCATTTTTCTATATCGTTACCATATTTCCTGGTTACGACCCATGGATACAATTTTCTGTTGAATTGAGCACCATCAATTATGTTAGTTGAACCTAGAGCGAAACAGTCGATAGCACTATCGTCAAGTCAAAAGAATGTTCTTTCATCTACAATGCAAATCGAATACTCTTAAAATTCACACTCGTCTGAAGTTTCACGGCCACGTCCACGCGTCGTACGATTTCTCGTACAACCACGACCATACATACATATGAAGTGGTTCCATTTCTTGCAATTAACTGACGGAATGTATAATTTGCTCCCATATTTCTCCCATTCGTGATTAAATTCGTGTTTCTATTTCTATTTTGTTTTAAAGATTTACAACTTTCTCGAGAATATGTTTGTTTCTTACCAATACTGTCTCTCTCGAGAGTGAGATCCAAAAAATGGCGTTGCCAATCATTGCCCTGTGAATTAATATCTCATGGACTGAGGAACTTGTGGAGTACCACAGTCGAATGTATTTATGGAAACAACATATTGGCATATAATAGTTGTTTTTTATTTATTTTAAGACCAATTAAGCTTTAAATCTCTAATTCATTTCGTGCATTCAGATACCAAATTGAGATGCATACAACATGTTGTGCTTTTTTTACGTGCTAAGAAAGACACAAATTTTGAGGCTCGATGCTATGAACATTGCCCACCCTCAAAGTGAATTGATACAAAAATGCATAATCTATATTGATATTACTTTTGCTTCTTGTTCTTCATTCTTAACTAAATTTATATTTCGAAACCTCGGCGCTGCATTTCCTTGTCAACTCAGCTTCGATCTGAACTATGTTGCGCAACTGCAATAATAATAGTAATTAGAAAAATTTATAGAGACTTTGTCAAAACTTGTTTTCACTTGTTCCTGGTGAAATGGTCCATATCTTACGGTTAGGTGGAGGAATTTACGGTCTGTAAACCCCATGTTTTTCCCATTCGCAATGAAATCCGTGTCAAGAAATCAAATTTAGTCTTATTATCATATATAATAAAACTAAAAATTTAGTCTATTTAGTCAATATTATCTTTTGCTTAGACGTTACTCTGTTTCATACATTCAATTGTACTTGCATATTCGTATAGTGTTTTTCTTTGATGCTCCTCTCTACGTCATTTTGTTTCTTTATTTTTTCGGCAGTCCGATGATTTGATTCCCCATGATTTTGTATTGCCATCTCTGCCTCCTCTTCGCAGACATTATTCATCTTTCTCATCTTTCTAACTGTACGTATCTATAATTTCTCAGTCGTGCCAGATTCAGCAACGTTGATGTAGCTTTAAGTTTGCATTTTTCTAATAAAATTCGCATTTTCTCGTCGATACAGTCTCGTCTAGAATCAGTTCGCATAATTGCAATAATAACGAATATTAAGAAAATTTCTCAAAAGTCTGTATCAACGTTATTTTCACAAAATGGTAAATGGTAAATGTCAAAGTGGTCTCATTTCTACGGAGGAAATGTAGTTTGCCTCGATATTCTTCCCATTCAAGATTAAATTCGAGTGCCAGTGACGTAACATAATGACGTACCTGCGCCAGGCAACGAAGGGCCAATATTTGGCCAATACTTGCGTCTCTTCTCGTAGGTTAGTGCGCTATGGAATTGTTTTCAAATAGCTATACAACGTTCAGCGTTGTATGGACTTTAGGGACACAGTTTCGTCGACTAAAGTCCTATTTAAAAAGGATAATGTTAATATTGTCTTTGTGCGTAGAGCAGTGTGGCTTTATATTAATTAGTGAAGTAATAATCACTTGGGAATAACGATTTTCCTCAGCGGACTCTTATTACAAATATGAACTGTCTTGACAATACATTCGAACTGCTTATATAAATAGTACACTTAAACGATACAAGATGTCGCGATTATAATAGATTATAATAGATCTATAAGGTAGATCTAACAGTCTTGATGGAGGATATTAAATGGGCACTAATATCCGATGAACGAATCAAGCGGCGCTGTCTTGTGATCGCTGTAACTTATCTGACATTAGGCTTGGCCGACTTGGCTAACTTTGTTGCGTGTCGTCGTGACCTGGAGAATGTTACCACTCACTGCTCTAGAAGACGATTCGCTCGTGATGAATGAGATGAGTTGGCTCATTAGTAAATTTTATAGGCCGATGTGGAGAAACATAAAACCAGTGTAGCGTGCTTTCAACGTTAGTGAAGGACAGTTGGTTTAAAGTTAGTAGGTTGATTAGTTAGTTTTGACTGGATTTTAGTCTACACTTCAAGGCTGAAGGTTGAACGAGGTTGAGTTAGACTAGATCTCAATTCACTTGTCAGGAGGTTTGTTTTGAATAGTTTGAATGATTTGACAAATGTAAGAGTACTGCGAAAGTACTTGAACACACTGAAAATGTTGAATATATACACTCTGTCTTCGCGATCCTGCACTCTCTTGAACCCACTCTTTTGATGAACTACTGAAAACTGCGAGTAAGATGAACGTAAGAATGCTGTGAAAATAATGAACACGCTGAAAATATTGAATACAAACGCTCTGTCTTCGTGATCCTAGGTTCTTTTGAACTCTCTTGATGGACTACTAAAATCTAGACTTTCCTCTTTGTGGATCGGTCTTATACACATTATATTACATTATATTACATTGTATTACATCATATTATACATTATATACATTATGTAGGAATCTGAGTCACCAATTTGAGGTATGCCGTACGAGATTCCAATTTATAATAATATGATTAAATGATGGTTGTTTGAAATTGAATAAATAATAAGATCTGTCTATTAATATTAAATAAGGAATAACGATATATGCTGACTTCTTAATTCTCACAACTCTCAATACATTCTGTTCTCTTTCTCGCAAATCTCACTCTGTTCTCTCGATACGTCTCAACTTCTCATCACTGGCTCTCACACTCTGCTCTCTCACTGTTCTCTCACTGTTCTCTCACTGTTCTCTCACTGCTCTCTCACTGCCCGGTACGCTCTCCGATTTCTCTATAAGTACTCTGCTTCTTCTACACAAAATTCGTTAGCCGTAAACACATACACATGTGCATGTAAACGAATCCATACCCTTAGCCTTAGACGTTAGGCTTGAAGGGCTGGCCATAAACAGTCTCAAGGCCCAGGCCTAACTTTCTTTTTTTATTATTTACATTTTACTCGGGACATCTGCAGTCGAGCATTTGGGAAATTCCTTTCCCAAAACTGCCAATCCCACAATTATATTACATTATATTATACATTATATACATTATATACATTATAATTATATATTATAGACTCTACTGTGTTTTTCCCGGTCACGAGATTAGGCAAGTAAGCTAATTAAGTTAAGAATTACCGTTGAGCGGAATCGGTGCCATAAAGTAATATTCACAGTTACTTTATGGACCTACTGCTCAGGGATGCACCTCTCACATTATATTCCCTACGCCTACCTCTTGGTCTGAATTTTATTCTTATTTTATGTTTATTTATGGTGAGGGTCGTTGCGAGTTCACGAAGCCTTGTGCTACACTCGACATTATAATTACTCGTTAGAGAAACTAAAAATATTTTTTCTTCTCAGGCGATAACTCCACGGAGTAATGGTAAAAATGTTAGAAGTGGAAAATATATTTTCTATCGTTTTCCTGAAGATTCTTTCGTCCATCTTGTCAACATAGAGGATTTAGTCCTAGCGACCAAACCTAACTTTTGTGTCATAAACAAAAATCTTATTCCAAGAAATCTCAAAAGATTACGTATCTGTTAGGAGAGTTGCAATAACAATAACAGTGGTAAATTACAATAACAGTCCTTACAATTTTTTTCATAACAATATTTCTATAGTATATGTATAAGGTGCTGAAAAATCATTTTTCCTTGTATTGAGCTACTAATCACTTTCTATTGATTTATGGGCAACACAAACATTTGTGACAATGTTGTTACATTATAACTATCTAACGTTGTTAGAGTATAATAGATTAAAGTGTAATTTTTTGGTATAAATTAAAGTCAAAATCAAAATTAACTGACATTTCCTAGAACTGCTTGATTTCGCTGTTCGTTTGTCTATATTTCTCTGTTTTATGTATGAAAAATTCATTCCAATCCAGTGGTCTCCTGTCTTCTGGCTCTAGAGGCTCTCTTATTTCATCCTCGCTCGTTTAGCATAATTCTATAGCTGCTTGACTTTGCAATGATAACAAACTGCAACCGTATTCCATAAAATACGTTGTAAATCCTAAACTAAAAGCTATTATACCAAAAGCTATTATATTTGCGAGTATTTCTCCCCTCCTCTCTGTTGCTTTTTGGAACTATAGCCAAAAAAAGTATTGTATATTATTCTTTGCATGTCAAAGATTTTTTTCACGTGAATATACCGGATGACTTACGCGAATAAAATATTTTAAAGAAAAATTGCACAGTATATTATTATGTATCATGGTTAATAATAGTATTATTATACTTTTCCAACTTTTACTAGAGATTTCACATGGTACATATCTTCCCTGTAGCCTGTCATTTCATCTCTTCTGGAAAAAATGATTTAACAAAAATGTTCCATTAGTTATAAGAATATTGTAAATCTCTCTTATAAAAATCGCTTGTAGTAAAACTTGAGAGAAAATTTAATAGAGATGTGCTTATATGTAAGCAGGTAGTTCAAATTAAGTAATTTATTAAATAAGAAAATGAAAGTTGAACCTGCAGGATAGAAACTACTCTTCGTGAAGGATAGATAGAAACATATACTAAATAGATAAGTAGAAATATCATAACGTAAAGAATGTCAGCAATATGCAGATACAAGAACATATTGTAATCGACCCAGGAAGCCAAAGACGAATCAACAGAATGCATCTGCTGCGCGGAAGAACATAATTATAAAGGATAGGCTTATCAGAAATCCCAGAAAATCTGCAGTACACAAAAACAGCTTAACTACGTTCACTAAAAATGAATTGTCATATACACAAATGGCAGCTAGTAAAAAAACTCTTGAAGAGTTGATTTATTAGAAAAGGGTGTAACAAATAATACTTGCCGTATTAAAAATTCAAATAAAAGAGAACGTAATAATTTTTATATATAGATATGTGGAACAGGGAACATACAACTGTCTCAATGTAACTAGTATGTCGAATAATTTTGAAAAATCGATGCAGTGTCAATATTAGAAATGTATTTCAGAAATTTAGTTTTAAAATATACGATTATACTATTTGTGACACCAAACACCCACAGAAAGAAAACACTACTAAACGATAGAAATAAATACAATGCATTTCTTTCAACTTTAGGACCAAGATACATCACAAGTGTTGATTAGAAAAAGATGCAAGTACGTAAGAAACATTATTATGAAAAGTAAAAGCGATTTTCCATCATCAGGGTTATCAACGCATAAAATAGAATAGACATACTAGATTTCTTTATTATTGACTGAGTGAGAGTTATATAAATTGGAAAAAATGATTCTCCATTGGATTATACTCCAGTCGTCGCATCCACAAGATAAAATGGCTGTCTGAAAAAAACTAGTCGATCTGAAAAAAGTGATAAAGACGAATCTCTTCATTCATTATCTAAAAAATCTATTAGCAGACAAAGATATCAATTATTCCCTGTGGAAAGCAACTTAACGAAAATTAAGAAACTAAAAACATAATCTCTCAATAAGATAATACATTAAATTTGTTTTGAAGCAATGTGCTTGGTTATCAAACTTTCTCTTCAAAGTTACTTGCAAATTCTCATTCAAAGGGTAAAGTTCAATCTCTCCCTTCTCTCTTTTTTCTGTGATAAGTCAAAGTATAAAGAAATGCCTTGCGACGACATTATGCACTTATGCAACCATTATAATGGTTCCTCGACAGTTCTTCTCTTTTGAGATTGTTATAGAAGCCGTCCTGTGTCCTCAAAATTGTTATAGAAGTCATCCTGTGCGACTTTTCAGTCCACGAACAGCAATAAACCTCAGAAAGTATAAACTGTTTCCTTCACGCTAATTGAGGCTTTTGCTAAATATCTTGAAAACGTTTTTCAATCTCCCACTTGATTACAAGTCATACATACGTAAACATAAGAAGTAGAAAAATGAGTTAATAATATGTATTGTCAAATAAGCTAAAAATATATGTTATCAACTGAAGAAAGAATAAGAAACATGGACCCAAAAAAAAAAAAAAAAAATTGTGATCTCGTTGTGGCATACGTATTGAAGGAAACGAGTAATAATCAAAAAAATGCTATAATAGCGATGAGGAACGTCTTTAACACGGCAATAAGAAAGAAATATTTTCCACTATCATGGAAAATAGCAGAAATAATCATGATACTTAAGCCTGCTAAACTATTGCTCAAAGGACTCTGATTATCGACTAACGGAATTTGTATTCAAATCATCAATTCTGTTTGAGAATTATATCATATACATATTGATTAAATGAAGCAACAAATATTATCAAAAAATACTTTGAAGATAAAAAAAGTTTGCTCAGCAATTCTGGACGTGGTCTGGAGAGGACTAAGTCTCTAATTAAATCTCCTACAAGAATTAAGTAAAACTAACTAAATCTCCTACAGAAATTAAAACAAATACTGCAAGTTGATAAAATCATTTCTAACCAACTGTAGAATGAAAGTAAGAAATAAATACACTAATCGTTTTAGTTTCTCGAGAAACTATGTAAGAGTGTTGAATTTTCTGTACATTTGCGACAAAATATAACAATGGCAACGTTCGTCATTAACACAATTATACTATTAGTAAGCGAAAATTCAGGATGCAAGAAGTGAATTGCAAGTAAGAGTCGACGAAATAAATAACTCGATCAAATAAAACCAAACGAAACAAAATCAATCCATGTAAACTATATACTGAAAAGAGAAGGCTTATCCACTGGTTATATTAAATGAAAACATATTATTGCATAATAATTGCGCAAAATATCAGAGGATGCACTTGGGCTCAAAATTTAAATGAGAAATGAATTAGATGTAAAATACAAAAAAGTATATTGACTGCTAAATAAACGATCAAAATTGTGTAATAAACTACTATTGTCCATAATAGCGTTAAAATACGTATGGACTTTTGGCACTCAACTGTTGCAGAAGTAAGTCGAACTTTGAAATGTTACAAAGGTTCCAAAATATTGAGAACAGTCACTGGTGCACAATGATTCGAATGAAATGGCTATATCCATCAAGATCCAAAGATAAAAAAAGTTAAAAATAAAGTTGGTATATGCCACAACTTAGGCCTACAACAGCATCCTAATACTAGTCACAAAATCGCAGATTTAAAAGAAGAACGTCTTTGGTTTAGAATGTTTTGATGTGTATATTTTCGTGTATTTTCATCCTGCAGTCATTTTTATTAAATCTGTAATGCTTCTTCCACTGATTGTAAGCGTAATGTGATTCACGTTTACCGCTTATACTAAGAAGCTATTACATTTCACATCAGAATTATTTCTTACTCTCGTACATTAATTCTTACATACAAGAAACCAAGCGAACAAACGTGTAAGCCGTAATGAACGATGAATTTATTTCCGAGTTCTATACTTTTACTATATTTTTCGTTTCCTTCTATCGTAGAGGCGTATTGTAAAAAATGCGGTTAAAACTTGCATTCTAATGAGCCGCTTGTATTAATAAAATTAATATTAAATGTAGAGATTGAATTTGATGAGAAACGAATTGATAATGTTCAAGGTCGAATTATTAATCTAATTAATTCAATAATTACTATAAAATGTATATAAGAGGTTTAGGAGAATTTAATGCTTTGAAAAATTAATTGGGAAATTGATTGATATATAAATAAAAAATCTTAATCATAATGATAACGATATTGATAAATTAAATGAAAGATGCTTTGTTAAAAAAAAATATAAGGAAATAATCTAAAAAAATTTATAAATATAATAAAAAATTATATTAGAAATTGATTTTTTATTTATTCTCAGTAATATACTATACTACTTCGAGTCAACTTGTAAATATGCCAGATAGCATCTAGTACAATCGATTTACAGTCAAGAACAAAAAGGTAGCACAACTTAAGATTTTTACGCTGTAAGATTTTTATTCGTGAATCGAGTGCATTGCAATTTGAAGCATGAATGAAAATTACAATTGCAGAGGTGAGGGGAAAGAATACTTGCTATCTAGGTAAGCTCTGCGAAACTCGACTCATCACAAGAGCACTGTGAGGCCCTTCTTATAAAACCTGTTTCATTCATCTATTTTTCCATCTTTGGAAGCTTTTCGAAAAATCTCAACGATATTATATTTTCTGACCGAAAGGTCTATAACACGTGGCTATAGATGTCTAACAAACTTGCGAAGTTTCATTGTATCAACTTTTAGAGCGAATTCAAGCAGAATCATTTGCAATTCCTTTCCTCACTTTACCTTTTTTACTCATCTTTAATTTGTACAATGGGTATCTCTAGGTTTTACCTCTATGATAGGAAGAAAAAGATTAATTTGCTTCGAGAAGAAATTTATTTATTAAGATCTGGGTAGCCAAGATCTCTTATATTGCGCTTTTTCTTGCAGTATGATTTCTCTTTCTTCAGCAATTGTTGAATATTTTAAAGGATGAAGATATATTATTTTCAGCAATACAGTGTTATTCTAATTTAGAAATGACAGATATGCATTTGATGTATGGCTATGTGTTCGCTATGTGTACGCTTTGTATTATTCGCTATGCTAGAAAAGTTTTATATATATATATATATATATATATATATATATATATATATATATATATATATATATATATAGTTACGGACAAAATTGAGTGGACAGGTAATGGAAATAGATATGAATTAAATTTAGTCACTTTTATTACGTGCTTAAGTTTTATATATTATATATCTTTATGGTACATAGATTATTTAGCGAATGATTGAAATTGATATTTACATTGGTATTGAAATAAGCTATACTTACAGAGAAAGTTACCTGTTTGTCTAGAGACAAAAATAAGCGAATACTCATTTATTGTGGATTTGGTTGTAGATATATATTGAATATATATGAGAGTATGAGTGATGAGACAATGGTGGGAGTAGATGGCGAGTGAGATTCCTTTGTTAATAGTCGTCGTTTCGATATCCACTCCTTTTCTTCTGCACAAAATCACTCGTACACGCGTACACACATACACGCAAACGCATTCATACTCTTAGTCTTAGACGTTAGGCCTCAAGGGCTGGCCATAAACAGTCTCAAGGCCCAGGTCTAACTTTCTTTATTATTTATGTTCACATCTGCAGTCGAGCACCAGGAAAAGTCCTAGACCCTTTCCCAGAACTGCCTATCCCATATATATATTTAAATATATTATTAAAGTATGTTAATCGCGTTAGTGGATCGAATGATAAACACACTAGTTGGAGATAGATTTAATAGAAATTACGAAATACATATATTTATTATACACACACTCTCACACTCTGTCTCAATTCTCATACTCTGTTACACTCAAGCCTCGCGTCTATCCAACTCTCGACTGGACTTCTTCCCGATCACACTTGTTTTTTCGTCACCATGCACGCGCTCAACTGTTCTCAAACACTCAGATCACACCACATCACTCTTATATTCTCACTCTCGCCACACTCATTCTTCCATACAAATATTCATCTATGGTAACCACTACTACAAATCGAACGAACATATTTCTTTTAATCCACTCACAATTTATTTCGTTATTCCAAGGCAAACAATGTAAATAAATGTGAAACGTCGCTCCCATTCTTACACTATGGTATTTCATTAACTGTTTAGTTGCTTTCTAGACTTTGTACAGGACAGATTAATTGTAAGAAAATAGCAGAATGTCAGCAAGAAGAGAAATTTCAAATCAAACTCGTTATTTGATATATCGGATTGCCGCAATCAATTAAGTTACCGTGTGATAGCAAAAAAGTTCGGTGTTTCCAAAAGTGCGGTAGAAAAAATTTATAAAAAATATTTAGTACACAAAGCCGTTGAAAATTTAAATAATAGCGGACGTAAACGTTGTACCACAGCGAAGGAAGATCGTCAAATTATTCGTAAATGTCGAGAAAATCCAAGGATCGCATCGCGAAATATTGTAGAAACGTTAGAATTAAACGTATCATCAAAAATAGTACGACGTAGGTTGCAGGAGTTGGGATTAAAATACTGTAAAGCAAAATGTTAAGCCTTGCGTTAATCAAACAAATATGAAGAAACATTTAGCTTTTGCTAAAAAATATGTAAATACACCAATATCATTCTGGGGAAAAATAATATGGAGTGACGAAAGCAAATCTGAATTGCAACAATTGAAAAAAAAAGGATTATGCGTGGAGAAAAAAATATGAAGCATACAAAAAGACGTTCATTACGCCAACTGTCAAATTTTGAGGAGGGTCATTAATGTTATTGGGGTGTTTTTCATGGAATGGAGTTGGTAGTTTGGTAGAAATTGAAGGAACAATGAATGCTGATAGGTACATTGAAATAATAAACGAAAATTTAGAAGAGGCAGTTCTAAAACTGGGTCTTGAAGAAGAATTTATTTTGCAGCAGGACAACGACTCGAAATACACTGCTAAAAAGACCAATAAATTGTTTGAGGATTCACATATTAAATTGCTGGGATGGCTGGCACAAAATCAGGATTTGAATCCAATTGAAAATTTATGGAGTGTATTGAAGTTAAAAGTGTCATTAGAAAAACGAAAGAATAAGATCGATTGTTTTAAAAATTTGCAATTAGCATTTTCAAAAATATCGATAAAAATTACATTAAAAATCTGATAAATAGCATCCCACGACGTTTAGAAGCAATTATTAAAACAAACTTACAAATGTAAATATTAATTTTATATTTCTTATACATTTTATTGCATGTCCACTTATTTTTGTCCCTCGAAAATCAGCTAAGTTTTTCTTTAAGTATGTGTTACGGCGCAGGGCGACGGTGAACGAGTTGCTTCCTGCTTCGCTGGTTCTCTCGTCGTGCCTTTTACAGCCGCCGGAGAGATGTTTTTAAGGATGAATGCCGATAAATAGTATAAATACTTATATTTATCTATTATACAGATGTAAATAGTATAAATACTTATATTTATCTATTATACAGATGTTGATTATGGTGAGTGTAAGTGTGTTGCGAGTCGGAAGAAGGCACGATAGCTCTCCTCGTTAATGGTGTGGAATGACCGACTGACTGCGTGTGACTGTTTCGGACTGACTGTCCGTTGTGTACTGTTCTACGTGATCTTCTCGAATATAATGCGACTTTCTGGCGCCGGCCAAGGAGGCTTTGCCCCCAGGCTGGACCTTGTTTCTACCTTACCGAGCCTTTCCACATGCTGTCTTTTCCTCAAAGGCAGGAGCAAGTGTCCTTAGACAAGAATATGCCAGGACATCTGGCAATTCTTGGCAGGGTCAAGGTTTTCCAACCTAGACTGTCCGTCTCGGGGTGTCCTGTTCGGCTCCAGCCACATGCCGCCCTCCCATTGACCGGTCACGGTGAGTCATACTTGTTGTAGCGCTGTGCCTGTGTGGATGAGCGAGTAATGCGTGTTGCATGCTATTTACACACACACACACACACACACACACACACACACACACACACACACACACACACACACACACACACACACATATAGTGTGAATAATTGCGCGATGATGATTCTGATGAGTGTGTTACGCTTGATCTGATTCGACTGGTAGTCGTGCTAGGTGCCGTATGCAACGTTTATATTCTCCGCTCGAAGTTTTTACGGTTGCCACCCTTACAACTTGGTCGTCGCCAAGGTTTAGTGTTGTGATCCGTCCCAGAGGCCAACAAAAGGCTGGTACAAAGGTGGTTATCCTTCTTGACGATAACGAGGGCTCCTATCTGCAGTTCTGTTGGTTTCTTCGTATGCCATTTGCTCCGTACTACCAGTTGATTGAGATAGTCCTTGTGCCATCGGATCCAGAAAAACTGCCTTACATACTTAGGCTGTTTGTTGTTACGTCGGTAACGCTTTTCTCAGCCGTGCTGGTCAGTACGTCCCCGATTAGAAAATGGCTGGGAGTCAGGGCAGCGAGGTTCTTCGGATCCGAGGATATAGGAGTGATGGGCCGGGAATTCAAAATGGCTTCAATTTCGATGAGGTATGTATTCATTGTTTCAAATGTGAGTAATTGATTTCCTATAGTTTTGAGAAGGTGTCTTTTCATGGATTTTACCGCGGCTTCCCAAATTCCACCGAAATGTGGTGCGCGTGGTGGAATGAAATGTCACGTTACCTGTTCTCGGGTTAAATAGTCGCGAATGACTACAAGCTCTATGTGTACCGCCTTTGTGGCCAAGCACACAAAGATGGCCATATATGCCTTTATCGATTTTGTATTGCGTCATTTTTTCTCCTTCATGAGGATTGGACCGCAATAATCTGTTCCAGTGGCTAGGAACGGACGTTCAAACGTTATGCGTTGTTCCGGTATCTTAATGGAATTTAGCGTTTGAGTTGGCCACGTGCTGGTCTCGGCGGTTAGCCATTGTGGTCCGTTGTACCAGAGGCGGTTGTCAACTATTTCGGCGGGATCCATGCCTCTAGAAAGACTGTCGGTGGGATTATGGTGTGACGGTACGTGTCGTATTTATGCAGTCGTACGTCGAATTATGTATGAGGTCATTGTGTTCATGCCCGTGATGGGCAGGTGGACTGTGTGGGTAGTTGCAACACTCAGGTTTTGCCAACTTCGTTGTGATAAAATTGGCTTGAGAGCATGAATCGAACAGTACGCGGCATTGGATAGGATGTCCGAATCGATCCGGGATATCAATTAGTGCCGTAGCAAGCTGTTTTCGAAAGCTGTTTTCAGGCAGGTCATATGGACCTGCGGGGACCCGTCCTTTTCTGTCATCGAGTCGGCATACAGCATCATGTTGTGCCTTTGTTGGCATATTCAGTACACACCCGACCTGCATTCGGCTATTGAGTGTCCCTTGCGTTGGCAATTTAGACACTCCCCTGCGTCTTTACTAATTTAATTCTCTCTGCTACGGTAGCTCCTACGGACCTATCACATGTTTGAATGAGGTGGTTCTGGTTGCACAGGTAGCATCGGGTGCTGACCTGAGTCGCGTATACGCGCGATGATACTGGGTACCTATTCGAGGTATAGGGTTTTGTGTCTCGCGGACTGAACGGTTGCTCGGTACGCGGGGGTCTCGCTACTGATGTAACTGGCTCAAGTAATTGCAGCGGTCGTGGAGGAACTCGAAAAACTCCTGTATCCCGGGGAATTGCGTGTTACCTAAGTGCTCTCTCCATTTTATATTTGTTTCATTATCCAATCGAGAGAAACACAGATGGATAAGTAACGCGGGCGGTTGTTCCAGAGGTCGTAACGCGCGGTAATGTGTTTCAAATTACATGAGGAAACTATGAAGTTCTCTATGATTCCCTCTAGGCGGGTAGATCGAATAACGAATGAATGTGATTCGCGGCAATGATAGCTGGTTTGTTATATAATCGGTTCAATAGACCCCACTATAATTTGCCGAGGAGTTCGCAAATGATTCAATGATTTTCGCGGATTCGTCTTGCAAACATGAGCGCAAATACATTAGCAAATACATCGCTCAGATGCGAACTGTCATGGATGGTTGTTCGGAATTGGTCCGCGAACCCTGGCCAATCCTCATAACGCCCATTGAACCGTGGTAATTGTATACTGGGTAGATTAATGCTATCAAACCTCACGTTTTCGGCGGGAACCGTGAATTGTGACGAGTGGTCCGTTCTGTCTGGATGTGAATTTGCGGTTGCCTCGGTGGCAGCTCTGATATTCATTACTTCTAGCAGCTCATATGCGCGATTGCAAGACTCCATATAACGTGATCTTATTTCCATACGCTCGCGAAAATACCCCCGTCCTCGTCTGCGAAATCCAGGTCGACTTGTATTTTTTGGAACGTAGTATACTCGGCCTCTAACGCCGCAAGTCTCCTTTTAAGAGTGACCGCCTGAGATTCTACCTTTTGCGCTTCTAACACCTTATCAAAATCTTGTAGCAAGCGTTTAAAGTCTTCGCGTTATTTTTAGGTTTTTGATCTTATTCTCAAGCGGGGCCATCTTAGATTAGGATGTGTTATTAGTGGGTTAGGGAATCGGTGACGTTAGTCAAGCAACTGTAAGGTACGTTACCGATCGAAGTGGCCTCGTAAAAGATGATGTCTCGTTGTGGGCGTACGGCACAGGGTGTAGTGGTTCCACGGCTCTGCTACGTTGCCTTGGATGTATTGGAGTGTCTGCTGCGTTGTTGAAGCACGATGGACTGGCGCACTGCTGTTGTATCGTTACTTCGTCGGATGCTGGATTGACTGTATGATCCGTGGTTGAAGCACGACACAGGATTGCTTTTTGCACTGCTGCTGTGTCGTTACTTCGTTGAATGCAGGTGTGGATCAAGCTTGTACGCACTTGAATCCGGCGAAAAATAAATATTATATAAGAAACTGTCGCGGAGTTTAATCCATTCATTGTAGTTGTCATCGAAGGATGGCAGTCGAATGGTCCTTTAACACGTTCGCCCCGTCAAGCCGTAAATGGGTTAGGTTTTGTTAGGTTTCTTCGTTCAGTTAAATAGGATTTTTCAAGTAAGTCTCGTTGATTACAATATCTGGGTGGAAATATCTTTTGGTAGTTATCTGTCAATATTCGTATAAGTGGTAAAACTTTATTTATTTAAACTCATAACTTCTTCATCACTACTTGCTTCACTTTTAATTATATCTCTACGACCAACAAACATTTTGAAACTAAAAAATCACTGATGTAGTGCTCCTGAAAACTACTGGACACTGCTAGATTGCTGAAACAAAACAACTAAACTTGAATTGTCTCGTGGGTTATCTTATACAGTTCCATTATGTTTTCCCCAGTCTAGAGAGTGAGCAGACAAGTAATTGATTTTAAATGTGTCGTTGAGCAAGGTCGGTTCAGTTATGAAAGTCATATTTACTTACTTTCTGAGCCTAGAATGCGTCCCTTGCAATATGTTTTATATTTATCGATGGCGAGAAAGATACTTACTGAGCCTTAATGTCTAACTGGCATGATTTCGCCTTTGATTTGACTTTTATCTCTTCTTCAATAGCATCACCATTCTTAGGTTAATTTCATAAACAACAATATAATCTTTTTTTAGTAGCTCTTAAATTGAAAATAATACTTACTTTCTTCCCGTTCATTGGGAAGAGAATCAGTTTAGACTTGTACTCTTTGAATCTTTCAGTATTTGTTTATAAAGACTCAACTGACTTATTACATCTTCTTGAATCTACTGTAATTCCAATAGTTTGGCAGATCTTTCATTTAACCCTTTGCAACTCGAGATGATTTTCCGCATATTTGGTGAATTTCTTACAGCTAACTTGAAATGATTTCACACACAAATTAACGTATAAAACTTTTATATTTTAATATTTTATGTATCTTTATACATTAAAGAATGAAAATTTGTCAAACTTTAAGCTCTATATCGTTGCTTTGTATGATATTTTATAAAACAGTCCCAGTTAAGTGGCACTTTCTTTCACATAATTCTTGAGCCAAGATATAACTTGTGAACAGATGTGGTGTCCCTGAGCATCGGGAATTTTACCCAGCATCATTCTGTAGAAGTGCAGTGGAATTCTGATTGATACCGGAAAGTCTGCTTCAATTTCTCTGTTGTCAGAGATGCACAATAGGGTAGAATACCACAAATGTAGCCAGTGTTGGAATCTGCCATTGTGTAAACTCTAATACCCCATTTGGTTGGTTTCTTTGGATTATATGTAATGAATGAAACCCGACCTTTGAATTTGATAGTGGACTCATCCACACAAATCTATTCTCCTGGTATAAAATAATCCAAGAATTTTGAATTTATGTAATCAAACTGCAAACGGGTTTTTGGTTCTGTATTTTGCGACGAAATTGTTTTCAAATGAAGCATCCAAAAAATCTGGTTAAATCTGTCTATCGTATCACTCGATACTTCATAAGATTATGCACAATCGTAGAAATGCACTCATGAAGCGGAAACCACTGGCTTTTAATTCTGCCAGGGTAAAAACTCCAACCTTCGTGTGCTATCTGAAGATCGGCGATAGTAACTGTGATTTCTTTAAAAATAGTCAGAAAATAGTTAGAAAAAGCGATGGGCAAACACTATGGAACTTGGAGAAAAATAGAAATATTAGGGCAGTCGCAGATTTTAGAGCAGTCTATAAATTTTATATATTTTATGGTAGCATTGGGTTTTTTGACAGTAACTTCAACAGCACTTTGTAAAATCCTTTTTACGAGAGTCATTCTCGCTGGTTATCCCAATTAGTCAACGTTTGTGGTTTTCTTGTGAAATGTTAGTTCTTTTTTTATGCTAACTCCTTGCTACTTATCAGGACCGTCCCAGTTAAATAGCCGATCACAATAAGTGTGTGCTTATATACGAGATTACATAATTTCGTAGAAAATACGAATAGTTAAATAATAAAATTGCACACTATGAGTAACTGATTTGTCTACGATTAGGGCTTTAAAAAGGCCCGAATCTTAATTTCTTATTCCACAGCAATCGTTGAATATTTTAAAGGACGAAGATATATTATTTTCGGCAATACACTATTGTGTAATGATAATGCCAAGCAAAAATATTTATCTATACCGTTAAATTTTAAATTACGCATGTATCATGAGTATGTAAAAATGTTGTTCGAGACAGTCGCGTAGTTATGCAATTATGCCGTATACGTTTCAACCAAAATAAAAATTATAATAATTTGTTATAACAATTTTATATATACAACAAGTTATTGTTTAATTAATATACTGTCATGTTGTTAAAAATTTTGATAATTCACGCTTTAATCGCCGATATGTTGGTCTACAATATCTTCATTGGGAATTAAACAATTCAACTTTCACAGTTGTCTAAAAATGTCAAAATTTGTGAATAAATATACGTATATAACAAATTTTATATTATAGATATATTAGTATTAACATAACTTCTTTTCATTGCTCGTTTCATCGACGAAACACTCAAAATCGATCTGGGGTCGACCTCAACTGAGAGCTATTTTCTTTCTTTTCTTTTGCTGTACATGTATTGTGATCTTTCGATTTCGCGTGATGCTTGATAGTCTGTATTCTAATATTATTGCTATTCCCAACAACAAACGAAGTACGTATTTTTGGGATGGAATCCATTTTATGTAATATTTGCAGAACATTAAGTTTTTTTCTTTTTTTGTTGCATTCAAGCCATGAATAGATTTCTAGCCATTGCTTGTTAAATTTGCCGCTTCTGTTGCAGTGGAGGTCTTCGTCCCCTTCCACTTCACTGTCAACAAAGGAGGACAGAATATGTGCTTAATCAACACATTTTTGATTTTGTCTTTTAGCACATAAGCCAATTTTGTGCCTCTATTTAGATATCCCTTCCTTCCCATGTCTGTTTGGACCGAGTAGTTGTAGGAAAATAGTGATAAATTTTCAAACTCAAGTCTAAAATTACCATTCCCAGCAGCGGAACACACTCAAAATCAAAATTTTTCACAGCGATTCGTCGAAAATTTTAACAAAAACCTTGAATATTCGCAGCAAATGATGTGCGCGTTTCAGAAATCGAATCACTGCATTTTCTACAGTATTTGCAGATCATGAGATTCGATCTTTCATCATACTGAAGCGATGAAAACATGTCCAAGCATCCAGTTTTTAATTTAATTGTTGTTTTTCAATTGAATAACTGGATTAGTAGAATCCATACCTTCAGTCATTTCGATGACTAGAAGTGAGTCCCATAAGGACGTTGAGGCGACAATTTTGAATTTGTCCTCGTTGTGTTTTCCCCTCTGTTGCCATTATCCATGAGGAAGTTCTTTCTGCAGTTGCGCAGGCCTGGTTGGTGGCTGTTTCTACCATGCTTGGTATCAGCACTATCTTAACACTAATGCTCAACAATCCACTCTATGCAACAATATTGAACCAGTAGTAACCAAGATTCTTAATTTGGCAACGGAAAGACAAAAAAAGTTTGTCAAATTTACTGAACAAAAAACATGTTCTTAGTAAACAACTAACTAAATGCCATTTCCTTTTGAATCAAACTCAAAGCCTTTTAATACAATGTTTAAGTTCAAAAATACACACGTGATGAAATGATTGTACATTTTATAAAAATAAAAATAAACAATTCGGCGATGAAATCTTTCATAGCGTCTTTGTAATATAAAAAAAATTATGTAACATATATAAAAATGTACATTTTATGATTTTTAGTCATTTACATACCCTACTTGTTAACGCCAGCAGATTGTTGTACTTTTAACATTTTACATGTTGCAATGACATCACTTTGCTGTTTTTCTAATTGTCTCCTTTCTCCAAGTGGTAGATTCTTACATTTCCCTGATCTATCTGTGGATACAATCTTTTTATCATTCACTTTTACTTTATCACTTTTCTTAAATATCGAATGAAGAAGAAGTTCCTTCTTACCAGGCTATAACCAAAAATAAATTAATTTTATTTGGTAGTTAAATGCATTGCAAGATTAAAAGATACAATATAAGGTACAAAATATACCTTATTGCTACTTACAGCATTTGCATATTTTGATCCGACTTTTAATTGCAGTGGTTCGTGAGCAACTTCCAACCAAATTTAACTTGATCTTTAAAATTATTAAATTCATCTACTCTCTCTTCCATTTGTTTTTGTTTCTTCAATTTCAATTTCTCCTTTCTCTTTTCCAACATAGTCATTTTAAGCTCATCCGTATCCTTTCTTCTTTCTCTTTCTAATATTTCTGTCTTTCATTCTTAACATTTCGATTTTTTCCAATTCAGTTTTTTTATAAAAACACAAAAGTGACTCGCGGGAATACCGAATGTTGTGATTTTCTATCTATGACTCTAACGAATTTTTATCGACTCAATTCTAAACATCACTGTACTGTCCGAATGCTATCCGTCACTGTCTAATGCTCGAATCAAACTCTTGTGAATCCCTCGTTCGTAACGATTTAAGACATCAAAGAATTTGAACTAGTACTTCATCTGGAGTGCTCTTTTCTTCTTAGCATCTTTTTATAATCTGTAAATCAAAGGGAGAAGGAAAGAATGACCAACTTGGACTCTCCTCTGCTGATCTCCCCTCTTATCCTGTAGGTCGTATTTTCCATCCTCATCATCCTTTTGGTGATTTTTATCCGCTTTTTCACAAATTGCGCGCCTAGAAGCGATTTTTTATTTTTGTTGTAGTTCAAACATGGGTAAGAGAAATAACATAACCCAAACTGCCATTTTCACAAGAAATGGCAAACCAACCGGCGATGAAGTATCGTCGAAAAAAGGATCGTATGGAGAAAGCTCGTGCTGTTGCTCCAAGGTAAATAATACACTTTTATTTTACAGTTTATTTATTTAAAATTAATTTTAATAAATTTTGAGACGTCTGAAGCTTCTGAGGCCTGTTGTACATTGCCCAACAGTGCGCTACCACACAAAGATTCGACCAGGAAAAGGTTTTTCCTTGGCAGAAGTAAAATCTAGTGGTATAAATGGAAGATTCGCCACAATCATTGGAATTGCAGTAGACGCAAGAAGACGCAACAAGTTAGTTGAGTCTTTGCAAACTAACTCTCAAAGACCATAAGTCTAAATAGATACTCTTCTGAACGAGAAGGAAGTGAATATTATTTCAAAACATATGATGCTGAAAGAAAATTACGATATTTGATAGAAGATCTCATTTCAGTAATTTCGGTGCTATGTACCTATATATATATATATATATATATATATATATATATATAACATAATTATGTATTACTAAAATTGTATTATATATTATTATTATATATTATTAATTGTATTATGTAATTAAAATTGAAACACAATTAAAAAACAGAAATGTACAGAACAGAAGAAATTAAAGTTACAGAACCGATATAGAACTAATATAATACTGCTCAAAACTGAAATGTTTTTTGCGATTTTTATATTTTTTTGAAACAGTTTGAAACAGTCATTTTCAGGATTATTTCAATCCTTTATATTATTTAACAATTTAAATTAATAGTTTACTGATAATTTAAATATAGAATTCAATTTGATCTGTCATGTAAAAGACAAGAAAAGATATGAATGATATTCATGTATTTATGTTGCTCTTGTCTTTCATGTAATAAATTTAACAAAATTAAAGTTGAAATAATTCTTAAACCAATGATTTTTTGATAAAAATAGTAGGATTGATTACCTGTATTTCTCTATACCAAACAACATCAATACCAAAAATTCTTTTTGGCGATGGGTTTAATTCTTTCTTGCAACATATTTCGATTTTCCAAGATGAAAAAAAACCATTATGTGTTTCGTTGAGACTGTGAATCTACACAGTAAATTAAAAAAAACGTTGTATCTAATTCGCATCTAATTATCACTTTTAAATAAATATGGATAATCAAATATAGTCATTGTCTGTCAATGATATAGTAAATTTTTCGTTTAAATTTCCATTAAGTCATTATATTCTTTTATTGACGAAGTTTCATCAATTCAATTTTAAATAAATTTCACTAAAGGTGGCAACATTTTTTATTTTAATTACTATCACTAATAGTGCTGCTGTTCAAAATTTATCTAAGTTGGGACAATAAGTTACGATGCGACATGAAAATGGCAAGAGGGCTCGTTCCAAAGTCCAAAAACGTGAGAAAAATATTTCTATTTAAAGAAAAATGTGTTGATTCATAGTACACAGTGCTATTACTTACTAAACAATACGATTTTTATCTTTGTTATATTTAACCATTTTCCTCTTATAATCTACCGGTAATTTTTCTTCAGTTTAATAACTTAATCTAATAATTTTAAAATTATGTACTGTAATAAATTCTCAATAAATTAAGAATAATTATAACAATGTCATTTTATAATTATAGTTATTCTAATATTTTTATTCTAAAGTTTTATTTTTCAAGAAGTAATACGAATTTTGCGATTAAAAGTTGAACATTCTTGTGACTAATATTTTAGTGTAAACGCGCGCATTTTCAGACGCAGACGTTGCGTTTTCACCACGTGGAAATTGTATTCAGTGGTTTATCGAAGAAAAATGGGTCGGAAAATTCCAGGAAAAAAGCACAGAGGTGTAAAAGATCCTTTTAAGCAGCAGGCAAAGCGATATGCGGAGTGAGTAGCGCGTTGAATATCTTTTATTTCCGAATTATTTTATATGAACCGTCTTAGTGAACTGTCTATTATAGGTTAGAAACAAAGATAAATGCACCGCCAAAAAACGCAGAAGAACAAGCAATACCAAAAAGTTTAGAAAGAGTAATAAAATTGAAAGAGGCAGTAAAATCAGGCAAGATAACCAAAATTAAGAAGAAGAAAAAGAAGAAAAATACTCTCATGTGTGTTGGCAAACAAGACTCTAGGCCTTTACATCCAAAGGCCAAACCTGAGAAAGTTGTTCCTGTATTTCAACAGAAGCTTGCAAGGAGAGGTCACAGCAATTGGATCGTCGCTTTGAATTAAATTTTGTCTATCGATTCTACAGCAAATATAATTTAAATATGCCCAAGCATTTGTATCAATACTCATTATTTACAGAGATATTTAATGTTTTATTCTTCTATCCCTTCTGCTCTATATACTACTCCTATCAAAGTTGCGAGTAGCAGCGCAGTAGAAAAACTGGTGGTTTAGTGGATTCATATATGGATTGCTTCGAGTCCCTCGCAGGGAGGAATATTGTTGTATTATCTCTACTTTCGTTTTCTTTTTTTTTTTCTTTGGTTTTCTTGTTCTTTTATATAGAATACTCTGTATTACATTTTTATAGTATCCCCAATTATTAATTTATTTAAAATATCAAAAAATTTCGATATAAAATATAATATCAGAAAATTTCGATATAAAATATAACGTCGAACATAACAATTTTTATTAGCTAATATTTTGCAAAAAAACATTACAATGTCTAGGATGATAAGCGTCATAAAAGCATGAAAAGCATAAATATACCTCGCAGTATGAACATTTTATAAATGCCATATTTTTACAGGAACACTTTGCGTTTCTTACATCGTTTGGAAAGCAAACTTCAATTTACGTTGAAAAATATGGATCTATGAGATATTAATTTTGTTGCGTACCAGAAATATTTAATCATTGCATTGAAAACTGGTGCAGATAACTGATTATGAATCAAGGAATGAATTTTAATGGCGTCTTTCTTACGTGAAAGTTCACGGTTGTTTTGTAAAATTTCTATGGCAGTTTGTATTTTTTTAAATAAAATTTTTAATTTGTCGGAAGAAATATGCATTGCATGGCTGACAAAATGAGGTGCAATGTGGAGGTATAATTTCCAATGTTGTTGTACAATCATCTGTGAAAATACTATTAAAATAGACAACATCGGTTTGTCATCCCCGGGATAGAAAATGCAAAACTGCCAGAAATTCGGGATATATAAAGTTATAAATTAACGATTTGCTTTTGTATTTTGTTTTTATGACGCTCATCCTAGACATTTTAATGTTCTTTTGCAAAATATTAGTTAATAAAAATTGTAATATTCGACATTGTGTTTTGCACTGAAATTGTCAATGATAGTTTAAATAAATTAATAATTAGTCATGATGGCTAAATTTTTGGAAATTTAATCTTGTATAACTCTACGTGCTTCCGAATTTTCAACCCAGAATGTCAGCTAGGACACAAAAGACGCACCTATGTAGTAGTCTTGTTCTGCCATAGTAACTCCTACCTGGTCTTCTGCTCCTTCTTCATCTGCATCCGATCCTTTCCCACAAAATCCGTACTGGAACAGCATACAGGATGATGAATTCTCACATGTTACAATAATAAGAGCAGTAAGCTGCGGGCCCTGCAACAGTGATATTGCAAATTGACGAAATTTCGCGTCAGTTTTATTTTCGATACACATTTCGAACAATTTGTTTCATCTACAAAGATCTAATCAGAAATTCAATGAGAGTACCATCATTATAAACAGTCAAGAACTCGCATAATAGACTCGTTGCATATGCGAGCAAATGGTGTTGGTCCAAACCGATGTAGTCCGAGATTTTTTCGAACAAGTGAGACGTGTAAGCAACTCGGGCGTGTCTTCTTCCTAATGACATGAAACATGATGTGTACATAACAACAGAGGCCACAAACAGGCAGACTTTCCATGGTACCTTCATCAAACTCTCTACATTTCCTTAATTTCAGAATTTTTTAACATTATGACTATGAGTTTTTGGAAATTGTAGAATCTTCTGCCTCAGAAACTTGGTGGTTCCATTAGAAGATCGGATCACTTTCAGAGCTGAGGAAGAGCTTGAAGACAATGCAAAGCACGCCTTCATGCCCTTTCTTTTACAAGAAGGTCACATCAAGAGGACAAAATTGTTCTTGTTGCTGTTCTAGCCCAGTTACAAGAAGATAATTCCAAGAGACAGGCCGAGTTATCACATCTGAAAGAAAGTTTTGTTTCAATCGTGAATATTGTCAACTCCGCTTGAGGAAGCGTCATCAAGCGTCTATTTTTTCTAATTTTTCGATAAATTTCTTTCGAAGCCAAACACGTTTTCTAATAATTAAGTTTCATTATTGTTGTTATTCAAACGCAGGAAAAACGTTTTATAAAAAATGAATAAGAAATGGATGTATAATACAGACTTAGCCATTTTTGTGTAATAAAGCAGTGCTTTGACAGTGTTTCTATCTTTCACATCTAATCACAATTAGATGGTTCGTTATAATTGATATTTAGGTAGAGATATGCATCAGAAATGAAATATTCACATATAGGAAATACTGATTGAGATTGTGTTATTTGATAAAATCAAAAAGTGGCTGGATTTCCGTTCCAAGAGACAAATTATTATTATTATTAAAGTCTATATTTATATTACTCAGGCTGTTCTATTAATTGGAAACAATTTTTTTTATTGTAAAATAATCTAGTCGTTTCTAAATCTCTCTGTATTCTAAAATTTAGTCCAAGAAAAGATGTAAATTATCTACAGTTCTACATTAGATATTAGTTGCACTGGGTAGTATAAGTTCTAAAGTCAAGTTCAAGTTTGCACTTGTTAGAGACTTGTTTCAAATCCTCTTTTTTTTCGTAAAAAATGTGCAAAAAATCATTATACATTTCATTACATAAAGAATGAAAAACGGTTTATTAATATTTTAATTAATAATTGCTTAATTTCGTGTTAAGATGTAATTTTTCTTACGTGAAAAAGGCATGTCAACTACGTATAATAAAGATATTGTAAATATAATAAAAATTATTGCGAGAATATGCTCATTCGAATTGCTTTAACTGATGCTTCAAATATCCAGTGAAAGAATGTTAGTTATTTCTGTCACTTTTGGTAAGTTTCTGTCACTCAAATAATTTATTCAAATAGAAGATTCAACGGTCTTCCTATCACACAAAATTTTGGCGCAGTATTAGCAACATTCGTATTTTTTGCATTTCAATTCCTATCGTCAGTGTGTGCATCAGTGCTGCCGTGCAAACGCTGCTTGAATCGGTACGGCAGGATGTGACACGAAAATGGTAAAGAGCATACGACAAAGATGCATTAGGTACCACATCTATTCTGTATATCTCATTTGTGCTAAAGTTTTCACTTCGTGTTGGTAATTCCTACGAACAGGTGAGCTTGTGCATTTAAGATCTAATTGACAATTTTCTGAAATAATACTTTGCGAAGTAATAAAAAATGTTTATTATTCATGTTTTCAAACACAATTGAGCAATATAACTGTAATTTTGGAATTTATAAGAAAATTTTTGACAGTAATCGTGCTATTATTTTTTCATATGTTTTATTTGGAATTAATTTATAATTAATTTTTTAATGGAAAGATGTGTCCATAATAATTGTAATAGTGTTACAAAATTATGATAAAATTTTGAAACTTTATTCAATGGAAAATTAGTGTTTACATTTATAATAATAATGTTTACAACCTATTACACATTAATTGGATTTTCAGAAATTTTTATATTTAAAGTGTTTGAAAAGCAAAAACGTATATAAATTTTAAATTTGTTTTAGTTTAAACATGGGTAAAAGAAATAATATGATCCCTAATGGGCACTTTCATAAAGACTGGGAAAGATTTGTTAAAACTTGGTTCAATCAACCAGCGAGAAAGTATCGCCGTAAGCAAACTCGAATAAAGAAAACTCGTGCTGTTGCGCCAAGGTAAGTAATACACTTTTATTTTATAGTTTATTTATTTAAATTATTTAAATTATTTTTAATAAATTTTAAGACCTGTGAAGTTACTCAGACCTGTGGTACATTGCCCAACAGTGCGGTACCACACGAAGATTCGACCAGGAAAAGGTTTTACCTTGGCAGAATTAAAAGCCAGTGGTTTAAATAAAAAATTTGCCAAAACCATTGGAATTGCAGTAGATCCCAGAAGACGCAACAAGTCAGTTGAGTCGTTACAAACGAACGCTCAGAGACTGAAAGAATATAAATCTAAATTGATTCTCTTCCCATTGAACGAGAAGAAAGTAAGTTATTATTTTCAATTTAAGAGCTACTAAAAAAAGATTATGTACTAATGTTGTTTATGAAATTAGCCTAAGAGTGGTGATGCTACTCAAGAAGAGATGAAACTTGCCATGCAAGTTAAAGGCGAAATCATGCCAGTTAGACACCAAGCACGAGTTAAAGCTAAGGCTCGTGTAATTTCGGAAAACGAGAAGAAATTCTCCGCTTATACAATTGTTCGTACAGCTCGAGCTGATGCCAGGCTAGTGGGAATTCGTGCGAAACGTGCGAAAGATGCAGCGGAAAATCCAGATGAGGTTGCCAAAGACAAGAAGATTAAAAAATAATCTGAAATTTCATATCTTCGAGTAAATATAAAAAATAAATTATGTTATTTATTATTATTCGATGCTAGTAGTTCATTCATTTGTAATGTATGTATTCATGTTATTTTCAACAATCGCATACTCTCTTACCTTTATTGGAATTCACTGATGAATGAATGATTCTTCGGCACCTCGACAGTTACAAGAAGATAATTCCAGGAGACAGGCCGAGTTATCATATTTGAAAGAAAGTTTTGTTTCAATTGTAAAACTAAACATTCGAGGACGTCATCAAGCGTCCCAAGCAATTTTTTCTAATCTTTCGATAAATTTCATTCGAAACCAAACGCGTTTTCTAATAATTAAGTTTCATTATTGTTGTTATTTAAACACATAATTGTCACTTTTAAATAAATGTGGAAAATCAAATATAGTCATTGTTCGTCAATGGTATAGTAAATTTTTCGTTTAAAGTTTCATTAAGTCATTATATTATTTTATTAATGAAGTTTCATCAATTCAATTTTAAATAAATTTCAGTGGAGGTGGTAACATTCTTTTATTTTACTTATCACTGATAATGCTGTTGTTCAAAATTTATCTAAATTGGAACAATAAATACACATTGACATGACAATGGCAAATGGGCTCGTTCGAAAGTCCGATAAATATTTCTATTCAAATGATAGAAATATTTCGAATAGATAAATATTTCTATTCGAAGAAAAATGTATCAATTCATAATATACAGTGCTATTACTTACTAAACAATACGATTTCTATCTTTGTTGTATTTAACGATTTATAATTCTCTCTCATAATCTTGCTAATCTAATAATTTTAAAATTATGTACTGTAATAAATTCTCAATAAATAAAGAATAATTATGATAATGTTATTTTATAATAATAATTTTTTAAATATTTTTATTCTAAAGTTTTATTTTTCAAGAAGTAATACGAATTTTGCGATTAAAATTGAACATTCTCATGACCGATATTTTTTGAATTTAGTGTAAACGCGCATTCATATTTTCAGACGCAGACGTTGCGTTTTTACCACGTGGAAATTGTATTCGGTTGTTCATCGGAGAAAAATGGGTCGGAAAATCCCAGGAAAAAAGCACAGAGGTGTAAAAGATCCTTTTAAGCAAGAGGCAAAGCGGCATGCAGAGTGAGTTGTGCGTTGAATATCTTTTATTTCCGAATTATTTTATATAGGTTAGCGAACTGCCTATTATAGGTTAGAAACAAAGATAAATGCACCGCCAAAAAATGCAGAAGAACAAGCAGTACCGAGAAGTTTAGAAAGAGTAGTAAAGTTGAAAGAGGCAGTAAAATCAGGCAAGATAACAAAAATTAAGAAGAAGAAAAACAAGAAATATACTCTTATATGTGTTGGCAAACAAGACTCTAGGCCTTTACATCCAAAGGCCAAACCTGAGAAAGTTGTTCCTGTATTTCAACAGAAGCTTGGCGAAAGTGGGGACAGATTTTTGCACAGAATTAACAGGGCTACACACGCTTTCATAAATGAAACTTTGTTCGAAAGGAAGTACGATGTTCAAGTCAATCGAAATCCAGAAACAGGAAAGATAGAGGGTCTTTTGAAATGTGAAGAAACTGATTTGGATAAAATTGAAATGTTAAGAATGAAACACAGAAATATTAGAAAGAAAAAGAAGAAGAAGGATGAGGCTAAAATGACTAAGTCGGAGAAGAGAAAGGGGAAGCTGAAATTGAAGAAACAAAAACAAATGAAAGAGAGAGTAGATGAATTTAATAATTTTAAAGATCAAGTTAAGTTTGGAGAAGTTGCTCATGAACCACCACAATTAAAAGTCAGATCAAAATATGCAAATGCTGTAAGTGGCAATAAAGTATATTTTGTACCTTATATTGTATCTTTTAATCTTGCAATACATTTAATTACCAAATAAAATTAATTTATTTTTCGTTATAGTCTGGTAAGAAGGAACTTCTTCTTCATTCGATACTTAAGAAAAGTGATACAGTAAAAATGAATGATAAGAAGATTGTATCCATAGATAGATCAGGAAAACGTAGGAATCTACCACTTGGAGAAAGGAGACAGCTAGAAAAACAGCAAAGTGACGCCATTGCAACATACAGAATGTTAAAAGTACAACGATCTCCTGGTGTTGACAACTAGGGTATGTAAAAAATTATGAAATGTACATTTTTATGTATATTATTTATTTTCATTTTCATAAAATGTACAATCATTTTATCATGTGTGTATTTTTGAACTTAAACATTGCATTCTTTTTATACAATTATACAATTATTAGTATTAACACGAAAATATATGTGTATATGTATATAATATATAATCTCATAGACAAAAATTTCTGTGCAACACGTATAGGTACTAGAAATTTTTTCGTAAGGATTAATAGTAAAAATTCATTGTGATTAACAAAAAAAAAAAAAAAAAAAAAAAAAAAAAAAAAAAAAAAAAAAAAAAAACAAATCTCTTAATAGGTTGTTGCATCGAGTTAATTGAGATTATCTTAGCACCAGTGCAGTGTACTTGTAATATTTCTCAAACTATCATTCGATATATTCTTTAACATCAATTTTATCCAGTAGTCCATACAAATGGTTCTAACCTGTCCTCTACTGGTAAAAGGTTGTTTAAAGTTTCAAGGCTTTCCAGAGTTTGATTCAAAAGGGAATGACATTTAGTTAGTTGTTTACTAAGCTCATGTATTTTGTTCAGTTGTTCAGTAAATTTGGCAAACTTTTTTTGTCTTTCCGTTGCCAAATTAAGAATTTTGTTTACTTCTGGTTCAATATTGATGCATAGAGTGGATTGTTCGGTGGCTATCATTTGAGCATTAGTATTAAGGTGGTGCTGATACCGAGCACACAGGTTAAACAGACCAATGGGATTGAGTCTTTCCAGGACCTCAGGATCCCTTACGCCAGGGGGCAAATTGAGGGTACCACGCATAATAGGTAGGAACATGGGAATACTTTGTAACTTAACCAGGTCAGGATCTTTATCGGCTGTGGGATCTTGCAAGGCTGGTTTCACTACAACAATGTTGTGAATTTTGTCGGAGGTAGTTTTTCTGCAATTAAAAAAATTACAGATTTATTACTCGAATAAAAGAAAAATATTATTAAAAAACAAATGTTATTATTAAATAATCACGCGCGTTACCTGTAGCTACTGGAACCTAAGCTATTTTTACGTCTAGATATATCTTGTGCACCCAAACTTTTGCCTCTGTACAACTGTGATTGTTTATTTGTCATCTTTGGCGAATCGCCGATAGGTCTATTCACAGTGTAAGATATATATGGTAGGTCAGAATCTGAACAAATGCTTGCACCAGGACTGGTACATCTTGGTGGTGTATCTTCTGGTACTCGCTCACGATTTGGTACACTTTTACCACGTCTCAATGGTATATTTCTTGTCCTGTTGGTATTAGCACTGTGGGTTCCACCTTGAGAGCTCTGCTCCGATCCCATCCTGTTCTGTTCTTTCAAAGCTTTCCGTTATCGTAAGAATGAATCATCAAATATATACACATCAAATATATACACACTTTCTTCAACGATCTTCATTAATCTGACCGCGTGATGAAAATTTCGTACAATCGGTTTGTAATTTATGATTTATACATTTGATATCAAGAATAATTGAATCAATAATCGTTGCGTTAGATTTAAGGTCACCTGACGTTATCAAGGCCATCTGGTATTAGCGTACTCGTGTAGCGTTTTAATTAACGCCGCGTTAGAAGGATACATTTCTATTCACTTCACAATTAAGAAAATTCATAATAATTAATAACGTTGAAGACAATTTTCTCGGTACATAATGGAACTTTGATCCTTTCTGGATAACGCTGTCGCGTTGATATTGTTTGACTAGTAGCAGTGTCAGAGAACGCGATAATAGAATCACTCGGAGATCAGTTTCTTCGCGTGTTGTCAAAAAGTTATTTCCCTTTTAGCCATTGATTGTTCACGCTGTTAGATTTCACGTGTCGCGATTGTTCGTGCTACGAGAACACCATCTATTGAAATTGTTCTCGAAGTCGAAAGTATCTCGCTCGTTAATGCAGTTTCTTGATATAATTTTCACGAAAAAGAATTTCGTCTATTTGTAAAAGAATTTTTTCCAATTTTTAAAATGTCAAAATAGCATTTTGCTTTTTCTTGTTTTAAAATTTTATTCAACGTTTATTTTATTCCCTGGAAATTGGTAGTTGTTAGCACAAATATTGACTTTTTTTTTTTTTTATACTAAAAATAGATAAGTGCTCTCTCTTTTTCACATTTTTTTCCCCAATAAGAGCAGAAAAGTCTGTTTTTGTGAAAATACGAGATACAAACATTAATATTTCTATTAGAATCAAACGAAACTTTTTAAAAGTTTTTCTTGATTATCTCATTCTTACTGTATCATCTTTGTGAGATAATTTAAATATGTTTCAAAGATACGTTTCGCGATTTTATTAAATCGTAGTATTGCGCAAGATTTTCGCATTCTACTGCGAGTGCAATGATCCTTCCATGTGTACTTGAGGTTTGGATTTTATCCAGACTTTTCCTTCTTCTCGTCCAACTTTGCGCGAAGATATCAACGTTAAACTTACATTGGTTTTCAATGTGATGCGGCCATAATATACCGTTAGGCTTCATGACACCACAAGTTCGTGTGGCTAAAGAGAATTCTTATGCAATCGCCTTTATATGTCAACGTACGACATTTTCTTTGTGGTTGAATCCTAAGAGTTGTCGGCCATCTAGTATTATGCCCTGAATTATTACATGTTCGTAGATCTTTATATCTTGTTAGATCGTCCTTTGACTATTTTGTAAAATTTGTAAATTTACCTTGCAAAATTATAGTGATAGTTTATTTTCAGTTTGGAACTGAATTATTGTAAAAATTTACGAAATTAAAGAAATGTTTAATTCTTTAATGCATTCATTGTCACTGATGTATGTATACGCTGTGTCAAATTAATTAGCTAAGCAATAAGTGACGGTTAGATGGCGGATTTTTGCGTATTTGTGAAAAATTTAACGATGCAAAAAATACACACGTAGCGCGTAATATGCAAAAATATATAAAACATTTGGAAAAGTTATGAAATTATAATTTTTTACGTAAAAGAGACAATTTTCTATTTAGATTTATTTCAGTTATATTCATGAAAATGAAAATTTCGAAATTTTATAAAAATCTACCGATCTACTGATGATATGATAAATTAAATTAGTTTTTTGTGCTTTGACAGAGTGGAAGTTGAATTTAGAAAAGCAAATAAAACAGTGGATAATGCATTAGAAAAGAAGATATAAAATAGAAACGATTCTTGCGGAAAGATAAGTAATTAGTAGCATTTTCCTATACAAAATTTATGATATAAATTATAAATTACATGTAGACTACAAACATCTATTTTTTTAATTTCAATAGGATGATCGGTAGGTTCGTAATTTGCAAAATTTATTTGAAGATCTTCGCTTGTTATCGATTATTATCAAACTCGATACTATTGTGTAAGAGAATTTATTAGTATTAATAAATCGTAACTTGTGACTCGTACGACTTGCAAGTGTAATTTCTTATCTAAACGGAATGTCTTGTCTAATACACTTCCGTTTTCTAAGATCGTTAAAAGTTAAAACACTTGAAGTTTCTTGTGTTCAAGTAAAGTTACCTATATTATGTACAAATTTATTACATTTCTTTGTTCATAGACAGGCATTACATAAACAAGTTGTGACAAAAATATTTTTACTTAATGAAGAAGAATGAAGACGGCGAGAAACAAAGAATATCATAAAACTTCACCATTTTCACCAGTTCGCCGAATTAAGGAGAGTAGAATTATTTTCTAGATAAATTCTTTGTCGTTATACTGTGGAAAGGATAAGAAACATAGTTTCATCAAAGTGGACGTGAGACGATGAAAAATAAAGCGTCCCCGATGGAATTTTCTGTGCAACACATAGGTAATCGGAAGCCATTTAGAAAGCATCATGGGTTTCAGAGAAAGAAAATACAAAACCGGTGATTTTGCATACAAGTGGCGTATCGGCCAAAGCGTCCGGTCGATGTATACGACGATTCGTATGTATGCAGTACAAAAGCGATCGGAAATGCAGTTACGGTATAGACGTATAAAAATTTCTATCAAACGCGCGACACGCTTCACGTTTCATCGTAGTACTTCCTCCTTCCGTCGCTTCCCGCGATTTTTAACAAGCACTCGTTACCAACCACTTTCTAACTCATTGACGTATCCGAGCATTATCTCCACGAACCATGACACGACTACAAAAGCTAATGGTCACTCGTGTTTCTCATCGACGCGAAATGAGTGTGTATATATATACGAATTCGAAACTATAATCGGACAATGATCCTCTAAATACGGGGCCCGCAGCCAAACTTCCCGCATTGTTGTTCCTCGCCGACGAAAAAGATCTGGCAATTCTTTGGACGAAAAGTTTCGACGACATTTTCAATGTTTTGTCATTAATAAAGGAAAGTTATCAAACATTCCGGAATATTCATTTTAAATTCGCACTTCTAACTATTTGATTATTGAAAAATAAAAATTTTCTCGTTTTAGAAATTTCAGGACAATTTTTTGGATTTGAGATGTTCCTTTAATATCTTTTTATCGGAACAAGAATTAATATTGATTCTTTTAAATAATTATCGCGAAATTGAAAGGAAAGAACGTTTGCAAAACGAAAAAAAAGATCTCCATTTTTGTGTTTAGGATAAAAAATTATTGGCTAGATCAAGAATCTTAAAAATTTTTCGTGCGTATTACATCGTTTTTCAAAGAAATATATAGTAATATTTACATAATGGTGTGTTTGTAAACAAAATTCAAGTGTAATCGATAATGCTCGGGAAATTATTTGTCGAATGTTGAATGCTTGCAAAGAAGAAAATTTTAAAAACAAACGTCGAATATATGAGAAAGAATAATAATCGTTTGCATTTCTCACGAACATAACTCGATTATCTTTACTAAATGAGTACGAATTGAAATGGCGAATGATCTACAATAATCTTTATTATTATTATTAAATTGTGGATTTTTATGAATGTAACAAATATTCTAATTCGGATATTTTATATCTCTGTACACATTTTATGTATTATGCGCATCTTTCCACTTTCAAATTTTTTTATAGACACACAAAAATCCGTAGTCTAATTATTACTAAATTATACATTTTTCGCGATATATCATTTTTAATAGCGCGGTTTACATTGCTGTATTTATTTAAAGATAATTTTAATAAATATTTGACTAAGACGAACAAATGTATATATTCTGATCAAATAGCAACCGTGGAAGGTAAAGTTTCAAATTCTTCAGACGATAACGTGTGTAATATATGTATATATGCGAATATCGAACTGTAAACGATGAGAAAGCTGCCTATCTTATAATGTAATATTTATTGTAATGTAAAGTCATGTAACATTGTAATATAATATTGTAACAATATTATTTATGTAATATTATATTTATTGTAACATAATATTATTTACGTAATATTATATTTATTGTAACATAATATTATTTACGTAATATTATATTTATTGTAATGTAATATTATTTACGTAATATTATATTTATTGTAACGCACTATTATTTATGTAATATTATATTTATTGTAACAATATTATTTATTGTAATATAATATTATTTACGTAATATTATATTTATTGTAATATAATATTATTTATGTAATGTTATATTTATTGTAACATAATATTATTTATTGTAATATAATATTATTTACGTAATATTATATTTATTGTAACTCAATATTATTTATCTAATATTATATTTATTGTAACTCAATATTATTTATTTAATATTATATTTATTGTAACATAATATTATTTATTGTAATATAATATTATTTACGTAATATTATATTTATTGTAACGCAATATTATTTATGTAATATTATATTTATTGTAATATAATATTATTTACGTAATATTATATGTATTGTAATGTAATATTATTTATGTAATATTATATTTATTGTAACATAATATTATTTATTGTAATATAATATTATTTACGTAATAATACTATATTAGTAATGTAATATTATATTTATTGTAATATAATATTATTTACGTAATATTATATTTATTGTAACGCAATATTATTTATGTAATATTATATTTATTGTAACAATATTATTTATTGTAATATAATATTATTTACGTAATAATACTATATTAGTAATGTAATATCATATTTATTGTAATATAATATTATTTACGTAATATTATATTTATTGTAACACAATATTATTTATGTAATATTATATTTATTGTAATATAATATTATTTACGTAATATTATATTTATTGTAATATAATATTATTTATGTAATGTTATATTTATTGTAACAATATTATTTATTGTAATATAATATTATTTACGTAATATTATATTTATTGTAATATAATATTATTTATGTAATGTTATATTTATTGTAACATAATATTATTTATTGTAATATAATATTATTTACGTAATATTATATTTATTGTAACGTAATATTATTTATGTAATATTGCATTTATTGTAATATAATATCACGTAATATATTAAGCAACGGAACATTTATTGTAATATAAAGTCAATTTCAAATTCTACATTTAAAGTAGGCTCGGAACAGTGACGGTAAAATTTATCCTAAACGTGGGACGCTGAAAGAAATCTGTTGATTCGTTATTAAGAAATGCGAGCCAAACCTAGCTGCAAGCATTGCATATGGAATTTACGTTAATAAGAGGTATGAAGCAAATGGAATATGCATGCATAAGGCGGCGATGCCTTGCGCAGGCTGGTTCAGATTCCAATATTCCCCTCGTGTGTGTTCCTATAGTTACGGCCAGACGGTACAAGCCCCGAATTCTCGAAAATTTCGAACTTCTTCGCGCGTCTTAATCCTGGTCCAGTTTTTTTAATTTCACGTCTCGGAGAATGGAAGAAGGAAAAAAGAAACGAAAAGGAAATACTTGACCGGTGTTTTCGTAGCCGGGATATCCTCGTGAATAATTCATCGCAGAATTTCGTTCTGCTTCGGAATAATCTCGCGATACGTACAGCCGGGGTAAAATCTGAAAAATTGTTACTTTTCTCGAGCGTCGCCATTTTTCCTCCGATTGTAACTATCTAATCTTTGCCAGCGGACTCGTGCGAGTGTACAAGGGCACAAGAATAACAACCCTCCTCTGTCTTTCCTCGTTTACGATAGTTTTTACAAAATTCAAATTACGAAAATCGAAACTAATCGGTACACGTGGCTGCAAGTTTTTCAGAAGTTCAGGTGTACTTTTGCGAGTCACGTTAAGCTGTCGATTTATCAAATTGTGAGAACAGACAATATCGTTTTAAATGATACCAACATTCACCTTGGTTAATCGTGAAAAATTATCGAAATGAACGACTCGTCGAGCGGTTAAACACTGTACGTGTACGAAAGGTAAATTGCACGTTGCTACGACGAGTATAGTAATAATTTTTGCTCGAAAACGGTGCTTGCGGTGATTACTGAAATTACGCGTGTACTCGTAATATCGCGATACATAATTTTCATGCTTTGAATTTGTTTTATGATTTTCGTTGTTTACCTCCGCCGATATTTCACCGTATTTTTCTTTTCTCTCTCTCTCTCTTTTTTTTTTTTTTTTTGTTTAATAAATATCCCACGACAATTCCTCGTTGAAATGTTCAAAAATTCAATTATTAAAAGAATGATTTTGCATTTTAATCTCTCTGTTGCAACTTCTTTCGAAAATAGCCAGCGTGTATAATAAATGCTTCGTTAATATTTTCCACGCGTAATGACGATTGATGAACTGCTAATTCATTGAAAATTCCGATCGTTTGTTGTTTTATTATTTTAGCGGGGCAATACTGATCTCTGGTTACACTTTTTTCTTTTTTTCTTCTTGTTTGGTGAGAATTTTTATCACAAGTCGATTAGCGCGTTGTTGTTTGTCGGCATGTGCATGTTATTTTAATAAAACGCGACTTATCGCGGCACCGCGGACGCGATTCACGTGTCAACGAGCAGTTTCATCGAGTTATTCGCAATCAAGGGGAAATAGAGGCAGTTCTCGCGGCCATTTCTCGCGCGATCGTTTTTCTTTTCCATGGTCGGCGAATACTGCCTCCCCCCCGCCTTCTTTCGCGTGTTATTTATTAATCGCGGCCACGGTGAATTTCGAGAAAGGAGCATTTCGTTTCTCGTTTCGCGTCCTGGTTTTACTACGACGTAGGGACACGTTTGAATAAA
The DNA here is from genome assembly GCA_036937485.2 of Tetragonisca angustula. Lineage (NCBI taxonomy): Eukaryota > Metazoa > Arthropoda > Insecta > Hymenoptera > Apidae > Tetragonisca > Tetragonisca angustula. Next base: position 3,189 of record JAWNGG020000098.1, on the reverse strand, counting down.
CAATCTCGTTTCTCGACCGAATTTTTCCTTGTCCCGAAATTTGTCACGCTTGGACGGTATTCTTCTCTGTCTGTAAACGTTTCTTCCAGTGCCAGTCAATTTCGACGACATAATGTGTTCCCTGCAATAAACATCTTGTCGCCATTTAATCAAGTTGGAATTAGTGTCGTTGGTAAGAGTTTATCAGCAATATCGTTGAATGAAACGAGTAGGTATGTGATGTTAAGAAGATAAACTTTTCAAAAGAGTAATTGTACAATAGTGTACACGTTGTTAATAATGGTAATAGCTATTATTAGATTAGAAACTTTCACGCGCTATCGCGCGACATTATTATTGATTTCTCGAGTTTCAGCTTCAGCTAACTGAAATGGTTCAGTTTTGTTAATTTAATTAATTTATATTCAGTTCATTTTGTTAATATTGTTAATTTGTATGTAGTTAATTTATATTTAGTTACTTTTGTTAATTTGGTTAATTTACATTTAGTTAATTTTGTCAATTTGGTTAATTTATATTTAGTTAATTTTGTTAATTTAGTCGATTTATTTTTAGTCAGTTTAATTTTAATTTAATATGATATCTGGATTATAGGTTCATGACAACTATATGATCATAGTAAGAAAATTAGTTAACTTGCTACAGTAATTTCTTTTACATGTAAATTTTTTATAATTTCTGTATTTGCGTGATTTCGTAACTATACTTACTGACTTTTATGTATTTATGAGAAATTTAAAGATGCAGACATGTGTGTAATACATAAAATATAAAAAAAATCTGTCTAAATGTCCAAAATAAAATATTAATTTATAAATATTAATATTTATATATATATTTTGTATATATTATTATTATATTATATTTTATCATGTATGTATTTATATGCATTAATAAAATATTAATTTTCTTTTAGTATGATACTTTGATATTTTTTAGTATGATATTATAATACAGTAGAATCTCGATTATCCGAATTAATTGAAAGAGGCTCAGTAGTTACTTTTTGATGTTCATCCTCGTATGTATATGTATTTCAAGAAATACTAATAATAACAATTACTAGTATATAATGAATTTAAATGCGTATTGTTATGGATTCTAGATCGTTTTAGCTGCCGAATCGTACAATTTTTTTTTTTTAGCAACTTCAACTCGGTGAAATTATCGTTCTTTTTACGTTATGCCATCTCAACAGTTTCTTCTAATGCTTCAAAACGCTGCGATACGTTATCATTGTATATTCAGGTTGTATTTTATTATTCGAAGCATGCACAACACTGGTATCACGGCCAATTAAAAAAGTTTCATCACATTGAAGCCATTTTATCACGTCGGTGTTATCGCAATCACCGCATCCTGGTGTAGATAGAATTTCTTGTACATTTGTCGTATTATTATCTGCGACCTTTTTCCTGTATATCTTCAGTATTAATTAGCAGTACTTTTCTCCATGCTCTTTGTACCTTAACGTCCGTCTAGCGTAATACAACGGCAGTCCTTTAAATTTAATTGTTTGCGAAAAGTTGTATCACTTTTCTCGCAATATCATTGATCGTTAACAAAAATTTTTGTAAAGGACTCTTTCAATATGGTATTAATACTGTGACATTAAGGAGGGAATTCTGGTAGTCCGGTTTAAAAAAAAGTCAATTTTTTTTTTACATTTTCTCGAGAATGTCTATGTAAAAGGATTTGTTTGAATTCGTAAAATTAGCAAAGTTATAAATGTTTGAAGGAAACGATATACCGCTCGCAACGTAACTATTATAAAAATTTCAAATGTGTTTTTCTCAAAAAATATTTTATTCTATAATATTATTATTTATTTTTGTATTATTGTTATTTTATAATATTTTATTTTTTGCAGTGCTCGGTTGATTGTAAGTATGAATATTTTTGTAAAACGGGTAACAAGAACTTCAAATGTGTTTCTCTCAAATCCATATTTTTTAAACTGGCTGACTGGATATCTCGCGTTTTAGTTGACCCATTGATTTGAAATTTGGAGGAGATCTTCACCGGATGTACCTTTATCGCATGAACGGATTTCAAAATCTGATGTTTTTTTCTATTTTTTTTTTTTTTTTTTTTTTTTTTGCCACCCAAAAAGCGAAAAACACTAGGAAAATCGATATTTAACTTCAGAATGCTGCCATTTTTTTAATTTTCGAAATTTCGCTGTTTCTGTGGTTCTATCCGATAGCCATATTTATACTAATTAAGATGCATTTTGGTTTTTTAGTTTCAAATAACGGAATAGGTGGACCGGAATCACGTCAGCCACCCGTTTCTAAAAACGTGCTTTACCCAAGGCTATATAATTTCCACAACTTTCATTAATTTTGTAAAAAAAAGAAAAATGTCTGAATAAATTTGTGTGTGAAAACTGCATACCAAAATGTGTCATGGTTTCCTTGGAAAAAAATCCCAAAAAAGTCGATTTTCTTCAAACCGGATTGCCGGAATACCTCCTCTTAAGTGGGAGCAACATAATTGTGTACACATAAAATATGCTCAGATGATGGAGATTCTACTATATTTAATAGAATTTTTATTTACCTTTTATTACTTCAGTTACGTATACCGGTGATACAAAGATTCATAAAAATTCGCAATTATATTCATAGCTAGCTTATAATTTATATACTCGTAAAAAAAAAAGTAATAATTAACTGTTTAATTGGATATAACGACTTAACTTATTATTGGAAAATTGGGAGATCTTAGAAATTCTTTGACGAGTTAATTCGTCTTGCTCGCGAATTGATTCATCATTCCTTAAAGGAATGGTTAAAGGTTTAATTATTTTTTACGTGTATATAAAGTTAGTTAGACAGGTTGTAAGACCGCGCGAATTAAGTAGTTTTCTTGTAATTTTATAATGAGTCTCAACTGTTAGTACAAATCTATATATGTATGTATATTTCTATAATTATTTATTACTTTTGCCTCTTTATTTCTAAACATTCGAATATTATATACTATACATATATGCTATATATTTACCATATAATACGATAAAAATAATAACAATAGTAATAATAATATATTCAAAAATTTAAATACAAATATCGTAATAAAGATCCTGTTTTTGAAGATTACACTCAAAACTTTTATCATCGATCATTACAAGACCACTAGGACAAATATGTTCCAATCTTAAGAAGATTGTCAAGATATAATTTT